>CM038487.1:939364-956404 GCA_021464305.1 Kandelia obovata
GGGAATTAAAAAATGGGTTTAAATGGGTCGGGGGGCTTATGGTCGTAATTGGGCTTCAAATTAAAATACCGCCTAATGGGACAATTTGGGTGGACTATATAGCAAGGCTACGAACCTTCTCAAGGGCTTATAGAAGAGTGCTTGCTTCTCATATCAATAGTATAAAGATACCACGCACAGAAGGAGCCGCTAGAGAATAGGGTGTGGGGAAAGATTAGATTCAGTTCAGGGAAACAAACACCAATCGGAAATGATTTTATCACTACCCGAATCCAAAATCAAACTCGGAGCGAGAATCAACATCCTTACTTAGGACTAGGCTAGGTCGCTTGGGGCTTATGGCGCGTCCTAACCAATAGTAAGAGTAGTGCTAAGCGAATGCCCGCATTGATTGACTTCAGCAGTACCCACCTTAAGTCGACTAACTGTACTAAATTAAATATATAAATAAGTGCTCTCCGCTCTTCTAGTAAGCGGTTGGAGCTAGGACTTTACTGCTATCAGAGTTTGATCCGAGATCAGAGCTACTGTGACGCAAGATCGGCCGATTCCCCGCAACAAGCACTGTTTAGACAGACCCAATTTGGTGAAGTTATGCCAATTAACATTGACTTGCCTCTGACTTTATTTTTTATGAAATGAAATCCGAAGCTACCTTCTTATCTCAGATGCGGGTTCCCAGGTATTCCCCTCTCCTTACTTCGGGGACAGTGCCCCATACCAACATTAAAAGATAACCTGAGATAAGGTATGGAAGCATCTTATTATTTCTACTTGAATCGACTTAAGTCTTTCTCTCCTCGTACAGGCTCGTCTATAGTAAAGAGGAAAGGATCTCTCCTTACCCTAAGGAATAGGGAATAGGCACTGTACTGGCATCTCCATCGAAGCTTGGGACGAAGCTGTGGTGAACGTGGACTAGGACTCTTTTTAGGGTTTGCCATTCCGGTAAGAGAGTAAGCGTATGAAAAAGATTCATAGACGGATCGAACTCCAAGCAAGGTTTAAAGCGGACAGATATATATTGGGTTTAATGAGCTCGCACACTTTTTGTTAATCATTCTCTTTTAATCATCCTCGTAACTACTCTTGCCTTAAATAATCTAATCTGCCTAAACCTACACTGGAACACGTGAAACTCATTTTAATAGCAACTTCAACATAACATGGCATCACACGTGCATAATTAATTATTCGATCAGTAAATTTTTATCTACAGTAACTATAAAAGTTATAATTTGGTCTTCACGTGTTTCGTTAAGTAGAACAAAAAAAATATTATATATATATTATATATACAGAAAAATTTTATTTTTTAAAACTTTTGTTATTTTATTTGAAATTTTAAATTTTTTACTAAAAAAAAATTTGATTTATAAAAAATTCCCACTTTGTTTATACAAACTTATATCTTAATGCTTTTTATGTCACTTACTTTAATGTTTTTGTTGATAACCTACTTACTCTTAATACTTTTGTGTGATAACTCAGTTAAAGAGTTAGTAGAAAAAAAAAAAATTCTTAACACTTAATTTCTCTCATTTTTTTAATTTTCTCAATAACCAAATATAGAGATAAAAATTAAAAGGACAAAAAGTACCTCCACAAGCAGATAAATCAACAACAAATCAAAAAATAAAAAAAAAAAATTGAATCAAACTTACAAGTTTTATTGTCATCACCGATTTTGCTGTTATGCGGCCACCCCTGACCCTTCTGTTAAAAAAAAAAAAAGTAAAACAGAAAATCGTAGAGAACAAAACAAAATTGGTGAAATCGAGACAAAAAGTTTGTATGCACGCGACAGAGAATAAGTATAGGCGAGGACGAATAGTCCAGAAGACAGAGTAAGTCCAGTCGATTTAAGACAGGCGCCTCCTTGAGCCCACCATCCCAACACTTCTTTGCTCCTATCTGCGCCTCCTGAGCCCACCATCCCTCTTATGTCTCTCCTTTCTTTCCTTCTCCTCAAGTCTCCCTCTCTCCCTCAATATCCATATATATATATATTAATTGAAGTTTAAGTTTTTTGTTAAGTTATCTTTAATTTTTAAAATATAAAAAATATATATTTACATTGAAAATATTTTGTTAAATTTTATATTTATTAAATAAAAATTAATATGAAGAAATTTATTAAATTTTTTATAAAAAATATTAAATGAGAATTATAATAAATAAATAAATTATTAATATTAATTTATAAATATAATAATAATATATATACATAAAATTCAAAATTATTAAACTAATAAATAATAAATCTTGTTATAAAAAAATTAAATAAGAATATTAAATAACTTTTAATTTAAACTAACCATAACAAATTAATTATATAAAAAAATTCATATTTTTTTTTTTATTTTTAAAGAAATACTATGAAATTTTATTTAATTAAATTAAAAATTTTTAAAAATTTCTAAAAATTCAAAATTGTTTCAAATTAAATAATGTGAATAATGATTAATTAATTAAGTTAAATATTTTAACATAATAACTTTAAAATTTATTTTAAATATTTGAAAAATAAAAATAAAAAATTAATAAATTATTTATATATAACTCTATTCATAATATATTTTGTAAATGTATAATTAAATATTTATTTATATTAGTTTTCATTTTATATATGACTCTTTAAAAAAAATTTAATATATATATATATATTTAGAACACGCATTTTAAAGGCTGACTGTGATTGCATTGTTCTAAAGCCATTGTGACGGTCATGAAGGCAGTGGTTTGCCATTCGGATAAAGGTAAAAGCAGAGTAGAGAAGGATGAGAGATTCTTTAGCACAATCTATAGCCAAATCTCAGCTGCTAGGAGGATACCACAGTCTCCTTCTACCTGGGATCTCCTCCATTCTCATTCGGTTTTCGTTTTTCAGTGTCCACATCCGCAGCCGCCACCATCTTTCTCACTCTCTAGCTCCTCTTCAGACTCTCAGAAGGACAAACATTTACAAACTTGGGTTTGTTCTTTTTATCTATAGTGTACACATTTGCTGTTAATTAACAATCATATGAAACATCAACAAAAGACTGCGCAAAGCAAGTGTCTTTCTCCAAACCGGGTCATCCTACAATCATTTGAAATTGCATGGTTCCTGCATTTTAGATTAGCAATCTTTGTATGGAGGAACCACTATAAAAATGGGTGCCTGCCGACTCTGCATATCCTCATTTTCAATTAAAACAATCAAACCAAAGGAAGCATGCAGTGTCAGTGCATTTAACATGCTCTCCAGGGTCTGTTTAGGGTGAGTTTAAGATTGAATATAATTACATTTATTATTTTACTTTATATGTCCTATAACAACTCTCCACCCTTTCATAGTGCGTACAAAAAAAGCGGTAATCTTCGTGGTGGTTCGCAAAGGTTAGGGGTTGATTGGTTGAGACACCTATGCAATGAAGATAGTCATGTGGCATGCAGATAGTCTTATTCGTGCTTATCCTCACTCTCGCGTCAGAGCTCAATTAGTAAATTATTACATACATACACTTTCGCTAATATGGGCATTAGGGTATCCCTTTCATACTTAAGATCTTGATATAGATATTATAGCATCTGATTGTGGGCATCTTTCTTCTAGTCTCCTGCTCGTACATTAACAAGGGAAGGAAGTTGTCCTTCAAAGAGCCAAGTAAGTAGACTTGCCTTCTTTCACAACCGGGTCTGTAACAGCTGATTCTCTTCCTCCAAGCAGGTTTGTCAGTCAGCTTGGTCAATTCCTTTGAATCACGAAATCAAGCAAGAAAGGGAGCCGAGGGAACTGGTTCAATTAGTCGCGCAAGTGCGATTCATGATTCATTCAACTAGCGAACTTATCGGCTTGAAAACGACTTTCTAAAGGTGCGGAGCGAAAGCAGAAGCTATGGAATGTGGATCAAACGAGAAGGATTAGAGCTAGTTCCGTTCTCCGAGGGTGAATCAAGAAAGGCAGTTCAGGGGGTTCAGTTTGCTTAAAGGCAGAAAGCCTAGAAGTCATAAGGAATAGGGAATAGGCACTGTACTGGCATCTCCATCGAAGCTTTGGGACGAAGCTGTGGTGAACGTGGACTAGGACTCTTTTTTAGGGTTTGCCATTCCGGTAAGAGAGTAAGCGTATGAAAAAGAGTTCATAGACGGATCGAACTCCAAGCAAGGTTTAAAGCGGACAGATTATTATATTGGGTTTAATGAGCTCGCACACTTTTTGTTTAATCATTCTCTTTTAATCATCCTCGTAACTACTCTTGCCTTAAATAATCTAATCTGCCTTAAACCTACACTGGAACACGTGAAACTCATTTTAATAGCAATTCAACATAACATGGCATCACACGTGCATAATTAATTATTCGATCAGTAAATTTTTATCTACAGTAACTAAAAAAGTTATAATTTGGTCTTCAGCGTGTTTCGTTAAGTAGAACAAAAAAAATATATATATATATATCATATACAGAAAAATTTTTATTTTTTAAAACTTTTGTTATTTTATTTAAAATTTTAAATTTTTTACTAAAAAAAAATTTGATTTATAAAAATTCCCACTTTGTTTATACAACACTCTACTTACTCTTAATGCTTTTGTGTGATAGTTCTACTTACTTTTAATGTTTTTGTGTGATAACTCTACTTACTCTTAATACTTTTGTGTGATAACTCAGTAAAGGTTAGAGAAAAAAAAAAAATTTTACACTTAATTTCTCTCATTTTTTTTTAATTTTCTCAATAACCAAATATACGAGATAATAAATTAAAAGGACAAAAAGTACCCTCACAAGCAGATAAAATCAACAACAAATCAAAAAATAAATAAAAAAAAATTGAATCAAACTTACAAGTTTTTATTGTCATCACCGATTTTGCTGTTATTGCGGCCACCCCTGACCCTTCTGTTAAAAAAAAAAAAAGTAAAAACAGAAAATCGTAGAGAACAAAACAAAAATTTGGTGAAAATCGAGACAAAAAGTTTGTATGCACGCGACAGAGAATAAGTATAGGCGAGGACGAATAGTCCAGAAGACAGAGTAAGTCCAGTCTGATTTAAGACAGGCGCCTCCTGAGCCCACCATCCCAACAGCTTCTTTGCTCCTATCTGCGCCTCCTGAGCCCACCATCCCTCTTATGTCTCTCCTTTCTTTCCTTCTCCTCAAGTCTCCCTCTCTCCCTCAATATCCATATATATATTAATTGAAGTTTAAGTTTTTTGTTAAGTTATCTTTAATTTTAAAATATAAAAAAATATATATTTACATTGAAAATATTTTGTTAAATTTTATATTTATTAATAATAAAATTAAATATGAAGAAATTTATTAAATTTTTTATAAAAAATATTAAATGAGAATTATAATAAATAAATAAATTATTAATATTAATTTATAAATATAATAATAATATATATACATAAAATTCAAAATTATTAAACTAATAAATAAATAAATCTTGTTTATAAAAAAATTAAATAAGAATATTAAATAACCTTTTAATTTAAACTAACCATAACAAATTAATTATATAAAAAAATTCATATTTTTTATTTTTTTATTTTTAAAGAAATACTATGAAATTTTTATTTAATTAAATTTAAAAATTTTAAAAATTTCTAAAAATTCAAAATTGTTTCAATTAAATAATGTGAATAATGATTAATTAATAAGTTAAATATTTTACAATAACTTTAAAAATTTATTTAAATATTTGAAAAATAAAAATAAAAATTAATAAATTATTTATATATAACTCTATTCATAATATATTTTGTAAATGTATAATTAAATATTTATTTATATTAGTTTTCATTTTATATATGACTCGTTTAAAAAAATTTTAATATATATATATATATTTAGAACACGGCATTTTAAAGGCTGACTGTGATTGCATTGTTCTAAAGCCATTGTGACGGTCAATGAAGGCAGTGGTTGCCATTCGGATAAAGGTAAAGCAGAGTAGAGAAGGATGAGAGATTCTTTAGGCACAATCTATAGCCAAATCTCAGCTGCTAGGAGGATACCACAGTCTCCTCTACCTGGGATCTCCTCCATTCTCATTCGGTTTTCGTTTTTTCCAGTGTCCACATCCGCAGCCGCCACCATCTTTTCTCACTCTCTAGCTCCTCTTCAGACTCTCAGAAGGACAAACATTTTACAAACTTGGGTTTGTTTTCCTTTTTATCTATAGTGTACACCATTTTGCTGTTAATTAACATCATATGAACATCAACCAAAAGACTGCCAAAGCAAGTGTCTTTTCACCAACCGGGTCATCCTACAATCATTTGAAATGCATGGTTCTGCATTTTAGATTAGCAATCTTTGTATGGAGGAACCACTATAAAAAATGGGTGCCTGCCGACTTGCATATTCCTCATTTTCAATTAAAACAATCAAACCAAAGGAAGCATGCAGTGCAGTGCATTACATGCCTCCTCCAGGGTTAGGGGTTAAATTGATATATTTATTTATTTTTTATTTTTTTCTTACATTCTCCCCTTGATGAAGAAAGGGTAACCTCGTTTCGAGGTGATGTGGCCACCTTGATGAAGATCTCATTGTCTTTCTACGTACAGCACTCATGGGCTGTCAGGTGTGATTATTACAACAGCTTCTATTTTCCTTTCAAGGTTTGTAAAATGGCGGAGGTGTGGTGGCTTTGGCACTTTTGATGATAGAGGAACGACGGGTTTGGGTGAATTTGGCTAGGAGGTGATTGGACTATCGATTTTCACAATGAATGTCTCTAACAGGGGCATCGACTTCATCATTATTCGTAACATTGGGACAGTTAAAATAGCCCAACATTAGCTACTCCAAAATCAACATGAATTGGACCATTCGGACGTTAAAATATATGATTGAACTAAAAAACTACCAGAAAAGCAACCAGCATCTTGCAGTGAAACTCTATGCATCACAGAAAAACTTGTACGGCCGGAACGATCACTTTCTCTGCATTTCCTCACCGAGAAGGGCACAAATCTGTACAACTCGATAGAATCAAACAACCAGACCAGGACACACCAATTGCACAGTTAAGGGTTACTATAACAGCTTTCATTTTCCTTTAAAGGTTTATAAGTAGTGGAGAAGACAGTGACTTTGGCACTTCTGACAACGGAGGAACAACGGGTTTGAGTGAATTCAGCCGGCAGGTGGTGCTTAGAGAGTTAGTCTAGCAACTTTTACTATGGATATCTCTAACAGCGTCGTCAACTTCGCCATCGTTGGTGAAAATTAAGAAAATTAACCAGACAATAGTTTACTTGGAGGCCGCATTAACGTTTAAGAATAATACATGTTCTTTATTTTCACGGCAAAAATAATAAGTTAGTGGTAATATTAAGTACTATTCACCAACAAATCCATCAAGTGATATTTAATGTCACTAAACACATTAACATAATATCAAATCCATAAAATTAATGCATCTCGACTAGTGATTATGACAAAAACTATCAGATGTGCTGATGGCTAGTTTTGAACATGTTGATATGGCCAACAAATGCAAGCAACCAGCAGTGGATGAGAGACATTATAGATAGACTTTTGGCACCGTAAAAAAGAAGTTATTAAAGCCTCTGGAAACACTATCATTCGTTCAAACTACTTGACCAGAATATCTATAACGATGCTCACACCTGGCAGTAAGAAACTGGAGATAAGTTATTGTTAGTTGACATTTATTATATACTCTGATCTTACTCATATTGCATCTACAGCATGTACGCAGAACTATATGCCCGGGCAGACTGCACATCGCTGGACCAGATACAATCTAGTTCTGAGCTACTGTGCGAGTTATTAGTTGGATGATAGTTGGTCCTTGATCAGTTCATAAAGTGAGAGTATGACACTCTGTTATGGTTTATGCTGTGGTATCTGAGGATAATCCGGCCTGACACGAAGGAGAGAGATGGGGATAGCAGCTGACAAATTGGAGTAGTAAAGCAGGTATATTTTGATGATAATTTGCCTGTTATATTGATTACGGGAATCTTGGTGGCTTATTTGGATATTGGTCCAAATTTTATTCTGTTAAAATTTAAAATAATAAGATACTTTTCATGGTTTCAATTAGATGGTGATTGTTGAAGCCACCCAATTCTGGTTCGGAGCGTATATGTTTATCCCACGACGAATTCTGGATATAATAACTCAGAGATAGTCATGGGATTCAAATCCTAATTACAATAAAAGACGTGGTAAATCATTTTGTCATTCTTATAAAAATGTAAATAAGGCTCTCACGATTTATTTTTGGTTTATTAGGAATTGATTGGGTCGGGCGCGCAAAATTCCTCGAGCTCTGGTGGAAAAAAAAATGAATGCTTGGTGTTATTTTCAACATGGGTTTAGTTTTGGGTCAATTGTTGTGGATCTGCTTAGACTATTTCTCAATCTGTCACTCCTCCATCTTGGTAGTTGTTATCCAAACCAAAACCAAAATCTCTAACTTTATGAATTTAACTACACAATAATGAAAATTTTCAAAAAAAAAAAAAACACAAAAAAGTACATATATTCCTTTTAGAAATTCTAGTAAAAAGGTGTAGCACCTCTTAAAAAGTTCATAAGGAAAGTTTTGGAGAAGAAGAGCCAATAAAAAGTTTGATTGGATGTTAACAATTAATAATTAGTTTTAATTCACTTTATCATGATTTTTGAGCTAAGCCTAAATCTTTTTTATATGATTAGCTCTCAAAAAGGCCAACTAAAATTATGAAAAAAAGATGAAAAGGGTCTCTTAATCTCCATTATGGTTATCTTTTTTTTTATATTAGTTAGCCAAAGGATATAATATCTCTTTAATTTATTGCCAACCATAAGGTTTGGACTTTCCTTGTCGTCTTAGGTTAAATCATTGTAGTAAGAAGCAAGTAGTAGTCACAAATTCCATAACTGCATTAGTGTTAAAGGGCTGCGGGGACTCTGAGGCCAAAACTCTACAGTTGTTCTTGCCAAACATACTAAGTTGTATTCAGTACTTTCTTTTTTTTCTTTTTTGTTTACTTTTCTTTTCCCCCTGTGATAATAATTTATTAGCCAAGCTCATTTCAGCATGTTGCATATTGCATTTCATTGTGCATGCTATGGAGCTGCTGGTCTAGGTGCTGGGCATTTTGGTCTACAACTCGTAACATAACAAATTGTGCTTTTTCTTTGGATCAATGAGCAGAATTTCTTTGCTCAATGGAACACATTGTGTCCTCTACCATTTTTCAATATTTCTTGAACTAGTGAGAACTATTATGTTGCAGATGAGTACTTCCTTTCTCGTTGCCTATTGTGGAAAAAAGGCTCGCCCAAGCTGGTGTCCGCTTAGCTGCCACCCTCAACAGCATTTTTGCTTCTCAAAACAAAATAGCTCGAGGATGAAGAGATACAGATGCATGTTCATTGATTACACAGAGCAAGGATAAAGGCATCAACCCATGTGTAGCATGAACCTCTGCACTCAAGAGTACTTGTTCCACATTAATGGACCTTTTCTTCTTTCGGCAGCAAGTTCTAAGAAGCATGTGTTGTGCTTTTCTGTTATATTGCTGCTATGGCTTTCTATATTCACAGATTATACCCTCCTTGCCCGAGGGGGAAAAAGTCAACTTTAAGGGCAAGACTCGCAATTGAATGCTTGTACTCCGTGAACTAAACTCTACAGAAGTTGTCTATGTGTGGAAGTCATTCTCGTGGGCTTATTTGTTTTTTCTTGTTTCCTGATAATTGCGGAAATCAAGCTTATGGTGAAACTGGCTAGGAAAAATTAGAAACATTATAGGATTGATAGGATTGGACGACTATTGAATATGAATTCTTTTGCTGTTACTTTGCTGGTGGGTTTCGCTTCCACTTTGGTTCCTGGAGCCGTCAGCTGGGGCAAGGATGGCCGCAAAATGACATGTCAGATTGCACCGCAATTGAGTATTGTCATGTTCATGTCTCTTGTCCACTTCACGGGGAATTAGGTCTCATGGTCTAATGTTAATTCAAGTTAAATAGTTAACTTGATTCCATCATAAAAATTTGAGTGACATAAATCAAAAGTTTAATATTATGGTAGTGAAAAGTTGTAATAATTATTGCCTTTCTGTTTTTAATGAAAATAAAAGAGGTAAATTCTGTCTTATACTTCAAAATGTACTTTTAAATTATATTTAGCATCCACAATAAAAAGATCAAAATATTCTCGGTGGAAGATGATTAAATTACATTATGTAAAGTATTGGTCGGTATCACGTCTTGATTTGGGACTGATAATCTCAGCATGGCATCGGCAAGGGTTTGCAATGACTGGCTTGAGAATGAAAGGAGATATGTTTAGGAGATACTCAACTGAGAAGGATAGATTTTTGTGACGAAAAATTCCACTGATGATTGTTCTTAATCTTCACTTTCAAATGCCACAGTTGGCAGCAGTGTGTTGCACGTTGATGAATACCAAGTCTGGTGAAAAGCCCAGGGGTGGTTGCCCTTGGTGCCAGATGGTCTGCATCTTCATTCATGAAAGTACTTGACGACAAAATTTATGATGTTGTTTACTTATCGCCTAGGAAACGCATGGTTTTGACTCCTTTGTTTGCTTCAATTTGTGTTGGGACCCTTGAGTTTCGCTCTGTAGCCAAGTCGGATGCAGTCTGCATTAATCTGAACTCATATTTCGATTTGGCTTCCTGTGTTGGCTTTGACACAAACAAATATGAAGTCATTCTTGTTTCTCCACTTATCTGTAAATTACTTATTGTTCCCGTAAAGCTTAAACAAAGTGAAATCACAGTGCTCTCGGCTGGCAGTTTGTTTATGCTTCGATGCAGAAGAAGAGTGAAAAATAGGGTTGTCTTCCTTCATTCTGTTTTTAAATCCTTCTTTGTCAAAGAAAGTTTGAGAACTTCATTAAGAGTTACTCCACATTATACAAGTATAGTTTTCACTTTTACTATTAGATTTTGACAACCTGTTCATTTTTGAATTCCAAATTGATCACAAAATTTTAGATAAAGTTCTTTCTGAGGTCTATTTTAAAGCAGTCAGCAATGGCAGGTTATCTCAGGAGCCTTATCAGCTTAGGGTTGCATATGACAAACTGGTCATGGCCGCTGGAGCTGAGCATCTGACATTTGATAGTGAAGGGGTTCAGTATCATGCATTTTCCTTGAGGGAAGTTAATCATGCTCGGGAAATAAGGAAGAACATCCTCTTAAACCTCACACTTTCTGAAAGTCTAGGAAAGTGTTGATCTTCTTCATTTCTCACACTTTCTGAAAGTCTAGGAAAGTGTTGATCTTCTTCATTGCAAGATTTTTTCTGATCCTGTAGGTTTTGCTCTCGTGTACTCGCTTCTTAAAGGAAGCAGGGGTATGCTGATTTGGAATGCTAACTTAGTATATGCAATCTTTTAAAGAATGAATAACAACATGCTTAAGTCGGTTAATTATGCATGGCATGTTAAACGCTGGCTACCTTCAACTGTGAGCAAAAACCTCTAGTCTTTTGTTTTACAGGGTTATCAATCTTGGGCCTATTTTTAGGCAAGACGCAAAGGGTTCATCTCTTGCTGGATTTGTCAGCTGGCTAATATGGCAGTCTGCTTATCTTACAACAAGCGGTGAATTGGAGAATTGAAGGAACAGGTTTCATGTGACGATGAACTGGGAAAACACCCTGGTTTTCCACAGAGACAACTCCAGAATAGGTTAATGTTTACAGTGAATGTAGCTTGTTGTTGCTGGTCTATGTTTTCCATTTGTTTTAGCTACATTTTTTCTGTATATTCCTTAAATGTTTTTTTGAAAGAGAACAAATTTAGCGCTGCAATTGTGATGAAGTGGGGCGGCCCTGCACTATGTGATATGAGAATGAACACATTTTGGCAGCTATTGTGATGCTCAAAGGGGGAAAATCAAAGAAGGGTATACTTTGTAGAAGCCATCAGGTGTATTAATATTTATCTATCCTATTTCAATCATTTAAAGATTAAATTCTGTTTTTGAGATGGCCTATGTTGCCAACGTGCCATGTTTCCTCTCTTTCTCGTGATCACTAGCTAAGGGACCGAGGAGTACAAGCAAAAGGGCAAAAAGAAGCAAAATATGAAGAAAAATACTCCATATTCATTGCCGATCTTCTTTGTAAACCTTCCTCTTTGAAAAAAAAAAACATAAAAAAAATTACCAAAAATAAAGATTACATGTCAAAAGAATCATAAAGTTATACTGTAAGCTAATGAGGTTAAGAAAAGTGAGAAGCAACAGCAGCTGGCCGACTGGCACTAAGCAGACAGAAGATGGAAGCCAAAGAATGAGCCAGACCCACCATTATGGCCACCTTAACCTGCCCTCTCTTTGGTATGGGACGCCCAGAAAACCTCCTGGAAATCTTCCTACCATCCATCATCTCACTTCTTGATCCTTTCATATCTTTCCTTCCTGCCTCTTTGAATAAGAAGCCTCTAGAAAGGCAGCAGATGTTGCAGTGGGGAGAGGGATGAGTTAGGTTCTAGCTACTTGGCTACAATATTTTCTAAGTTCCAAGCCATCATCTGTTGGGTCTATATAAAGGGGTCTTCTTGATCCAATCCCCTTGTTTTTTATCAAAAAAAAAATATATAATAATTTATTTATTTATTATTATTATTAAAGCAATTAGCCAATGTGCTCATTGGCTACTAAGTTGACGATCTTAACCCTGCTGCAATGCCAGCTGCTGGTTCCAGCATTTGTTCTTCTTGTTTACTTCTTAGATTTCACCCAAAAGTAAAGGCCATTGCCAGCAATGTCATTTACTTGTCCATAATTCTTGTTGCAACATGTCCATTTTACTGAGAATTCCTGAGATAGATTATTATTTGGGTCTGTTTGAATCTTTTTAGGGATTATGTTATTATTATTATTATTAACAAAATAAAATATTTATTTCACTATTAGTGACATTTCATTTTTTTTTTTAATAATCATCTAGCAACATATAATGTCAGTATTGATATGATATATTAATATCAATTAATAAAACATGATTGTTTGACATCATTTTACCATTAATGAGTTTTAATTTAATGATACTTAGTCATTTTGGATGTAATAAATATTAAATTTGAATTTTAGTAAGAACTAATTAACTCAAAAAAAAAAAAATTATTCTCTGTGATTGAAAATTGCATAAAGAGTTTTCTTTCAATGTATGCAAGTGCATTGATTAACAAATTAGACCAACCTTTTAAACCAAGAAAAAATGTGGTTTTGAATGTGTAACCTTAGGTGTCTTTCTTCTTATTATTAAATGCAAAAACCAATGCTCAAAAGGAAGGGCAGGTA
This sequence comes from Kandelia obovata, assembly GCA_021464305.1. NCBI lineage: Eukaryota > Viridiplantae > Streptophyta > Magnoliopsida > Malpighiales > Rhizophoraceae > Kandelia > Kandelia obovata. The sequence continues at coordinate 952,665 of CM038487.1, forward strand.
TGTCATTATAACAACAGCAAGTAGACATTAAAGATGCTATTTTTTGCAATATATATAATAAAAAATCAGCCTCCAGTGGGTTGACGTGACTTTAGTCAATTATTGTGTGACGTAATAGAATAAAATTCACGTGGGAATATTGCTTCCACTATCAAAATGGAGTCATCATTTAGCGTGGCCACGGGTGTCGTTTTGTCCCCTCTCCTTTCATTTTCCAACTGATAGACTAAAATTCCATTGATAAGCATAAAGATGTGGTCCCGTACATGCAGTCCACCTTGGCTAGACAAGCCGCCTCATCGGATAAGAGCTTCATTAGTTAAAACTTTCTTGCTTCTGTTTATGTTTTTGGATAAAATTCTCCTTTGCGTTTCGCCTAATTCAACATTTGGAAATTTTTACTATTGACTAATCTTTTTTTTTTTTTTTTGTCAATTAGATATGCACAAGATAATAACTTAGCAAATATTTTTTAAAAAATTATTTAATATATTGATTTATTAATTAAATTCGATTTATTTAAATATTTTCTCTTAGATGTAATTATATGATAATTATCTCATATATTATATGACAATATATATATATATATATTTCTCTATTACTTTATAACATTTATTGATATGATATAAATTTTAACTTTTTAAAAAATTAAAGATATAAAAATTAATTTTTATAATTTTTTTCCTTTTTATAATATTAAAAAAATATTTTATTAATTTTTTTTAATTTTTTTGAAAAAAAATAAAATTTATATCATGTTAATAAATTTAATAATACAACTAAAAAATAAAAATATATGTTATGTAATATCTAAATAACTGTTATATAATTATATTTAATAGAAAATATTTAATATAAGTGCAATATAACTAAAAAATTAACGTAATTGATTATATATATATATATATATAATTTTAACATAATTAGTAAAATTAATTTTTTTATTATTTTTTTTCTATTTTATAAATTTATCTCCTCTAATCATCTAATTATGTCTAAATCTTTTAAATAAATGACTTTTAACTTAAATGTAGTATTCTTTTAAAGAATCAAATCAAATTTCTTGTTTTTTTTCTAGATTAAAATTTTTTATCTTTTATTTGAAATTAAAATTTTAGATAATTTCACCAACAAATTTTTTGAACAAACTCTAATAAATTAATATTTGAACATAAAACTTCAACAACAAAAAAATACTTAAATGAGAATATTTGAACTTATCATAATTTATCTATTAAGTCTAACACATATTGAGAGTAGTTGTTAAATATATATATATATATTATAGCCTATGAAAGTATAAAATTATATATTACTTACAAATAATAAGTTAATAAAGTTTATAATGTGTGAGAGTTTTACCAACAAGTGGCTTGAAAGATGTTGTTTTGCATATTTGAAAGATAAGACTTTTGTGCGGCCTGGGCTCCTCTGGATCCATTAATTCATTAACCATTTCCTTCGTCGAAAGATATGTAGCATAAATACACAAGTGGATGAAAGTACGATAATGCTCTCTCTTATTCGAACTGATTAATACCATTATTTGACAGGTGTGCATCAACTTTAAGATCTAAGTGGGACCCAGTCACCACGTTGGGTTCTTTTCACTTGAAAGTGGGGTTTGAAAGCCGTGTCTGAATTCATCTCCTTCGTCTTTATTCTAACACTACTACCAAAAGCAATCTAAAAGAGATTTTATAAAAGTCGTGGGAAGCAGGCTTTAAACCTACAATAATTAGCATAGAATAATTAATTAGCATGCAGTTTAACTTACTTTTATTTTTTTAAAAAAAAATAATAATAAATTACATTATAATTATATTAATTATTATATTTTTAAATCAAAATTAAAAATTATTTATTATTTAAAAAATTATTACTTAAAATATTATTAAATTTTGAATGAATTTTTTTAATATTTAATTTTATATCTATATAATAAAATTAAAACCATTATTTCATCGAATCTTGTGGTTGAAAGGACTGAATCCAAAGAAATTTCATGACAAGTTGGGCATATGGTTCACGCGGAGGATTTCATTTTTTGGCTCGGCGAAAACGGTCATGATTTGAGCATTGACCCAGGTGGCTCTGAGCCCTTGTCCCCCCATGTCTCGTCCAACATGGAGAGAGGTACGTTTATGAAATTCTACATAAAAACCTTTTTTTTTTTTTTTTTATCAATCATTTAAAAACCAAAAGTGGAATTATAATGTCACATGAATTTCTTGACAAGCTTCATAAGAAGTGTCACAAATTATTAAGATAGCCATTAAGTTACATATTTATAATAATAATTGATAATTATAATTACTAACGTGAGACTTAATTTTTAAAAAGATGATATTAAGTTTACTAAAAATAATTTATTTTTATTATATAATTTATGATTTAATTAATTCTTTAATAAATAAAAAATTGTGAGAATATTAACATTTATCCTTTTATCAAGATCACCATAACAAAACTCAAAATCAAAACGAGAATTTTTTTCCAAAAAGTATGTTTTTAGGTGTTAATAAGTGGACAAAATTTGAGTCCAAAAAATATTAATTTCAATTTGGAGCTATTTAAGCCTAATCTCGTTAACAACTAATGGTAAAAATAGAAAGTACAAGAAAATATTTAATATAAAATTTAAAATTTCCATAATAAATGTTAAAAGTATTGGAAAATTTTGATCCTACCGAAAAAAAAAAATCTTTCTAGTTTTGTTATTTGTCAGTTATATTATGATTAAATTTGTTATAATAATTATTAAAATTAAAAAAATAAATTAATTTCACATTTTAAATTCATAATAAAACTAAAAATATTGGAATCATAATAAAGGAGAAATTTAATGATCACATAATTTAATTTTTTTTAAAAAAAAAAAACCTTTTACCTTAACCCCCTATTTCAAGTTAATCCTTACAGAATCTAAGTTCAAATTAAGGATTTTTTTTTAATAATTAGATTAGCCCCTATTTTTTTCAACTCACTTAAAACACTTATAAAATACAATTTATCTTAACGAGAAGTTCTAGTTCACTACTACTAAAATCGTCTTCAAAATTGAAAATTACGAATTCAAACAAATCCTAGTGAAAACTGAATATCCCAACCAAAAAAAAAAAAAAAACACACACACACACACACACACACACACACACAATTTATCTTGATTTTCATGGATATAAACACTTCAACAAAGATAGGAATCTTAGACGGATATATAATAAAAGGATTATGATAACGTCACTTCAGTGGTTTGCCGCCGCGACTGAGTTCTTGTGGTCCCACTCCCTTGTGCAAATGGCCCTTTTGCTTCGCCTCTACTCTCTGGCAGCTGAAAGCAAAACTGAAAGGGTCGTAGCTTAGACTAGGATTGCCGAATTTTAGCCAGATGCAGACATGTGAAAGGGTAGTCAGTCAAATACATTGAAACAAGACCATTTTCTCTTCAACCTCCACCCAATGATTATTGCATGTCCTTATCACCGCGGGTCCCTGCTAACATTTGTCACCATCCAACTTGATTGCTTACGGCAACTAAATGTACGTCGGCTTGGTCTTGGATGACTTCACTTGTTTGCCAAATAATTGATTTGCGCCGGTGCCCAAATAATTTATTTTCTTAGTGTTGGACATTATGACATTGATAATCAAGTTCGTAATTACTTACATAACTTCTTATCCTCCCAACAAAGGCTCGGAGTGTTTAAACAATTTTTTTTTTCTTTTTTTTTTTT
>CM038487.1:957027-1317772 GCA_021464305.1 Kandelia obovata
CAAACTGATTAAGGTGTTCGTATTGCTTGGCTAGTTTATCTGTCTTTGTAATTAAGATACGATTGTGAGAGAGCGGTAGTCAGATCAAACGCGAAAGTGACTGCTAGAAGTAGCTCTCTCTCTCCTCTCTCTCCGACACAATCTCTATCTCCTCGCCTCTCTCATCACGCGGGTCCCCTGCTAAACATTATATACTCATACTAACTTGAAATTGCTACGGCAAAATGAAAGTATGATCAATGAGTTTCCGGCCATTATCCGCGACTATACCTCTCAGTCGAGATCTTCACCTTGGTTTGTCTCAGTGTTTGAATTTGCGCCGCTGAGACCGCCGCACGACTTATCAACAATTTATTATTACTTACGTGATATGTAACTCCGCTTCTCATAGACCTTGAATAAATCATAAGTTCGTAAAATTACCTTAACATAACCTCCCTCGTTATACATACCCTCCTTTCGAAGACGCCTCAATACTAGCCCGCATCCGGTAATCAGGTGAGAGCAGTGCAAAGATATTATGTGTGTCTTCGACATGCGCTGTGCCACCAACAAATCTAGCGGCCTCGCCCTCTAAGTTTTTCGAGAACCAGTGTAGTCTCTCTCACGTGTGGGGGGTATCTCTTTGCTTTTTACCGCACGGCGAGTGGTGTGGTCATCTTCTGTCCCTTACGTTTCCCGGCTATGAGCATCACGTCAATTTAGTGTCCTCCACAGAGTGAACTTGTTTTATTATCTAATAGCGCGCTCACGTGATGTTTGATTAATTTATGGTGGGAGGAGGGGGGAAAGAAATTTTCAATAAAAGATGGTATATTGGAAATAAAAACTCAAATTTTCTAAAAATTTGAGGAACTGAAAATAGTAAAGGTTCGTCTAGCTCAAATGAATGCAGACCCAAGCCCAATTTGAGCCTTGGGCTTGAAAGGTCTTTTTTTTTTTTTTTTTTTTTTGGGGTAGGAATCAGCAAATGAAGTTTCATTTATTTATTCAACACTTATTGCAACAAACGAGGGAGAATAAACCTAAAACAAGGGCCATTATGTTTTAATAAAAAGATTACAATGAGCAAGAAGACTAAAAACAAATGACTATTCTTTAAGGGTTTATCCCAAATCTACCCAAGAAGGTAGCTCACTCAATCCATATAAAGTTTGAAGGAACCAAGGCGGCCTTCAACCAACAACAGGGGGCATTGGGTTGAGGCTTCTTGTTACCAAGCAAGGCATGGTGGAGGAGACGTTCACTGCTTGTCATCCTTTCCAAAACAGTGGATGGATTGAAGGCCTTTCCTTGAGAAATATAATATAGAACAAGCCCGCTGATTTGTTAAACCCCACAAAAGTAAAGTTTCCCACTGTTTTGTATCATGTGAGATCAGAAAAAGAGTCAAATATATACTGTCATAATTTTTTTATGATAGAATTCTGTTTTTTTTTTTCTCTCTTTTTAATTAACAATCAAATACATGATTGTTCTCAGGGACTACTTTGTAGGATTGTGCTTGAGACTGTTGCTTGGTTATTGATTTTCTTTTTCTGTTATTAATTTAGTTTGTCTATAGCTTTTTACCATATATAGAATACAATGTCATTAAGCCCAAATTTAAGCATATTTTGACAATAAAAACTAATTTAGCACAAAGATTCAACTTACAAGTTTATCCAAGAAACCATCATAAAAATTAATCAATTCATGAAATAAAAGCATTTGATACGCAACAGAGATTCAGTAAAAGGAAGGAAAAAGAAACGAGAATCGACCATCCATTGACAACAACTTACGTTAAGGAAGGTTCTGCTTATTTAATGCTCAACCTAGGATAGATGCCCTTGATGTTTTTGAGCTGTAATCATTTAACACTATCAGCTTTGATTCAACATTACCATTCTCAGGTATAATATAACCCATAGTAATTTTTGGAGGTTTCTGGGCACATGGAATGGCTTAAGGTTCCCGGCAAGCTCCAAAAGGAACTTGAAGTGACCATTTTTCATGTCTCTCCTCTTTGTCTTTTCCTTCTGTCTGCAAACCCTAGAATGAGACTTGAGAATATAAAGAGATTCATTAGGTTTTTACAAATTATAAAACAATAATACTTACAAAATAAGTGCATGAAACTTCCATGTGATAGTTACGAAAGACATGAAAATTAGTAAAAAAGAATATGATAGATAAAATTAATTTTAAATACAGAATAATTAAATTTAGTAATAATAAATTAAAACAAAATACTGATTATAGGGAAAAAAAAAAAAAAAAGAGTACTAAAAAACCAGTCTACAATTTAACAAAAACAGCCTCATTCCGGTCTCCAACAAGAAACAGATTCAAACATAAGCAAACAACTTTACAATGTTGTTGGTTGGTGGCATCCTCCAAAGCCCACAAGGGAATTGCAGCTATCTAATGGTAATGATATTCATTTCAATTAAAGCAAGAAAATTTATGCATATTAAACTAAAACAAAAATTCCTAATCAGTCAAATAAAAAGTAAAAATCAGAAATTGGTTTCAATTATCAAAAACAATATATTTTCATTAGATTTACAAGTAAGCAGAACTCATAGGTCCAACTTTATATCTTCAATTCCTTAAAATGTATGAGCATGATTTTTGTGATTGTTTCTATCATATGTAATAACAATGATGTTTAATAGAGTTCAAAAATTAAAATTAAGACAATGTCTTAGCAAAAGACACATTAACAATTTCAGAATTACCTAGGCCAACAGACCTCAACTATGTTTTTACTGTATTCATGAACTATTTCCCATAAAAATTGAATAAATTATCAAAAAGAAAAAGGAAAAAAAAAAAAAAGATTGTTCCTTGCTCGACACGACAGACATCTCCAATCGGGTTGTAAGTCACAGAGCAGGTGGATTGCCCTTGACCTGGGCTAAAGACTATTTATAAACAAGTCTAAGTCCTATACCAACGACCTTCATTCCCTCACCCCAGGTACCTTTTCTATATATTTTACTCACTTCGGTATTGGTAGGTTGACAAAGGCATGAAAAAACTAATAATCAAAACAGAGACCAGGTCACAGACCACATACATCAGCATAATTTATTGACTACAATTCATAAAAGCATTGATTTTCAACTCTCTTCTTCGAAACCATGCCAATGAAAGTCGCAACCAGTGGTTAGTAGCAGGTAGAATCATTTACTGCAACCTATATAGAGAATTGAACACAACACAAGAAATTAGACGATAACTCATTTGGTACAATTTTTTGAATAAAAATTGACTACTCTTCATCTCTCAATAATGTAACATATATATATATATATATATTTATCTAATTTCAAACACAAAGAACTGAAGTTTTAAGCAAAGCTTTTGTAAATTCAAATCCTACCACTTTCAATTTTCTCTAATATATGGACTTTAGTTTGAAAAAAAAAAAAAAAAAGAATCAAGTTTTGATATTTCAAGTTAAAATTTTTGGATTATAAAATATTATCCCTGAGACGATGTGGTATGGCTGTACTGTACACTTCTCCATCGTAGGATCCAAAAGCCACATAGCGTCGTTATCAATTACTCCAACGCAGTGTAAAAACGTGCTGACGTGGTGCATCCACAAAAACTCTGTTAGTAGTTCCATAATTCCAATCGAATCCCAGGGTTAAGGTGGGGACACGCATCAAACGTACAATATTATGTTAGTTATAATTGGGAAAATAATTTTTTACAATTTCTTTTTATAATTATAATTCATTTTTTTTTAATTCACTAACAAGGTAATTGAATGGGCTAGCGTGCATAAGGGGAGAAGGTTCGCTTATTTTTTCATAAATTTCTCTGCTTCTCTTCTAAGGAATTTAATATGTTTTCTAACTTTTGGAATATGTAATAACGACTATCCGTATGAATTAAATTAATAACAATAATAATAAATAAAAAGATAACATATAATTCACATAAAATCCAAAGAATTCACAAGTAATCATTTATTAGTGTTTGACTCAAAAAAAACAAAACAAAACAAAACAAAACAAACACAGTAAAGTATCTAAAGAATTTTTTAATTAATTTCAATTAAAATTCAAGACATTTAATATTAATAATATTCTTAATTTAATTAGATTATCAATAGATACAAAAATACAGATAAAAAAATAATTTTAAGTTGGTAGTATTCTTTTTTCAACAGTAAAACTAAATATTATAAAAAAATTATTTATCTTTAAAAATATTATCTTATTAAATAAATAATTATTATAAAAATTATTAAATTTTTAAAAATTATATTTAACATTATTCTTTCTCCAACCTGTCATCTCGCTCCTTCTCAAAGCGACAATTACAGACAAAACAAAACGCAACCCAACTACCCTAACTCCACAAAAGCAGCCAGAAACAGAGAGAGAGAGAGAGAGAGAGAGAGAGAGAGAGGGAGAGAGAGAAACAACAGTCTGATTGATGCCTTTAAATTGTTCAAGCTTGGCTAGCAGAGTCCCGCACATCATCTGGGGACAAAGAGGAAGATACAAAGCGCCTAACCATGTAGCACTAGCACAATTCCTCTTGCCATTCCACCAAACCAACGTCTTTCCCCACATTGTCTCTTTCTCCAATTTAAACCAAACCCAAAGCTTTTCCTCTCCAATAATGGAGGACCCTCAAAGCACTTTCCTTTCATCTTCACCACCACCACCACCACCAGATAATTACTCCGCAGAATTGGATATTGCTGTCAGGGCTGTTCAGATGGCTTGTTCTCTCTGCCAGAAAGTCCAGGACAGTTTGATTTCTAAAGCCGATGCTCAGGTCCAGGCCAAGGATGACAATTCTCCTGTCACTGTTGCCGGTATCTATTCATAAAGACTTGTTCTTTATTGTTTTTAATGAAATGGGTTCCTTTTTTTTTTTTTTTTTTCTTTTCTGTTTTTTCTTCAATTTTTCAAAAAAAAAAAAAAGAAAAGAATTGTTTGATTTTTGTTGCTCGTAAATATGGGTGCAGGATGGAATTCAGTGATTGATGGTCGTTTAATTTGTTTTTCCATATCGTTTGATTGGTTCGCTAAGCTTGTGATGGCTACTCTAAATCAACAGTTTTGATAAGGAATAGACTTTTTGTGGTTTAGAAGTAAAGTGATTGAAGCTTATGTGCTTATTCGTCATCTTTAGCTTTATCCTACATTTGAGTGGGCCAACTATTGCATGTCACAAATAATTTGGCGAAGCTACATTGCACAAACAGCCCATGTTGCTTCTACTGCTTCTACACAGTTTGTCTTTGCCTGCTAAATGGAAAAGTGAGAGAAAAAGCCTGCAAATATAAAACAGAACAAGTAGCGCAAGGCTAGTTACACTGTGGTCTGATTCCTTTTAGATTGTGAAGAAGAATTTCCAAATGGAAGTAGGGACTTGAGCACCTGTTTTGGTAGTGCAGCATTTGGAAAACACAGAATGGAAAAAAAGTAGTGCAGTTGATCTTTCTCAGTTTTCTGATAGTCCCCCCCCCCAATAAAAAAGCTACAATTTCCTATCAATAAGCTGCATCTTTTATGTCTGGAATTGATTTTGGTTGTTAAGTCTTTTTTACCACGGGTTATTTTCCATGTACATTCTGTGAATGTCAATTGAAGAAGCATTGCATTTAATTTTCTTGCCAATCATCATCCAAATATAACTGGAATTTAAATTTTCACAATAGATCAATACATTGTCAATTCACTGTAGTATTTCTGCGGGTAAACTTTCCTCTCTAAGAAAGTTGTCCACCTTGCAATTATAGAGGCGACAATGCAACCTCCTTCTCCTCGTCTATTCTAGCATATTTGTATTCCTTATCTACAAAAGTTGTTAACATAGAAATTATGTGTACAAAGGTCCAATTTTTAGCTGAACCTAGATGGCTGCTATGTCATTGTTAAGCATCTTAGTCATAAATATGTAATTAGGCAGTGGTGTTGTAGTTGAAAATTCACCCTTCATAAGTAGAAGTTACATGGATTGTCTCTTTATGATATAGCTAATATCAGATTGTAATATTGGATTCTTATTGGCCATTTGCTTGTGTAAGATTGGAGCGTCCAAGCGACAGTTAGCTGGATACTTTCTGAGTCCTTGGGGAGTAGGAATGTGTCAATACTTGCAGAGGAAGACGTTCAAGCTCTCAGCAAAACCGATAAATCTGCTCTACTAGAAGCTGTGGTGCAAACTGTGAATGAGTGTCTGGCTGAAGCACCTCGTTTTGGTCTTAAAGCTCCAGCAACAGACCTGAGCACTTCAGAGGTTCTTGAAGTGATTAGCCGTTGCAACTCAACTGGTGGCCCTACTGGAAGATTTTGGGCTCTCGATCCTGTTGATGGGACACTAGGATTTGTGCGTGGAGATCAATATGCTGTTGCTTTAGCATTGATAGAAGATGGAGAGGTAGTGCTTGGAGTCCTTGGTTGCCCTAATTATCCAATGAGGAAGGAATGGCTTAGTTATCACCACCGCTACCATAGAATTATCTCCAAGTTAACCTCACCAGCATCCGAATCTTGGGACAAAGGCTGTGTACTTTATGCAAGGAGAGGCAGTGGTGAAGCTTGGATGCAACCTCTAGTCCATGGACATAAAATGCTAGTGTGGCCAAATTCTGCAAGGCTAGTTCAAGTGTCATCAATTGACAATCCAGCATTGGCAACTTTTTGTGAACCTGTTGAGAAAGCAAATTCTAGCCATTCCTTCTCAGCCGGACTAGCTCACAGTGTTGGACTTAGGTTTGTATGTTGTTCTATTCCTTCTCCAGTTTTTCCTGCTCTTGCCATTTAATATATTAAATCTCCACACAATTTTGACTTCTGTCTTATGTTAAGATTCTTTCTGTGCTTATACAAATGCTGAAACCTAAGGGATCAAAATACTATGACAATACCTACCATGAATATGTGCTGTGGGTTTAAATATGAGCCTTTTGTGTAAAAGAAAAAGAAAAATGTTGTTTGCCGCATATTGCATAAGTCACAGAAGGCAGAGTTAGATGCAAAAATAATCATTTTGTTCATTGGCAAGGAATTAAAAGCATTTGCTCTAACAACATATATGAACAAATAAGAATCGTAGTTAAATATCAAGAAGAAAAAATAAGTGTTAGTAGATGGAAAGCAAATAATTCAGCTGTGCAAAAGAGCTCAGGTGTTATCTTTTTTGCAGGAAGCGACCATTACGTGTGTACAGCATGGTGAAGTATGCTGCCATAGCACGTGGTGATGCTGAAATTTTCATGAAGTTTGCAGGGGCTGGCTACAAGGAGAAGATATGGGATCATGCTGCCGGCTTTGTAATCATCAAAGAGGCCGGTGGTGTGGTTACTGATGCTGGCGGATGTGCACTAGACTTCTCGAAAGGTATGTACTTAGAAGGTCTTGATCGGGGTATAATTGCTTGTGCTGGTCCCAATTTACATGAGAAGATCATCAAGGCTGTAGATGCTAGCTGGAACTCGTCGAGCCTATAAGATCTTTGCTTATCTGACTCAAGACATGGCAGGAAAATTGTGAATATTCACACTTCACAATCCTGTTTATAGGACATGAAAGAAGCCGGGTCTCCTTCTATACTAACCAGGATTGAGGGGTTTCATTGAATGTGTACCAAATCCTTTGGATTTAGATAGTAAATTTTTTGCAACTGCATGCATTTGCAAGGTCACTAATTGAACGAGTATATGTTCCAATTAGTGGCAGTTGCCCTTCTGAAGTTTAAAATTTGGTAGGGAGCTTATAACAATTTTTATATCCTGCCATGTTCACAACTAATTTTCTGTTTGGAGAATTACATAAGAAACAAAGTATCTTTGTTAGATAGATTGAAGAAGTGAACTAGTCCAACTACCATAACGTGACTTAATTTGAGATGCTCCACTGCATCATATTGCAATCAAAGATGAGTAGGGGCAGAGAGACTCTTTAAATGTTGATATCTGTGATGTGGCTGAGCTGATTGAACCCATTTATAAACTCCAACAGTACACTAATTGTCGTTTGCCATCTTCAACAAGTGGATTTTGCAGCTTACAGTTGCAATCAGACTCCTCCAAGTGTGAGGGGCAAGTCCTCGGAAGAAATTTTGGACATCTTTGAGGATAAATGAAGTAATAAACATAATAAAATTATTACTTGGTTTGATTTGATGTATAAATTCAACCATTTAATTCTATTTTAATAAGCAACCGATCAAGTAGGCACAAATGATTATAAATAATTTTTATATCACATATAAAATATTTTATGTTATATATATAATATCTTATTTATAATATAAAAATTTCTTTTTAATAATTTTCTATTTATCTATTTTTTAAATTTATTCATTCTCTTTATTTCTATAATAAAGTTCTGGGTGAACAATTTTATTTACCATTTTTTGTCTATTAAAAGTCCATTGAGTTTTATACATCTCTCGTATTAAATTTTGAATTCAATTATATAGTTATAAAAATAATAAATTATTATAGATATAAATAATTTTTATATGATATAAAAAATTTATTTGATATAAAATATCTTATATATAATATAAAAATTCTTTGTGTTCACTTAAATTTATTTTTTTATTTATCTAAATTTTTGCTTAATTTTTATTGTACTCAAATCACATATTTTTTATTTTTATTTGATATTTAATTCTTTCTCACCTCTTTCGCACACGTAATGTTAATATAATTTTTTTAAATGTATTTATTGATTTCTATGCAATATATTAATAAAACTTAAGAGAGAAATGTATTTTGAAATTTACTAAATTTAAAAGAGATAAAAATTAATATTTTTTTATTTTAGTTATTTTTAATTATTTATTTTTACTTTATAAATTAAAACTTTTTATTTGTAACTTACCAACAGGGAAAAATATTAAAATAAAATTTGAGTACAATTTAAATAAATAATTAACTTGCAAATTTCATGTCAAATTTTAATTAAAAATTTTAAAATTTTAAAATTTAAAATTATTCTTACTTATATATTATTTATTTTTTAGTCTTATTTTTATTATAAACTTTTTAATCACATAATTTTTCAAATAATACTAAAAATTTTAACATATAAATTATCTACTCATATTTAAATGACGTGATATATTTATAAAACATCATCTCATATCATATGGTTTCAAGTTTATATTATTTATGTAATAAAACTCATAAATTTTGTTTATGCTTTATATGCCTAATACAATAACATGATTACTTCTTTTTTTTTTTGGGTTATTTTTTAATTATTGGGTTAAAACCCAATAGGCACTTAAAGAAAAAAAATGCAAATAAACTCTATATATCTATCACTCTTCGAGGCCAAGAAACATTAACAGCATCCGTTGACAGATAACAATCCAATCCACCCTCCCCTGTCTAGTTGAAAGCCTTCCATGACTGTCCAAATCTCTCATATATGCATATATTGGAAATGATACATAAATAATATGGATAAGCATATGAAATGCTCAATAATCATATATGTTCTTTACTATTAAAAAAAAAGGTTAAATAGATATATATATAAAAAAAAACACAAACACTCATGAACTAATAAATACCCATATTTTAAATAAAATTAAATTAGTACTTAATTTGATGTGTAGACTCCAAAATTCATGTGGCTTTAACATATCCAATTTTTTGTATCACACTAGAGTTCTTTATTTTATTGCTTAATATGTCTGGAAAATAGCTCACTAATTATATATATATAGTATCTAACTGTATACATCATTTTGTATATTAAAAAAAAAAATCAAAAACTATGGTATGCATTCTACAGTATGATTGTTATCTTATACTTCTAACAACAAACATGTAATATTGTATGTGTGTTTATATATATATGATAGAATAATTATTAGGTTTTCCTAGTAGCCAAAAATAGATTCTGTGCTATCTTATTGAATCAGTGAATACAAGTTGAACTAGTAACCCTATAATATGATCTTCCCATCTCAAGGGCCAAGATCTGATTGCGATGACCAAAAGACAAAGAAACAGCGTTAATTGCAAATGGGGCAGCCAACGATGTTATCATCAAATGCTCATTTCCTAATTAATGACTCAACCATGCCTATGCTAGAAACCAGTATCGACTTCAGTGATATCAATAGATTGTGTGACTATAAACTCTCAAGTTGTTATAATTGAGGGGTCGATCCCTGTCTCACGAACATGTGTGTTTCTTCTCAGTCTTGCCCACAGCTTGCTTTGATTGGCTTTGTCATGCAGCCACGTGCTGCAATGGACATATCATGGTAAACAGAAAACCATGTGACCCCAATTGCTGCAGATCATCTGACTTAAAACACCTAGTTATGGAGGCAAAGTGGATTGACTTCCATTCCGTACACCCACTTGAAATAATAGCAATATGTGTATCAACTCACGTAGATATTTATTGACCACAGTTACATTGACAGCATATACAAACCAACTATACTAATAATTTTTATTGATTATCCACATCAATCACATTAACAAATCAACACACTTATATTTTTTTTTTTCAGTAAATCACTTATATTTTTAATTAAATTTTAAAAATATATAAGAATTTCTTTTACTTGCATGCTAATTTATAGTCCATAATGAGTCCAGATGAATGTTAACATTAATGATATCTCCTTTTCCTTGAGATTCTAAAGTGCATGCAAAATACACTATATTCTCCTACCAAAATTGCAACAAAGTTAAATAGTCTGAGAATTTTCATAAAAGTTTTTCATAATTCTCTAAAAATGATTAGAGATGGGAAGAACAGACACTTAAACGTTATTAAATATTCTAAGCCACGCTTAAAATGAACATTAAACTAGGCCACAATGTATTCAGTATGATATTAGCAAGGATGCATTCAACCATGATGATGCACCTAACTAACTAAATTAACAGATAAAATATATGACTTGAATTGATATGATGCACCTAACTAATTAGTAGACAGAATGGGTCATAAACTATAAATCAACCCAATAACTTCTCCCTGAACATGATATTAACACTCAGACAATGAAAGTGATGGATCTATACAAATGTTGGTTTGTCAATCAATACATATTAAAGATACAAGAAACTATAAAAAAATAAAATGTCACAAGTGCTCCTTACCTACTTTACATTTAATGTGAACCATTCCCTCTCTAATGTCCTCCAGCTCCCACTTTATAAAAGGGATGTCCTCAGCTTTAAATATTCTCCATAGTTCGCACCCTCTAATTTTCCCGCCACTCACTCCTACAAAATGAAAACCATAACGAGCATCCTTCTCTTGGCTGTCTGGCTTGTTTCAGTCCCACTCACCGGTGGTATCCGACCCGAATCCGAACCCGCTCCGGCTCCCGACTCCCTGTCCAACCTCCTATTAGCCCAACTCAATGACTCATCAAAGGGCAAACCCACCAGCCCAATCTCAAAAGGTGCTGGAAACAATGCTGGGGCTGGCAGGTTCTTCGGACCCGGATACGGGTTTGGGATCCCCGGGCTTGGAGACTGGTGGGGGCTTGGAAACTGGTATGGAGGAGGCTCTGGGGGCCCATCTGGAGGGCATTCCGTAGGTGGTGTTTCGAGGCCCACTGAGGTGTGCAAGGAAAAGGGTCCATGCTACAACAAGAAGCTGAGATGTCCTGCCAAGTGTTTCACCTCCTACTCCCCGTCAGGAAAGCACTACGGAGGTGGCAGCGGCGGCGGTGGGTGCACTATGGATTGTAAGAAGAAGTGTATTGCTTACTGTTAGAGGGAGAAAAGGTAAGTTTAATGGGTCGCAGGCCAGCTGAGCTATTAGTATCTACCACGCAGTAGTTATAAATTGTGATCTATCATCTATAAACAAGCGATCCCAGTTTAGTCTTTGATGTGATTAATGAGCACTATATATAATATGGATGATGCGTGAGTGTTTGCATGTAAATTCTTTGAGTTCTTTGTTTCCTATCTATCCTGCCTTGATTGTCTCGTCTTGGTTGAAATTAAGGCGGAAAACACACACGAGCCCGCCTTCCAAATAATAAAAACATTCAGACTTTCTTTTTTCTTCATTTGCTTGTTAAATTAGCAATATGGCGGTGACAGTGGCTTATGCTACTGTTTATTCGAGTTTTATCAGATATGTTATTGAAATAGGAATAAATGAACACAGTTAGACGTATAATTATATCATTCATTTTTAATCATTAATTAATTAGTATGTAAAAATATATATTAACTATAACTAACAGTTATATAATTGTATATTTAAAAAATTTGTGCCTATTCGTGCTCCTTTGTCCACGCCCTTTTAATTTTTTCCGAGTTTTATTTAATGCAGACATTCACATCCCACGTTCTCCATTGCACACACATGGCTAGGACACAGCAGTCCTTGTTATCCCACTCACTGATTTGCTATTTTCCACACCCATTTTCACCGTGAAAAACCCTCTATCTTTGTTTATTGAAGTGACGGTCTGGCTCACTATGTGCATCATGGTCCAATTGGATTCTCTGTGTATACATTTCCCTCACTAGAAGTTCTATCGGTAGGGTAAGACAGTATAATTCCGAGGCTTTCTCAGACTTCGTAGTGTGGTTATGTTGCAAAGACCTTTCCTGTTTGCATAGCACATATATAGTGTAGACAAGATGCACTGGCCCCGTGCCAATAATGGGTGAGTATGTGTTTGTGAGTATGTCTCTAATCTATCAAAATAGACGTCCCATATAACAAGAGGCAAGAGCTGTGTTTGCGAGTATGTGTATCTTAGTCACATCATAATGTGAAATATTCTACCCCAAACCCTCTAAAATAAGATTGAATTTTAATGGATCAAACCCAAAGCCTCTTGTAGGCGTGAAAAGAGGAGTACAGGATTTGAACCCTGAACCTCTCCCCACAAGCTTCATTGGTGGGGTGGCCTACAAGGTTAAGCAATGGTTCACCCCATTGCAAATCACATACCATTTCTCGTGGTATAATGAGGAAAAGGAAAGGAAAGACTAGCATTTGTTAGTTTGCGATGTCCAATTAAATGTCTAATGCATCCACGTTTGTTCTTCCTCCTTCACTAACTACTAATCTACCAAATGATGTATTATCTTGCTTACAGTAGAGGAAAAAATTAATATACATGAATAAAAAAATGAAATAAAAAAAAAATGCAGGCTGCCCATTTCAAGAGCAATGTCAACTTCATAATCATGTGTCTTGTGTTGGCCATCACATTGATTGGCCCTATCACAATCCATGCACCAGCAATGGTCAATTTAGAACCTTATGTCACTACAGAAGGCGTACGCAGATGGAGATGTGTGCATGTTAATTTTATTAAACTTAAAAAAAGGAAAATGGAAACCTCCGATTTTGCAAGATCTTTTGATTATACTCCATGAAAATTTACAGGAACATGGCACTCCAACAAGTAAATAAAAATAATCGTATTGCCACTAGCCACAAGGCCTAGTGATAGTCTTCTGAATGCTTAAGTGCAAGAATAGGGTTCAATATCTAGTCCTCACAAATCCAACACAAGTGATCATATTGGTCCAACAAAATGACTGGCTCAAGCAAAGCTGTATCTCTACTGAAATTTTCGTGGTAAAGGGCATATACAACCTAAATTCACCAGGTCGCCACGTTGCCTTTCTCCACAACAACACAATCATATCGCTGCCCTCATTGCTCCCCTTGCAGTCTCGCGCCTCATCTCAGCAGCTTTACCACTGCCGCGGAAATACATGTATACTTGCTGCACACAGCGATAGCAAATAAAAGGTAAAAAGAATGCAAGAAACTATATGTTTCCAAAAAGGTGCATCCTAAAATGGCAGTGTGCATGTTGATAGATGAAACTAATTGGAGTACCTGCATAACCCAGATGCTGACAATCGTTTCAAGGCAGAATAGTCCAAACCCAACAAAGTAGAAGATCTATAAACAAAGGGAAATAGTTAATATGGCCCAGCCTAGAATGACACACACAAACAATTTTGTGTTGGTTTCGACAAATATGGGAAAGGAAAAAGAGCTGCAAGAATAAAAATACCGTAGCCAAAGCACTTTTGTCCGTGAGATCAATTGCAGCCAGGATACCCCTGTTCCAGAAACCATAACAGGAACTGTCAGATAAAAGTAACAAGTTCAAAGCCTAAGAATTCTCGAAGACATTGAAACACTAGAAACATACGTGAGGGATTTTCCTTTGAAAATTATAGGAGGAGCAACAGCTGCGACAATGCAGAAGCCAATGTGAAGCTGTCGATAGGGAACACAAAAGGCAAATTAACTCTCCTGGATTCTCATAAGAGATTTGTTGTGAAAAGATAAGAGTACCAGATAAAACAGGAAAAACCATCCAAATTTCATAGCACTTTCAGTCCTGCAACAACAATTAATGCACTTAACTAGTTAAAATAGAAAGGACCAAGTTTTAATAGGAGCACAACAGATCAACAAGAAGAAGATAAGTACCTTAACGCCCGATAAAGTGGCCGATACCACAAAACATAGGCTCCTGGAACTCCTGATATGAAGTAGATTATAGCAAGAAACCAGATTTTCACCCCTTCAGCAAAAACAAAGCAAAATTAAAGGTTGATGGAGTACATATATTTAATTTAGAGAAACCAAAATTTCTCGAATATGGGAAATGAATTATAAATTTCTAATTAACCTTGCCCTTTAATCCATGCTGTTGTGACGGCTATTATATTCCAGAGAAGACACACAAACAATCCTGCACAAAATCACAGATTATCAAACTAGGCAATCTTGTGAGGGTTAAATCAGAGAACTCTGCAAACACAAGCACCAAACACAGCTCCACTCTCTACGCACGCATTGAAGTGATATGGGAGAAAAAATTAATTTAATGAACAGTATAAATAACGTCAATCAGCTTTGGAACAATCATAAGTTATCTCATATAAGCAAGGACTAAGTTAATTGCATGGACTTTGTAGCTGTATTTTAGTGAAGTCCACTTCAATGAAATTCATTTATTCAGAAGAGGCCTGAGACAACACAAGGATGTCCCAGTGCATGGGACTCCCAAATTGTGGAGTAGATCCAATCACGATTCCAGTTCCACAGTTCCAATTAGAACTGGAACTAGTTTCACTGTTCTGGTTAGAACCAAAACTGTTGGCATAAGCAGTCCTACTTTTTCCTTCTTTTTTTCTTTATCAAATTTTAGTCCTATAAATACTTTTAATCAATTTCTACATTTTCTCAATCTCTCA
Organism: Kandelia obovata; assembly: GCA_021464305.1. NCBI lineage: Eukaryota > Viridiplantae > Streptophyta > Magnoliopsida > Malpighiales > Rhizophoraceae > Kandelia > Kandelia obovata. Next base: position 972,233 of record CM038487.1, read on the forward strand.
CTCTCAATTAGTTTAAATTTTCTCCAATTGCAATATTTATTTTACAAATTGAATTTTAATTATGCAATTGAATTGTTATCATTAGAAAAATTCTCTCAATTACTCTTGATTCAAAATCCAATTTAACTTTTCTCTATGAAATAAAATGTTATTTAAATGATTTGTTTTTCAAAAAAAAAAAGGCCAATTTGGAAATGGAACCAAAGTCAGACTGGAATCAGCCAGGGACCAAAACCAACCTTACTACAGTTCAGTTATGGTCCCCCCTTCCTATGGAACTGGAACTGAAACAAATCATGGTCAGCACTATTGTGGGATTTGGGTAAGTAATAGATGTACTACCGTGATATAGTCCCAGATTTCCATTCCTAGATCCTTGACCACAAATAAGGGGGCAATTTTACTGCACTTAGAATTACATGGCTGGAATTTTCAACTCCTTCCTCTTCTTTTGATGTTTTAGGGGGAAGGAAGTTGGTGGCCTGTTGGCAGGTGAGATCCAAATCATACTGATGCATATTTCATGTACTTAGACTCGACCTACCTCAGCTCTACTCCTGACAATGACAGGCATTGAATATCTTAGAAAATGACTTGAGTTAAAGTGCTAGGATTATGACCCTTCACTGCAATGAAATTTAGGTTACAGTCTAGGTACTTAAAATGATGTCTCACCCACTTGCTTGCCTGTCATCAGCCAAAGAGGCAACATAAGATCAAACACCAAGTGGCCCTAAGCAGACCTAGAAAATTAAGTGTACTGAAATACACTTCTTTCTCTGATCCACATGATTTCTCTTTTCCATCAAGTTTAACCAAAATATAACCCATCCCAAAAAATAAAACATGTAACAACAACAATGAAGCCTTAATCCCAAATATTTAATTAAGGTCAGCTACATAATATTTTCATTCTGTAAAACATCACTAGAAGAATTCCAGCAAAATATGACATTACCTAAAAATGTTGAAAATGCAACGTATTGAATCCTTTGTAGATGAATTGGTATTTCATTTGCAATATCATGATGGATAATTGGGAAGAATGGTGGCCAATTTTTCTCCTCCAAGACAATTCCAGCTGCAAAAGGAAAGAGAAAATGGAAAGCATAATTAGATCTAAGGAAGATTATGAAAATGAAAAAAAGGCAACTTCAATAGCCTTCTACACAAGGGTTTTTTTTTGGGGGGGGAGGGGGGGAAGAGCAGAACTTGATAGTCTGATAATCCAGTCATCGACATGTCAATTTGTTTGTAATTTTTTGCTTTCTCAAGATTTTTTCTTCTTCGCAACCTTAGTCAAACTGATGATGCTTCATCACTTGCTACAATGTCAACAGAAAATTACCTCGTGCAGCTGCTTCTTCTCTCCGTCTCACATCCTGCATAGCGCCAAAAAACAATGATTAGAGACCACCAGGATGCAATATTCCAAATGTAGAATAAAATCACTAGGCAAATCTTATTTTACTTTGGCCAACAAACTTAAAACAACTCCAAATCACAAAGAAATATCAAATCCAAATGCATCCAATTCCCATCATTGTTGATAAATTCAGAAAAAAATTTATTGCAACCCCATTTATGAGGAAATAATCATAAAAGCTCTGATGCATGCCCTTTATTGCAGGGGGATATCTTTAGTAACAATGCAATCAACTAAAAAAACTTGACATAGTTGCAATCTTTGATTTTAAAAATCTACAAAATTTCAAAACTTTTAGTTTTCCACATTGACTTGGATGAAGACAGGTGGTATTGCTTGAGCCAAACATACCACTTATGTTTCTTTTAATAGAGAAGAAACTAATTAAATAAAATTGAGAAATTTTTTTTAAGATACCACTCATGTTTCTTTTAATAGAGCAGAAACAAGACCTTTGGCCAAACAGCATGTGATTGAAAATTTAGACATTCTATGAACACATTACCTGCTCTCGCCTTTTAAGTTCAGCCTCTTTAGCTTGCAGTTCCTTCTCTTTCTTCCTTAAATCCTACATTTAAAGAAGAACTTCAGAACACTACTAAATGATTCAAATGGAAAATACAGTTTCAGGGTTTCAACAATCAAAGAAGACTGTCCTACCGTAGATGCATCAATTGGAATATCAACTGTTGCTCCATGGTTGTAAAAATCAGCAGGTTCAGGAGGGAGTGGTGAAAGCCTTGAGTTTGAAGGAGGGGGAGCACTCTGAAATTCAGCAAGACAATAATATCTAAGAAGATAATAACAGTATTTAGCTTCCTAGGTGGGAAAGATATCTGTCTAGAACCGGGGTAACACGACATAGCAATATCGGAATCATATACATTTACACCAGTTTGACCAATGTGTGTAATTCTTGAGAGGGGGCAAAAGACATTAAACTTGAAAAAAATCAAAAGCATTCTGTTGTCTTGCAGAAATTATGCTTACTGATGTGAAAAATGCACCTCCACTATACTTTGGCTGTCCTGATGTCTTCCCCCTTACAGCTGGGTCCTGGTCAAATGCATCAGATCAAGGATTAGCTGCACTGCATATCCTTCAAAAACTAGAACATAATAAAACCAAACTCTACATATAGACAAAAAGATTCAATTAGCCGAGTGAGAGTTTCCTGCTCATCCTGCTAATCAGTAGCCTATAACAAAAACAAAAAGATCAGAAACCTATGGCAGGACTTCTGTTAAGCACCAAACAGCCATGGGCTCAAACTGCCCCTAACTCCCCATCCATGACTCAGCTCTGTAGTCTCCTATCTCTCCATCTGCTAGGATAGTTTCCAGCAGACAGAGCATTTATTTATACTCAGAAAGAAATGGGTGCAACACAGAAATTTCCATGCAGGTTTAATGAATTTACATATTTTTTACCATCTACATCCTCCAGGATGCAAATGCATCTATCACAACATTAAAGGTAAAACAAACAGGCAAAGTGCTTAATTCACAGGGATCATCAGATCAAGACAAAGATCCAATCTTCTGAAAGTTTCAGTAAACTAGTTAACTCAAAATAATCAATTTCCAAAAAAATATAAAAATAAAATTATAATCATCGTGAACTTGTAACCATAAGGCAACGAGAAGTTCGGCCTTACAACGGAAACAGCAAAGTACTGAAATTCAATACATAAATTTCACAGAAAAAAGCTAAATTAATCACAAAACAACACAAATCGAGGATGAGAAAAGCGCCCCAAAACTCTACAACATCTTAAAAACTAACACAAACCCTTCATAAATCTTCAAAAGAAAAAACCAAACAAACAAAACCCCAGTTCAAGAATTCAACTTCCCATCCACCAACACCCCCCCCCCCCAAAAAAAAAATTTACAAGGAGAGGCTAGAGGAAGACCCAGAGAGACTTAACAGAAAAGGGGTTGACTTCTTCTTCTTCGAAAGGATTAGGATCGTAGCGACCAGCCATCGGAGACGAAACCAAAGTAAAGAGAAACCCACCAAACTAGTGTGGATCCAAAGCTGTTGGGAGAAGAAAAATGAGATTTGAAACAATGAACAGCCCAATAAAAAAAGAGTAAGAAATAGATATAAGAAAGAACTCTAAAAAAAAAAAACGGAAAAAACGACTTGTTTGTGAAGCAATTTAATTTTTAATGGAAAAGTATAGAGAAAAAACAAGGAATTCTAGAAAGCCAGGCACAGACAGGTTGCGGATTTGTCTTTGGTCGGCTAGTCTTGTCTTGCCGGCATTTTCATTTTTTTCAAAACTTTTGTTGGCTTTTTCTTAATAATTTATTTCCCCTTTTTTTAATATTATAAAACATATATATATATATATAATCATTATCTTTAAGAACTCAATTAAAAGGTTTGTCTTTTCACCTAATTTCAATTGAGTAAATTTGTCTGAATGAATTAAAAATGGCGTAGTTTAGCTAATCCCATTACAAGTTTTATTGCCAGTTCTTGTTTAGAAAGCATAACAAATGGCATTTTCACTACAATTAGATTGGACCAAAACGCACACTGTATGGCGAAGAGGACCACATGGGCTGTTCATCAGTTCATCCCTGCACAAAGGTATTCCAAATTGAACAAATTGAAATGTTTTTATTATCAACCAGCGAATTATATTCGAATTATTTACAAAATTAAAGGTATTGAATTATAATTATAATTATAATTATAATTAATATATATATATATATATATATATATATATATATATTTGTATTATTTATTAGGCCTTATATCTACTTCATCTTGCTATTCACATGACCTCTCTGTGATCCCTCCTCCGGCTTGAAGGTCTAGCGGCGGCTGCTGATCCAGATCAATAATTTGGACTGTTGTCAACTCTGACTGGAAGCACGTAGGAGATTCAAAATTGAAATAGTGCATTTAACCCACATAATTGCTACTGAGGCTCTTAAGATTCTAATTTTGAACTTAGTGAGAGTACTTTAGTTATTTAATTTCTCTAGGCAACTTTATTGTAGCAGTTTTTTTTTTTTTTAGTGATTACTGTAATTTTGAACTTAGTGAGAGTACTTTAATTGTTCATAATGCCCCCCTCCCTTCCTTTTTTTTTAACTTGTGTGTGAATTTATGTGTATAAAAAAATATTATATATTGTGATTTATTATCATACTAAAAATTTAAAATTATAAGAACTACCTTCTTTTGATAATACTCAAATTTTTTTAAATAAAATTGTAAAATCCTATCCATATTCTTTTATAATTTTTTTAACGTTTTAAAAGAAGAAAAGTAGCTCTTTTGTGTACCAATAAAGCAACTATTGTTATATGTTGAGTATAATTTACATTTCTTTTTTTTTTTTTTTTTGTGGGGTGGCTTAAATAAAATAGAAGAATGAGATTTGTAGGCATGCACATTCTTTGTTGGGGGTGTGCAAGCAGAGCATTTTTCCAGAGATGAAGGCACTCAACAGTGCTTGTTAGTTAGCAGCTTGGAGGCAGATCTGGTTTCCTATCCTCAGACTGACAAGGATAACACAATGTTTTGTGGGGTCAAAGAAATATTTTTCTAATTCAAATGGTTACAACATGCACACAAATGATGGGTGAATGTAGGGCCCTCTTCGTTTAAATGCAAACAAATGAAAGGCAAAACCATAAAAGAAAGAAACAGAGAAAGAAAGAAAAAATTAAATTAAATTTGCAAGCCACCCACCGATCTGAAAGACGGAATGTCACTTCGGACAGGAAGAAGGGATCTTGACCTTCTAAACGTTAATACTGCGTAACCAACAGGTTATCTTTTGAAAGAAGTTGACGGGTAGACCCGACCCGACCCGACCCAAAAAAAATAATCCAACGAAATCTCACATTTAAGTACTTATTTCGTTTAATATTTTTTTTTTATTTTTTGTTACTTAGAAAAGACAGAAATCTAAAATACACAAATAAATTTAATTTCAACGAAAAAATGAAAAATCTCCATTAGAGAGATGTGGCCCTCTCTATCGAGGGGGGGGGGGTCAGTGCCCCTAACATGACCCTATACAAAATGTTGACATTCTAGCTAGAAAGGTAAACAAAATTTTCACAACTTTTTATTAAAATTCACAAAGCTATGGCACTCATTTAAGTAATTACAAGTAATTAAATTCACAAGAGGTGGTGGCCATATTGCCGTTCTCCACAAACATGCACAGTCATCATGTTGCTGCTCTCGTTGCTCCTGCTGCAGCCACAGGCTTCAACTCTGCAGCTCTACGACAGCGATGGTAATACAGGAATACTTTCTGCAGACAAGGATTACAACACATTCATTCAGTGGAAAAAAACAAAAAAAAGGGACAAAATTTACAAAGATTATGATGATGGTGCTGCATATGATAGAACGAGAGAAGTTGGAAGTACCAGCATAACCCAGAGACTGATAAACACTTCGATACAGAACAATCCGAAACCGATCATGTAAAAGATCTGCAAACACAAAGGGAAATGATTACTATGGTCCATCCCAGAATGAGAGATGAACAGTTTTATGTTGGCTTCCAAAAAAAGAGGCCAATTGGTCCTCCGGTGGCACCAAAAAACCAATGCAAATGATTGTTGGGAGCACACAATTTTGGTTCAGACGGCTTACAAAAGGAAAAATACTGTAACTATCAACAGCAGCCCACAATCCACCGATGAAACCCCTGTTCCAAAGACCAAAAGAGAAATTATCAGACAAGAGTAACACGTTATAACGGGCGAGAATTTTCCGAAACATCAGTCTTAAGAGCAGGAGTGAAGCACTACAAGAAACATACGAGAGGGATTTTCCTTTGAAAACTACGGGAGGAGAAGCAGCGGCGAACATGAAGAAGAGGACGTGAAGCTGTAGAAAGGTGAAAAAAAAAAAACAGGTAAGCACTTCTGAGTTCTCACATGACTTCTGTTCTGAAAAGATAAGAACTTACCAGATAAAACAGGAAAAACCATCCAAGTTTCTTAGCAATTTCAGTCCTGCAGCCAACATTAATGTGACTAACTTGTTCATTTTGAAAGAACCAATTACAATAGGAGCACCTCCAATCAACAAAGATGAGGCAGTAGGTACCTCAGTGCATGATAAAGTGGACGATACCACAAGAAATAAGCTCCTGGAACTCCCGCTATGAAGTAGACTACAGCAAGAACCCAGATTTTCCAGCCTACAAAAAAAAGTGCAGCAAGAGCAAAGATTGATTGGATATAAAGACATCTAAATGAACAGATGGTTGAGGACACGGGAGGTGAATTAATGAATCCATAACTAACCTTGGCCTTTAATCCATGCTGTTGTAACAGCTACTATATTCCAGAGAAGACACACAAACACTCCTGCACAAATTCACAGCTCATCAAACCGGGCAATCTTCTAAGGTATCAGATAAATTCCTCCCATGTCAAAATAAAGCGAGTCCAAAATTTACAGGTAACAATGGAATTACCTAAAAATGTTGCAAATGCAAATTTCTGAGTTCTTTGAAGATGAATCGGTATGTCATTTGCGATATCATGATGAATAATGGGGCAGAATGGAGGCCAATTTCTATCCTCCGGGAGAATTCCAGCTGCAGAAACGAAACAGAAAATGGGAAATGAGCAGAAATTGGCATTCCGATATTCCAGTCATCTACATATCTCACTTGTTTCAAAATATTTCAATTTTCTCACGATGATTTCTTCTACAACACCTAATGAATAACTTGCTACAACTCTAAAGGATTATTACCTCCTGGAGCTTCACCTTCTCTTCTTTTCACGTCCTGCAATGCACCAAAAAAATTGATGAGGTAAGCTAAACTCCTCAATTTTAGAAAAGCTACAAGAATTTTAAAATCTTCAGCATGATTCTCAAGACATTAGACTGCCCCAAAGACAATACTACCCATTGCGTATCTTCATAACCAGAACTTAAGAACCTCTCGTAAATCTTCAAAACAACTCCCCAAGTTAACAAAAACCAGGTTCAAGGACTCATCTTTCAATCCACCAACAAAAAGGAAGGAAAAAAAGAAAGAAAGAAAGAAGACCATCTAGCTATATCCAAAAATTAAGAAAAAAAGAGCTAGAGAAAGAGACTGACAGGGTAGGGGTTGGGTTGTTCTTCATTGAAAGGATGAGATCCGTGGTAAGCGGCCATGGCAGAAGAAAGCAAACTACAGAACCCACAAAGCTAAAGTGAATGCAAAGTTGTTCAGAGAGATTGGAAACTGCGAATGAACAATTGAAACTGAGTGAACAGATTTAAATAGACTTGTTAGCAGCCGTCAGCAGGAAAGCAACTATGAATGAAATTTTTTACTACAAAAGTGGAGTGGACAAGAACTGGTCATGCCAAGTTGGACTTTTTCTTCGGTCAACCTCTGTCCGCATTGCAACAAACAACAACAAAAAAAAAAAAAAAAAAACTTTTTTATGCATTATTCAATCATCCATTGTTTCTATTTCTTTCTTTCTTTCTTTCTTTCTTTCTTAAAAAAAAAAAAAGAATTATAAAAATATTAGTTATTTTTATATAAATTTAAACTGAAATCACTTATTGAGACTCTCGTAATTATAAAATATAGAATATGGCCCACTTCAACTCACACTCATAATTTATGTAATAAAGAGTAACCCCTATGTATTTAAATCTGAAATAAATATATAAAAAATACTTGAAATACCACTAAACTTAAAATAAATAAATAAAATCATAATACTTGTATATTAACTTTTAGGTATCATCTTAATTTGACATCCCAACTTGTAGGATTTTAGTATCCAAATTGTGGCCTAACACCATAACCACTCACTCTGTTACTAAGCTAATCAGGCATTTTGATTGAGTTGTACTAAAAATTATTTGGAGAATTAATATCATTTTAAATATGGAAAAAAGTAAAATTTCTTTTCTTTTCTTTTCCTTTCCTTTGTTTGAATGTATAAGAAAAACAGGTAACAATTATCGTATAACTTGGAGTTGACAGGAACTAGTCATCCCAAGTTGGACTTTTTTCTATTGTCAACGAAAAAATAACTTTTTTTAGGCATTATCCAATCATCCATTGTTTTTTTTTTCTTTTAACCAAAAAATAGACAAAGATATTAGTCATTATCTATATACATTAAGGTTGAGTGGTACTGAGAATAATTTTGGGAAATTAACAAAATTTCAAATACTAAAAAATAAAATCACTTCTCCTCCTCCACCCCTTTTTTGAACATATAAGAAAAGGCAAAAAGAAAAAAAAAAAAAAACTCTTGGTGATTTAAACTTAATAATTAGAAAAAATAAAAAGAAGGGCTAGTTATGTCATAAAAAGAATGGGTGTACAATCCCATCCCCCGCCGCCATTTGAAAAGGTGCAAAATGGCTGTTTCAAACATTTTTACTTTGTATTCTCGAGTCAATATCTCTGGTTCAGGAAAACAACACACGTCAAGTCAATATTGGTAATGCGGTTTTGCTTTTGTGGCCAAACATTTTGTAAAGGATCCAATTATAAAGCATTTCACGAGGTGCTGACGAAGAGCATATAATGTGTGACAAAATTAAGAAAAATGTGCAATAATTTAATATAAAATGTGTAACAAGTAATTGTTGTACATCGTACGGTCTTCAATCATGTTGGCCTATTTAATAAGGAGATTGACTTAGTATAGGAGCCCTATCTTATACCAATTGAATTAAATAAATTTATATTGTCTAGTGAGCTCAACTGCTATATTGAGTTTACAGAAGCAAATTCTGTAATCCTATGATCAAATGACATGAGTAGAATTTTCTGACCATTAGACCACAATGTGCTGCACTTGGCCAAGAGCATGCACACACTTTAAATTGATCGCGTCTATATAATGAAAAGCTCGATAAATCATGCGTTTTAAGCTCACTAGTACATGATACAGAAGAAAACCACAAGCCAGAGTGTAAGGTGCCAAGCAAAGTCATGAAAGCCAAAGCCATGTGCTGGAATACTAGGTGAGGAGGGAAGACTAAGCTACTGCACTAAAAAGTGCAGGAGACAGTGTGGATGGCATAGAATGGACCCGAAAAAACATCAGTAAACACCGGAGCATTTTCAGTAACTAGCTGCTCTGCTTTAATTTTATCATCAGTATACAAGGATATTCAAGAACCAGTAAGTCTGCAACTACATGGCAGAAAAAAAAAAAAAATTAGGACTGAAAAGCTAAGGAGAACAAATAGCTAAACAGAGTAAAGAAGAGACCAACAGTAAGAGCAAAACTGTGGATATCCAATAAATCAATTGATTATGAGTCTCTGCATAAACTAAATTAAAGGTATGGGTAATGACCTGCAGTGTATGCAGGTAGTTTGTCTGAGAGTTCAAAGCTTAACGGTATGGGTGGTGTCTCTGTTTCTTATGCCTTTGGCTGCTTTTAAAGGGATTGACCCAGTGCTTGTCCTCCTTTACCGCTTGATTCCATCTCTCCTTAAATATTTGGAGCTCCCACGTGGATTGCCTTCTAATCTGTTCAGTCCAGTTTAGTAACCAATGAAGCTCATCAAGTCATTGGAATCAAAACAAAGTTCTGTTGAAACAGTGCCTAAACCCTTTATGATAGACAATGATAAGAAAGGAACTTCATTGTTACAAGTAACATTGTGTTGAATAAAAATGTAGAATGATAAATTATACACAAGGCGTCAAATGTTTGATCAAACTATACTAGCCAAGTGATCCTCCTATATGCACTAAAATGGTAACGGTAAACTGGGGACTATCTTACCTCAATTCGAGGATCAATGGCTGCAGCATTGTGCCCCTGAATATCAAAATAGGAAAAAAAGAAACCCAAAAAAAGGGGTTGAAATTTTAGAATATGAAGAGCTAGCTTAAACATTGGTATCAATGAAATAATTATCTATAACTCACAGTAAAATTTACCTTAGCCAACACTTCTTGACGTGAAGACTGCAATATTCACAGAGAACAAGACAAGAAAAATTAAGCCAGAGAATAAGCCGTGAATAAATTTTTATGAAAACAGAACCAAATGGGCAAGCAGATGACCTCTCTTCCAGGAAGCCCAGCCCCACCCAAAGTCTGTATGCCCTGATGAACAATGTACTCACTGTCGACAACTCCAACTTTCCTTGTGCGGTCTCCCTATATTTATCCACTTGTTAATCAGGTATTTAAGTAAATGGAGAATAGTAACCATTATATTCAGCTAACACCATGCAACACAAACAAGATTAGATTTAGTAATGTGTGGGAGACCTTCAGATCTCACATCTAAATGCCTTGAGGACATTATAACCCAAACTACGATCATATTTAGGTGAATCCCTCGAACTTTCAATGACATATATCATTTCAATGACATACAAACAGGCAAGGAGAAGAGACTCTTTCACCACCAAAGCCACAAAAAGAAATTCTTTTGTGCTGTAATTCCATGGCTGCAAAGAATTTTGCTTAGGAGCTGGTTAACATGGGATAGAATTGATTTCAATGAAAATGATGGCAAGTTTAGTGATGGAGTCACCAAATGCAGAAGCGATATTTGTGTAAGGTGGAGGAGAACAATCAAATAGTAGTGATTTACAAGAAATTATGATGGCATAATTATGAACTAATGTCTTATTCAATTGGCTACTGTATATGGGAATAGCCAGAAGGTAATGCAATCCATAAACAACAAAGTATAATAGAATGGAACGATAGTAACAAGCCATTCTAATCATTACATGGAAACTAAGATCAACACAAGATAGAACTGAAAAATGACAATATAATAAGACACACTAGAACAATTCCATAACCCTTAACATAAGATTAAAGAACTGCGTCGTACAAGGCCAAGCTCATTAATCGTTTCTGAATCCCTTTCAGGAGAGAATTAAAGGGGAGTTTCTTACCTGTGCACAATATCCAAGTTTCATGTCCAATCCCCATCCATGGACTAGATCATTCTACAGACAGAAAAAGGTTCCCAGGTCAGTTAATCAGAACCAAAAGTAAACAAAGCAAAGCAACGTAAAAAGCAAGAAATTGGTGTTAAATTGGCCAATAGGCGATAGCATTTAAAACAGTATCACAACACCTTAAAGCAAGCTCCTCGTTATTCCATGTGATGTTAGACCAACTAATGTGGTACTTAATGGCTTCAACTACATTATCAATGCATTGGAAGTTGCAAGTAAAGGAAACAATATCATAAGATACTTCTCAACAACTCCAGGTATAAGATGAAAATCTACTTCAACTAAGATCATGCTTCAAGAATGAAGTCAAAAGGTGGTGAAGATGAACTTATCATGACAACATTATACTACATTCATTGCACTAAAAAAATAAAGGAATGTTGACTGGGATTATATCAGAATTACCTGTATAAGATGCCAAGTGCAATACCAAGCTGATCTTGAAAACACCGGAGCCATGCCTTCCACAAATCTATAAAACTAGCTTGAATTAGCGAATCAATGTTGCTGATTTCAGGCAAAGAAAATAGAGTACATAATTCAATTTTTCCTAGCTGTAATTTGTGAAGTTTACTATTTCCTCAGCATGGTTGATCAAAGAGATTTGGAAAGGACACACTCAGCACTTTTTAAGGCCAAAATTCATTCTAAAATTTTTCAAGAGATGAAAGCTTAAGAGCTTGATACCAGATGTATGCAAAAACAAGAAAAACATAAAGGCTGATGACAAGACAGGGACTTTACCCAGTGCATGGTGGCCCCTCACTGGCATCTGAACACTTGGTACTGCCTCTTCTATCATAGACTCTTCTGCAGAGATTAAAACAATTTGTGCAAGCATTACAAGCACAAGAAGTGTGGACATCAACTAATAAAATAGACCCTAAAAGCCGCCCAATTCACCTATGAACCTTCTTTCTTCTAGAACGAATAGTTATTCGGTGATGTATGTCTGTAGAATTTGGGTCCAAAGCTGGCTGAGATATCTCTAGTCCTTCTGATCTCACAATTTGCAGGTATCTAGTAAATTAAAAAAAAAATCAATAAATAGATAGAGCATGGGCCTGCCATTAAGCAAAGATGAAAAAAAATACAGAAATAAAGTAGAATGACAATTCGCTATAAAAGGCAGACATCATGTTCTTGTTGAAGGCAAGGTCCAACAAGCCCATTGTTTTACCTCTGTGGATTAAAATCCTTCACCCCCAAATCTTCATCCCAAAGGAATATGTAATCATATACAGAAACAACAGATGGAGGCAGAAACCGTTTTGCAAACCACCTGAACCAAATGATATCAAGACAACATGTACCAAAAATAATATTAAGATAATAAAGTCACATCAAAAAGTTACATTACAAGCATTTTTTCTCAAACAGCCAGAAGAAAAAAAATCCAGTCACACAAAGATAGAAAGGCAAGTATGAGAAATGGATACAGCTCAACCTGAAAAAGGTCAGAGCGTTGCTAAGCCATTCACTTAAAGATCTATATATCTACCACTTTCCTGGCTACTCAAACTCTACAACTACGTTCACCAGTGCTCAAAACTTGAGGTGTTTTTTCTCTTACAGCTAGTTAGAGCCAAAAGGAGATAGTGATCTAAACAAGATCTTAAAGAAGCTTTTTATGCTTATTTATTCAAACAGTTCCTTCTTCACTTCAGGAAAATTACAAGTTGGACTCTCAAGTCCTGTCTCTGCCACCCACCACCATGGAAACAAAGACATATTATTTGAATCAGTTATGGAAATTGATGATAAAACAGGCTATCAACCATCCGCCTTAACCGTGCAATACAAAATATCTGGTTAAGAGAAACAAATAAGCATAATTAATGTAAATATTACCATTTTGTTTGATTTTGAGCAACTATGTGTACGGCTTGGTTGCTCCATTCAAGGTCCCACCATCCATCAACATTGCCATCATAATGGAACAGAATAACTGTAAAATTCTCTGGAAGAAACTGAATTCAATGAAATTAGGCAAGAAATGTTCAGTTCAAGAACATCAAATATTACCTAATAGAAAATGCAATACCTTCTGGACAATAGAATCAACATTATGCTTTTGCTTCATACCAACAGAAATAGCCAGCAAGTTATGATGGCTATAAGAAACAATCTGCATTAGACAGTAATCAAATCAAAAGTCATAAAGAATCCTAAAAGGATTACTACCTCAAATTCACAGACTTTAGCAGAACAAAGAAAAAATGTAAAAGAAATTTTCTACCACTATTCTATCAATCATCCAAAATTTCTGGGCGATAAAAAATGAGGACAGTAATCACAAACACACCATAAATTGAGCGACAGAACTAAGATGTCAGAAACCAACCTTTGACCTTAAACTACTTGAGGACCATAGAGGCTTCAACTCCAAATCTGAACTAGAACATATAATACCGCGAGGCAATTTAGCCAAGAGTCCAGAAACCAAAGTTGATTCCTAATGTGAAAGATCAGAAACACTTTAAGATGGTAAGAAACATGGAGAACAGCAATCCAACACATACAAGCGTAATTTTCAGTTAACTAATTTCGGAATTTGGAGTAACAGTCAGTAAATGTAATTGATAAGACAGGTCATAAATTGCAAGTTCCTATTCATGAGCTTTATAAAAAAGGGTATTCAAGCACACGAGTCTCCCATACTATGGGGTACAGGGAAGGGTCAAATATATGCATCCTTATCCTTGTTGTCAAAGAGATTATTCCACAACTTGAACTTGTAACCTCTAGGTCATAATGAAGTAACCTTACGACCAAGGCTTGCCCTTCTAGTCATCAGCTTTACAAATAAAAAAGTTGCAAATAAAAGTAGTTTGGAAAACAAAATGGTAGTCTTAAGATTACCTTCAATGTGTCAAAAGGGTGCAACTTGTCTTCCATCTGGGTGGGGGGAAAATGAAAATCATAAGCAAACTTTCTAAGAGATGAGAAAGAAAAGTAGGAACAGGTTAATAGACTGCAATGGTAAGTACAAAGTGCCAAAAACATTCACTCTAAAAGAGTGAATGCTTATTGAATGAAAAGATCACCAAAAATTCCAATGTTCAAACCCTAAAAGAAAACCTAATGAAAGAAACACTGCATATGGACTACCAACCAGAATCACTATGAAATTCAGAAGGTTAAGAGAAGAAGATTGTGAATCATCCTTGAGTGCATATGTTTATGCAAACAATTTGGATAAAGTTACTCAAACCTGACAAATAACTATCATTGATAATGTTGGTATTGAAATTGTTGTCAAAGTAAGAATCAGATAGCCCCCCCCCATGCCCCCCCGGCCCACCCTGCACCACCCCCCCCCCCCCGGAAAAAAAAGGAAGACCCTATGATTAACCAATTGAAGACAATTATTACAATGTTTTGACTCGATTATTGGTCTTTAATAGTCACAAAAACACAGAGAAAGATGACCTGCGCATGTTGATGTTGCTGGACTGTGGTTCTATACAAAATGAACAACATTGTTGTACATAGAACTGCCATAAATGGCAGCTGTGTTGTCTTTAACCCACATTTTCCCTGCACGCCAGGAATACCGTTAGGTATTTATTGAATTATAGAGCAGAAAATTCGTTTTACAAAGGCTCCATCTTGTCGGCTGATTGAAATATCATAATGGCCAAGAAGTTGAAAAGATGATAGGCCATACTCCATCAAGGAAAGCATTCCTTTTGAGCAATTTCCATGGTCTGAGAGATGTCATGGACACAGCAGGGCTTTTATGATGCACTCATAACAAACTGCGTAAAGTCCAAATAAGTAGAAGACAAATGTCAGAAGCAATTCCAAGCATAATGATTACCAACAACCCCTCCAATTCCCAATATTAATTTCGAAGAGATACTGGAAAAGGCTGCAATATGTATTAAGCATAGGATTAAGTAGGCAGCAATCAAAATCACAAGAGTTTTACCCACAAAAGCAAAACTGCCAGACAAAATTCCCAAATTATTTTGTTATAGGTAGTCAAATTTAAGGCTTCATTTTAATAAATTTTCCCTCCTTTAAAAAAAAAAATCAATAAAATTTTTCATTTGTTAGCCTCAGTTCTGGCAGAAACTTTTCTAAGGGGTCAAGAGCTGAGAAGCAAGCGTCTAAAACTAAAACCCAGAAACAACAGATGTAAAAGAAAGGGAAAAGAAAACGAAAGAAAGACAGAAATGAAATATAAAAAGAAGGTACTATTCAGTCTAAAAACCTCCATGTAAACTTCCTTGTAATGTTAAGCAAATTAGGGACATGCATGCGTCGATTCTACGAAGAAATACAGTTCCAGACTCCTCAGTCTGGTCACTCTGCTATTGAGGCTAACATGGGTAGATTGCAGACTACATATTTTCAATCAAAAGACATCAGCTATAGCAAAATAAACAGAAATATGTTCTCTTCCTAAAGAAGCTCCTTAAAATAAAATGGAAAACATATGCATGTAAGAAGACTCAGCTCGCAAGAGCAAACATTTTCCATGAAATCTCAGTACTTTTCAAGGAACAGAAACAAACAGAGCAATTCGACAAACATACCCTGAATGCACACAAATAGAGATGGAAAAGATGGAGTGCCATTAGATCTAAAAAGATGGCATCAGTCTTTCCTTTCGGTTTCTAAAGTGTTCAATCCAAATATAAAAAACGAAAAAGAAGAGAAAGTTCAAAGCCTTTTTTTTTTTTCTCCTTGTTTCTGCTTTTCCATTGAAACAAACAAGGAAAGAAAATGCAAAATGGCCCAAGATCAGAGCTTTACCAATTAATCAATCTCTTTCCATCAAAAACAAGAAACCCATTACGCATTAGAACGATTGAAAACACAAGATCCCACAAAAGCTTGAGTCTTGCTCAATAAAAAACCAAGAAACAGAAAGGAAAAGCTAACCAAGATCGAACAGCAGCTGAACAGAGCCCACCCAAATGCAAGAGTCCAGAGACGGAGAAAACGAGAGACGAACAGAGAGAGTGAGAGAGACAGAGAGACAGAGTCGACAGACGAAAATGTTGGAGGCTCCACGTTTTACGGAGAGACGGCTTTGATGAGCTTAGCTTGTGACTTGCACACTTTATATACTCTCACTCCCCGTCTCTCACTCATCCGTGTCCTTGTTTCGTTTATCCATATTACAGAATCTACCCGAGCTTGATTTTTTTTTATCATAAAAAACAAAGCTGCGTGCAAGCATATTCGTCCTTTTTATATTCATATAGATTGAGATCGTGGTTAACATCATCGTGTCTTAACTTTTTTATTATTAGTTGAGATGTTAATTTGTTTAAATTTTAATATAATATATAAAAAATAAATAAATTTATGTTAATATAAAAAAATTTATATATTAAAATATTAATCAAACTAGCACTTGAAATAATAATAATAATAATTTTATCTATTCTAACTCATTACTTTTATTAAAATATACTTAGCATGTGGAGTTTTTTGTTTTTTTTTAAAATAAAATTAAAAAATAACAGTGATACTTATAATTTTGAAAAAAAAAAAAAAAAAAGACAGAAAAGTGGGACTGATGACTTAGCAGAAGAAGGTTTTATGTTCTGGTGTGAATCCTAACCTCTACACATTATTAGCTGGGTTAGTAATCCAATCCATTGTGTATTATAATTAGTGTTTATTTATTTATTTATTTACAAAATTGTGGAGCCCCATTTCTATTTTTTTTTCATTTTTTTTACACAAAAAGAAAAGTATTTTTTTTTATAAAAAAAAAGGTTAAATAGATTATTGGCTATTTGGCCGAGTTCATGGGGAAGATGGCTTATATTATATTCTAATGATATACCTTTTTCATGTGAAAAAAAAAAAACTTTTGGTAAGAGGATAACATATCAGGAGGAAATTTGCACGTTCAAGTGACAGAACCATTTGTTGAAAAGTTTTTAGGGGTTTGCATGATATTACACTAATTTTTTTAAAAAAAAAAATTTAAAGAGATAAGTATATAAATTATGTAATTAAGAAATTTTAGGATCAAAAATTTTACATTTTGTGTCTTAAAGTTTACCTCAATTTCTATTGAAAAATTTGATTCCCCACCCACAGCATTATATTCCTGGTCTTATTGCTTGGTGCCCCCATTCAATTACTTGAAGCATATTTAATAACTTCATATATGTGTGTGTGTGGCTGTAATTATGTTTACATAAATTGTAACTTTTTCAAAACTATGTTATAAATATTTTTGAAAAATATAAGGATTTAAAGAATGTTACCCTTCATAAAACCTAAAAAATTTACCACTTTTACTTCAAAGTACGAGTTATTTTTCAAATTCTTTTTGAGTAAATTTAATGATTGTATTGTTGTTGTTTTTTTTTTTTTTTTTGTATGAAAATAAAAAGATCTAAGTGACTAAAAATTCCACCCTGTTGTTTTAGCCAAAGATGGACGTGCGAAAGCACATCATACCAATTGCTTGCATCTTTCTGATCTTATAAAGAAAGAAGAAAGTTATTAGGGTGTCTTAATGCTTAGAAACAAGGTTGTCTATCTTAAAAATAGATGTTCGGAATTATACACTGCAAGATAATTTTTTTTTTGATAAATTTTCGAGTGTCAATTTGTTTGGACCTTTAAACAAAACCAAGAAAATGAATTTCGAACTATATATATATATATATATATATATATATATATATATATGTTATCAAGAAAAAACTTAAATATTAGGTAGTGGCCGCCAAACTTCTTAGGATTCAGACTAAAGAGAATATATGTCCATTGGGACATGGAAGGCTGGCTCAAATCCCAAATGTGACCACACGACAAAAACCTAAAGCATGACAAAGAAACGTGTGGAAAAAAAAAACATTATCTAAATCATTCTTTAGGCTTCCAGTTTACAGTATTAAATAAATCATTCTTGGGATGAGAAATTTGGGGAAGATCATTTTGTGTGTGTGTGTGTGTGTGTGTGTGTGTGTGTGTGTGTGTGTGTGTGTGTGTGTGTGTGTGAGTGTGAGAGAGAGAGAGAGAGAGAGAGAGAGAGAGAGAGAGAGAGAGCAATGGTTACAATTATAAATTGTGAAATGCCAATTTTGGTGGGAAGTATCAATAATTATCATGAATTTATTTTTAAGTTAAAATTTATGTAAGCAACTTAATTAGAACCTATTTGGATTCCTTGATGTTGTTAATGTTTATATTATTAATTATTGTTTCTAATTATTTATTATTGTTGTCAATTACTATTGTCAATAAAAAAAAATGAAATTGTAGTTTTTGTTTAGATTAATATTATCTATTGTTGTTTCAATAATAAAATAATTAATTGAAATATTTAGTTTCTTTTTTGTTACAATAAATGATATTTAAGAAAATAGATTATATCAATATAATTTAGTTCACAAACTACAAATCAAAGTCTACCAAAAGAAAATTATAAATTTAATATTTTAAAATCTTATAATAAGATGTGATATTTAACTTATGAATATGTGGCCTATTATCCTAATTAATAAATATTACGAAAAAAAGAATCTAATAAATAAAATTTAATTCATTAAAAATTTATTATTATTTCGTATACGGCGCAGGAGGGAACAGTAATCGTTTGTCCTGAATTCTTTTTCGTCTCCATGCAAAAATGTAATGTAATAGTTATGAAATGCTGTGAGACAATGATGTGACATAAAAAAAAAAATTGGAAAATGATGGTTGCATGGGATCCTTGGAAGTGCATGGGAAGTCAAAAACAGGTCAGAATCTAATGGGAATTTAGGGTCAAACCTGAGCAGCAGAAGGCTGGTGTTTGTGTCTGAATCATTGGTGTGCATGCCACAATGTTGGGAACTTCGGAATACTAAATTTAAAACATTAAACATTCGTATGCCGTATTAATATTTAATATAAGTTTGTTTGTCTCGGGATGCATTAAGAGACTTCTTAATTATTTCAGCCTCGTTGATTAAGAAGATTATTTTACAGGTTGAAGTCAGTTTGATTTATATACATCACACATGAATTAGCTCAAATGAATATATATATATATATATATATATATATTGAACGACAGACAACACAACACAACACAACAACAAAGATTGATGCTTCATTTTCTCATGAATGTGATATTTTTCTTATAAAAACTCCATGTAACATTTTTCAATAAGAATTACAATTTGGTATTAGCATTACAACTCAGAGGTTGTGCAAAGAATGCTAAGGGTGTTTTTCTATTATTAAAAAAATTATTATTATTATTATTATTATTATGATTCTTTGTGGCTGAATCCAACCTTGAATTTACGACTAAGTGCCAAAGTAGCTTTATATCTCACAACTCACAATTATTAAACTTATTTTAGATGAGATGCAAGAACCAAGTTATATTAGATGAGAGCTTTTGCAATCTTTTATGTGTCAAAGTGGCACTGCTTGTAGATCTAAAATACAAAATGAAATATAAAATCAAGGGTTGGCTTCAGTGAGGAAAGTGTCGATATTGGGATTGGAACACATCGATTTCTCATTAATGGGTTTTACTCTATCTTTTTTAAGTACTATTTTGACTTAAGGGCATTACACAAACCCACACATTTAAGCAATTTAACCGTTGCAGGCTGCCCAATCATAGCATGAATATCCGTAATAGACTTCAAAAGTCACCTTTTCATATTGCCAACGTCCAATTTTATTTTTTTTTCCACAAGAAAGCCAATATTCATTCACAACATTGCATATTCTTCATAAGGTTAAGCATAAATGTTCCGTCATTACTATGCTGATTTAACACTTAGGGTGCCAACAAACTTAACAAAACAATTAGTAATGTTTCATAGAGACACACGGCACAAAATTTGAAATGTCAGAGACCATTTTGCATAATTATGATCATTAGGACGAACATTTATAATCTATATTATTATTTGCAATTAAACATAAAAATTTTAAAAATATAGAATTAATAGTTATAATAATGTAATTTTACCAAATTTCTTAAATTTTTTTCCTTTTTTCTTTTTTCATGGACTACATCTAACCTCCCTTTCCCATGGAATGAGAGGGTTTATGGAAAAAAGACCATAACTTTCTTTTTTTCTATAGTAAATGATCAGTTAGGAATTCCAAAAGAAAAGGAAAAAAAAGGTCATGTTTTCTCTCCTAGTTCGCAACTCATCAAAGAATTTCCCATCAAGTAACGGGCCCACTAGAAATATCAGGTAAATATCACCATTGTAAATGGAGTTGTAAGCAAAATAATAATAATAATAATAATAATACTTTTCTTGTCATCTGCTACGCACTTGTGCTTCTAATTAAAATGCTTTTACAGTCATGCTTATCTGAAGGCTACCCACTGCCACCAGCTTCTGTCTAATATATATAATTCTTGAAACCTATCTGGATGCATGCCTTAGCATAAACATATAGACGAGGTACATTTGTCTTTTTTGTTTCCCTGTATTATTTTAGCTAAGACGTACACTTTCCAGCTTGATATAATGAGCTTGCAAGAAAGCATCGACAACCATAATTTGGCACGAAAAAAAGGCCCCATCAATGTATATGTTGCTTGCAAGATATGGTGAATGTGGAGAATTCTTCGCGCAGTAAAAAAGAAATATAATCCGTTACCAAAGTCAGTCATAGGGTTCAGACTATCAGGAAGTTTTTTCCTTTTTGAGAATATCTTAGTTTCAATAAGATCGGACTGACTTCATTTTGACTCTAACAAAAAAAAATGGAGACTATATTTTCTTCATGGTTTACGGCAAAGCAATTCATGCGTAGACTTCCTCTTTGAGGCTGTTTTGGATTGGATTAATAAGGCACAAAAGTGGGTCGATATGATGTTGGATGTCTCCCAATAACTTGTGCAGCCCAATGCATGATTAGCCATGACAGAGAGAGTTCATGGCATCCTTGGATCTCTGGCCCTCTATTGAAACCCAAAAAAGAAAAGAAAAAAAAAAAACAGAGGGGGAGTTCATATGCAGTGTCATTAACTTTTTGGAAATCTAAAATGAATTTGTTCATTGTAACATGCTACGTGTTATAACTATTTTGTATCTAATTTCATTTAAATTTTGACAATTTTGGCCTGAATATATTAAAGAGGGAAATACACACACACACACACACACACACACACACACGCACCATTCTGATACCTTTACTTCATGCTGACACTATCCAAACTCTGTGGAGGCAATTCAAAGACCACTTCCGAGGTTTGGTATTCCGAAGACCATTTCAGCACGCAAATTTTGATTCAGTTCTGATGTTACTGGCACTTTCCATATTCTAATGAGGCAATTCATAGTTAACTAGCCACCTTTATCTTCTGAATTGATTTGGCATATGAGTTTTAATTTTAGTGCTTCTTTTTTTTTTTTTTTTTTAAACCCTCAGATCAAACTGTAACTAACATACAGTATCAAAAATTGAATCTCATATGGGATTCAGAGGATTACATTGTAGACAACTGGTTCTGAAATTCAAACTGAAAACCATACTCATTAAACATGGACTAAGGATTGACTATGGGCAATTCAACTCAGGCATTCCCAATTGCTGTTATTGATGATTTGTTAGATGAGTCACAAGGGGATGCTATTTTCTCCATTATTGACTCGAGGGATGAGAACATTCTCTAAGTTTCTTTTAGCACGCAATATAGTCACTATGAATTCAGAGTCATGTCCTTTAAGTTAGCCAATGTTCCAGCCACTCTTTAATCCCTCGTGAATCACATCTCTGCTTTTAGCACACAACTCAAGATTACTTTTGTCCAGACCCTGCTTTTGCTATTGTATGTTAGGATTCACTGTCCATGTCTACCGTGATTGCAATGCCTCTCATTTAGAAATTAGATATTTCCACGGTAAATTCTGTTCCGTAACATGCTTGGTCATGGCCTGTACAAATAATCAGATATTATCAAAGTTTCAGAAGGGCAGTTCCAAACCTCTAACTCTTAGTGTGGTTGGTGCGGAATACCAACACAACCAGGGAAACTAAATGGGATTATGATTCTACACAAAAACCAAAAAGAGCATATACAAGAAGTTTGAGCAAAAAACTTGCTGCCTATAATTTACTCTCTCAGAGCCACCAGAACAGGTTTTATACAACTGTTAGTTTCAAAAAGAACAACAATTTTAGACATTGGAATGCAACCAGGGTAGACACGTCACAATAACAGTCTGGTCCTAGGTTTCAGTTCTAGACTTCAAAAAAAGTAGCAAAAATAATATACAGCACGATCACTTTGTTCCCATTTTCTTTCTTCCTTTGGTCAATTTTTCAGGTTGCTCAGTGGCATGTCCTCGTCCAGTTTTTCTTGGCCGGCCAGAACCTTTCTTTGTCATAGCCAATGATTTCATGGATGGACAGGAATGTGCATCAGTTGGCCTTTTATCAGCATTGGGATTTTTAGTTACAGGATTCCCAGATTTGGCAACCTTCTCTGGGAATTTTCGCTCACCAGGGCGAGTACTCCTGGGTTTGATGGGAGGATTAAGCATTGATGGTGTGGTCAGCAGGAGGGTTATGGTAGACCTGCTGATATAGTTCTTCAAATGATGCTGCAAGCTTTTGGTGACAATGTCCCTGAGAAGTAGTGCAGACTTGTATTCACGAGTAGTTTTGGAGTAAAAGACTAGGGTATTATTAGCAAGCAGCAGAAGATCCCTAAATAGTTCTTTCGTTGATAATATAGAGCCACCGCCAATTCTTGATCTTATGGTATCTAAATCCATGTGCTGTAGAATCATCTTCTTATACCTTCCTCTTTTCTGAAAAAACAAAAAATAAAGTTAGCTCATTCATTAAGAGTATAACTTTTTCGAGCCATGGTACCATGCTTATGAACTGAAAAAACCAA
The DNA here is from genome assembly GCA_021464305.1 of Kandelia obovata. Taxonomy (NCBI): domain Eukaryota; kingdom Viridiplantae; phylum Streptophyta; class Magnoliopsida; order Malpighiales; family Rhizophoraceae; genus Kandelia; species Kandelia obovata. Next base: position 995,476 of record CM038487.1, read on the forward strand.
AAAAGGAACTTGCCCGTAAATCATTTGTATTCTCAAAGGTAGACCAGACCTAGCAACCATTATTGACAGAAGCATGGGGATAATGGAAGCACAAAATAAAATAAGGAACCATCAGTGGCACATGTACCTGGCTATCAAGCCGTCGACGAAAGACACAGGCACATTTGTTCTCAGTAATAGATTTAAAAATCATTGCAAGGTCAGCAGTTTCATCCTTGCTCAAACCTCCGCATTGATCCTCTACAATTGAACATCTGGCAACTTGGACAGAGCAGCTGGCTGAATTCTCTTTACGGCAAGTAGCTGATAAGACATCAGCTGGCCCCAAAAAGTCACTTTCTCCAACACTCCCTTCCTTTACATCTTTGTTACAATCTTTTCTCTTTCTCTTTCCTCTCCTTCTCCTTATACTAACTCCCTGTCTTATACAAAACTCTGCAAGCTTTCCCATATTGAAAATATTCTCATGTTCAGGAGACACCAAAGCTTCTTCTGCCTTAATCTTGCACTCGTGGGCTGAGACGGAAGCTGGAACTGGACACTCAGGTGACCAATTTGTCCTTGTCTCCTCAGTAAAACTACCAGCAGATAGTCCATCCTTAGATGGCGCTTTAATGGACGACTGAACCCCATCAGATTTCTGGAATGGCACAAGGGATTCTGTCTGGCTGGAGTCATATCCAAGTTGGCAATCATCGTTTTTCTCGGCCTTGAGAATTTCGAGCTTTGATTCCAGCGACCTGAAAATAGACTAATTGAGAACTGCAATATGTTCATGAATGCAGACTTCATGATTTCCATGAGACCATGGGACAATTCCTAGATTAGCATACCCAATGAGTAAAGCATTTGAGATATTTTCTATCTTATAGTCTGAACATGCTCAAGTTCAAGAGAGTTCAGTAATGATGGTTAATGATTCCTCTTTTCCTTCCAACTTTCCATATCTCAACTGAAAGCATGCTGGAAGTCCTTGCTTGAGAATTATTGTTTCTTGCACAAGAATCAAGTGAACCAGTTCCTACAAAGTCTGGAGTAAGCAAAGACAGATTACTGACCCAATTGAATCTTCTGATAGTTCTAGAGCCCGCCTCAGTTCTGCCATTCTTTGCTTCCGCAGCCCTTCGAACAAAGCTCTGAGCAGTATGTGACATGAAGTAAGCCCACTTGACTTTGAAAATAAAACGAAAATAGGCAGTGCACATAAAATTGGCCCAAAAGGGTTTTTAAAGAACGCTGAAGCATGGTGCGCATAAAGCAATATGACCAACATTTGTTTCTTTGAATGATGGCAATAGCCTGCACTTGGCACTACAAGAACATAAAAGCTCAACTCACGTGGATCCAGGATATTGCTGTTGCAATTCCTCATACTTTGCTTTGCATACCTGGAATTAGAACATCATTTCAGTTATATAAAGAACTAACTACCCAAAAAGTATTTATATTAATTCAGTCAAACCAGTATCGTATAATTTGCAGATCACTAAATGGATCCAGTCCTAAAAAGGAGAGCAAGCAAGGCAAAGAAAGCAACTTTCTGACCTCTTTTTGAATGGAAAGAACAATCTTTGAAATATGGTTTGTCACCTCGCAGAAATTTTACTACATACATATATTTGAGAAGTTTTCATTTGTTATTTTACAACATTAAAACCTGTATTGATAAGCATACTTGCAAGTCATGATACGTAACTGCTTAACATATGAGAGGGATAATAATAAGACACAGACAGAGCCTATATCTTGACAGTGAATCAACTTCAATCACTTTGCTTCAGTATTTAATAACACATGTCCACTAAGCATTTGACTCTTGATATTCACCCCTAAAAAAAATAATAATAATAATAATTAAAAAAAAAAGTCCAATTTGGAAAGGACTCGACCAGGTAGACACATTAAATACAAATAAATATAATGTGATCTATATAACATAAATAACGTTTAATATTACATAAATTTTATATAAAAAATATTAAATATTACACTTAGACAAATATTTTCAAAGAATAAATCTAAAACTTTTAGCCTAGTTTCAAGTAAGTGGGGCCAAACCAACAAAGGACTGCGGTAAGAATATTCAATCCAATGGGAAGAGGTCTTTTTTTTCAGATGGACCCCTTTCTTCCTGTGGGAGCACCCCCTTGCACGCAGGGTCCCACCCAGATACTGTTTTCAACACAGCCACCAAGTCATTCTCTTTCGCAAATCAAAAGTGAAAGGGGATGTTGTATTAAATGTTCTTTCTTTATATATAAATGTTGTCGCCTTAATTAAAAGGGTACTTTGGACCTTTCAACGTGGTCTAAAGAAATCCTATCCGCCAATAATTGCAGAGTTATTAGAAAGGTAATTTAATATGCCGTATAATTTAATGTAAATTAACTATTATTATAATCATAACTCTTGTATGAAAAATGAATTTAACTAAAAAGGGGAAAAAAAAGAGAGGGTAAATTAAAGTATTAACCAACCAACCAACCAACCTCTGGGGTGAAAATGTAGGGGCAAGCGGTTCGGACCCGGAGCTCCGTGGCAACGACATCCCAATCTCGGGTTCCGTGCCGGACAACGGCCCCACACAAGAGGAACTCCTCCCACGTGCCCCACCGCTCGATCACCACTTCCCGCCCCATCTCAGCCGTCCACCTGTACACGCCGGACGATCAATCCCCTCCACAGCCACCACCACCTGCTCCTCCCCACTCTTGCTTCTCTACTACTCCGGCGCACCTTGGCCAAAAAAAGCCCTTTTATTTGGGATAACGGAAATCCGCCTTCTGGGCAATCAATTAAAAGACAGGCAAGGCGGTTTTGAGGCGACAAAACAAGTGGTTTTCGGGTAAGTTAAGGTGGGTTTCTGTTTTTTTTTTTTTTTTTGGTGCTAGATAATATATATATATATATATATATATATATTTTTATGTTTTGTTTTTTTAGGGTGGTTTTAAAATTTTAAGGTAATGGTGGTATAATTGCGTGAGACACGGGATTGACAGATTCTAGAGAGAGACAGAAAGAGAGAGAGAAAGAAGACATGATGTTAAGATGAAGATGGTGGGTGTTATTGATCTGGCTTTTGCTTTACCAAGGGGGAGAGAGAGAGAGAGAGAGAGAGAGAGAGAGAGAGAGAGAGAGCGAAAGAGGGGGGAAAAATAAAAGAAATATGGGAAAATTGGGTTAAACGAGAAAAAAGAAAAACACATTTTTGGATTGACGAAGAAAAGATGGGTTTTTTATTTTTATTTTTTTATTTTTGGTTAACATTGGAAAATGCAAAGCCAATTTTGGGATTCTGTTCTGCTTATTTTATTATGGAAAATATTTGTTGGCAATGCAGTTTGGAGCAATAGGATGGATATGTCTTGATGTAATGTAATTAAGATTGTAAATAGATTAATATGTGTCTTAAAATTTCAAGAGCTGGGTTCAAATAAAATGTTGTTCAAGCTTCCTCATGTAGCTAATTAAACTTAATTATTAAGTTTATTTATTAAATAGATTAAACTTGAATGCATAAATAATTTATTTAAATTTTTTGATAATTTTATTATTTAAAATTTGTTTGAAGTTCGTTAGATGTAAATTTGTTTGAAGTACATTTAAAATTTATTTAATGCATCTTTAAAAACTCATTTAAAATATCATATAGAATTTGTTCAAGGTATCATTTAATTTTTAGCATAAATAGAAAAAGATCTAGATTTTTTTTTCTCTCCCATTTTTAGGACCTTCCTCACTTATCTTGATTTTACATTAACAAAAACATTCATTTGAATAAAAATTATTTATATTTGATAAATATTATGTATTAGTTATACTTTTATTTGTGAAATATTGTTTAAATGTAATCGAGTTGAGTTTAATATCCAAATGAGCCTAGCATCTAAGTAGAACTTGGTATTAAATTTAAATTTAATTTTTAGGATAATAAAATAATTTTATATGTTAATTGAGTTTGAACTTAATAAATTTTTTTTAAACTAAGCTTAAACTCCAAAATTAAAACTCAAATTTAAACAAAAATTTTATCGAATTAGACTTAAATTAGATAAAATTTAACTCAATTTATAGTAAAGGGTACTTTGATATTAAAAAAATATTATTAAATTAAAGAGTAAAATAAATAACATATAAACTATTAAATTAAATACACACCCTTCTTTGCATTTTTGATTATATTGCTGAGTAGTCCAATTCTTTTATTATTTATTAGTTATTGATTGATAAATTGGCATTTTATGGCTTTGTAAATTTTCTAGAGTTTTAATTTTCATGGTTAAGTTGGATTAAGTGAATCATAAACACTCTGAAAGCTTCAATGGTGCCTATGATGCAAATCTTTCTTTGGTGTGCATTATCAGGGTCATAGGCTGTCCCTCCACTTTGTGTATTGTATTTTTCACCATAATTTTTATTTCTTTCTTAGCTCCTTTCTTGTGATAAATATTGATTGTGGAATTCTGTGAAGAATAAATCTGGGAAAAAGGCATCAATGTCATCCTTTTGCTTTTGTCATTTCCACTGATAAAGTAAAAGCTTTTTGGGGGAAGGAATAAGGGAGCAACGACATAAAGCCTCGTCAATGTAAAAGAATCACAAAGGCACTTTATTCTGTCAATTCCTTCTTCTTCTTCTTTTTTTTTTTTTTTTTGTCTTTTTATTTCTATAAATTTTGTATTATTTACTCAAAATTAAAACTTAAAATTTTAAAAAATAAAAATAAAATTCTTAATCACTAAATATATCCTAAAAGACTACTTGTGTTTGTATTTTTTGTTAGCAATATATTTTCAGAGAAAAGAAAATCATATTTAATGGAAAAACATGATTGCTCTATGTACATTATTTTAATTGTTTAAAATTTATTTACTTCATCTCTATTTACAAAATGAGTAAGTATTTTAAATCTAACTCTATAACATTTTGCTATAAATTTCAGAAAAATAATGTTAAGATATAAAGTATTTGGAGAATCAATTTATACACGGTATAATTTTATCAAAAATAATTGAATTATCATATTATACAATGAATTAATTTATATATTAAATTTTAAAAAAAATATATTATGATGATTTTAAAAATAAAGAATTGAGTCTTTTTTGTTAATAGTTATTATGTATAAACATATATTTAACTCTATTAAATATTTTATTGAAAGCTAGATTCTACAATTTAGCTTGATAGAGACGATATTCTAGACCACTTGAACACACAGTTAATTGTATACTCAAAATTGTTTATGTTCCCTTCAAAAATAAAGGAGCAAAGATAGACTTAAAAAAAAAAAAATAACAGAGAGGTTTCAAGCAATTTTCTAATTGACTGTTTTGAACAGAAGCTAGTCAAGATCGAAGGTCAAATGGTTTACCATAAGATTAAAGAAACTTAACGGTGAAAATGACCATATCCTGGAGATTAAAGATACATGCCATTTAATGTGACTTTATTTTTTCTTTTCCTTCCTTCAAACAAAGGACATTCTTTATGTGATCTCTCTCCATTAATTTCTATTGTCTTTTTGTTGATACATAAGTTGTGTATTATACTAATTTTTTTTTTAAAAAAAATTATTTCAAATCGTTTATTAAGTATTATTTTTTTAAAATAAAATATGTTATTACTATTTTGCAGCAAAGTTTTATGTGATTTTTTTCACAAAATAAAATGAAATATATTTGATTACATATTACAGTTTGTATTACTAAAATTAAGTTTTCAAAAAATTTGTATTTTTAAAATTATTTTTAATATTTTTAAAGTAATATTATAAATAATAAAATATTTCACGAAATAATAAATTATAAAAGATTTTAAAAAATAAAATAAATGAAATATTGTTGATATTTTATAAAAAAATTATGATAATTTTTAATAATAATTACTTTTAGTAACTATTGATTTAATGAAAATAGTTTAAATATTAGAAAATACAATTTTTCTCATGTACACGCAAATTTACCTTAACGAATTTCGTGATTGAATGGCACTATTATCGATAGGTTGCAAATAGAAAATGATACAAACTTGCTCGATCGAACCATGCAATCCCCAAAAAAAAAAACCAGATAAGTTCAAAATCTAAAAACATCCCAAATATGATACATTTTAAATTAAATTTTAATGTATAAAAAGCTTCAAATATTTATGTTGGGAATGGGGACTACATGTTAATGAGCCTCTTAAGGGCACACTTTCATATTCATTAAACCTGCGTTTTATTAATTTCAATCAGGATAAGTTTTTCTAACATACTACAAAAAAAACCGTTAATGCACTTTAATAAACTTGACAAAAGTAAGTTAATGTTGTCTCACTTGTAATTATAATGAGTTACTCTTAAAAAAGAAAAAAAAAAAAAGAAAGAAAAAGTATATTAATTTAACTCTGATATTAGCTTGCTGTCTATATATAAAAAAAGTACATAAAATCCCATTTTCCCTGTCTGTATAAATGAAATGAACAACAAATAAAAGAATAATAAATTATTTAATACAGACAATCAAATAGTAGCATGTGGGAGAAAAAAAAAAAAAGCTAATCTTTATTATGCACAAAAGAAACCCAAAGTTTATGATTCAAGTTATATTTCAGTCTATGAAAATCATAATATAAAATAAAAAAAAATTAATTTTTTCTAATAAATTTATTAATAAAAAAATGTTATGTTACATTGCTAAGCAATTATTTATTGATGTTATTTTTTCAATCTAGTGTTACTCCATAGCTTTTTCTAATTTCCACATGCAAGTGCAACATGGCACGTAGGGTTGATGTGACTTGGCGAATTGTTAGGTTGGTGCTTTTTCTTAACCTGGTGGGAGGCCAATTGGTGATGCATCTGTTAAATGGGTTTCCATTAAAGAAGGAATTTCAGGCAATGGTGGACCCCCTACTCCTACCACTTTGATGCCATACCCTTTCATTTCTTTTACTGGGGCTGAAATGGAACCAATCCAAAGTCAGATTTGGTGTTCGTCCTTAGCCCATGGGTATAAATAGATAGCCAGAGGTGGACTCCTGCAGTTTTCTACCCTGAACCCCATTTTCATGGTCATATGAGTCCCAGCTAAACAAACAGGAACGACCGACAGACTTGAAAAGAGTATTGGAGTTGAATACATTACATAAATCACTCTCAATTGTCACGAAACTTCATTTTGTGTTATGTCCTTCAAGGAAAACTGATTTAATGCACTCAAGTTCAATGACCATATACCATCTAATTCAGTTGGCAGAATTGACACAAAACTTTGACTTCGTGGAAGCAGCGATTGGTTTTCAAAGCCTCAAGCTCCCAAAAATCCTGCAAAAGAAATTCAGAAAAGCATTTCATTGAATGTAATAAATGTTGTGTACATGTCAACTGGCATTTCATTTCAACAAAAAGCGAAATTGCAAAATATTTTGTGAAACCAAAATGTTACAACTAGGAGAATCCTGAGTAATGCTGGAAGGATGATGGCCCACAACCCACAGGCATAAGTTATGGTAGGTACTAAGATGCTGCAATGAGCTCACCTCACTAAACTTCCAAGTGACAGAACTCCACTACTTGTACATTTACGGTATAGACAGCAGAAACATGGCAAGGCAAAATTGGGGATGGATCACCATACATATTGTATATAGGCTTCTGTTAGGGAAGATACAAGCTGAGCCACTCCCAGCATAAACTGGATTAAAAGCCAGCACTGATTAGGACTCTTGAAAAACCAACTTCAATTCCTGCGCACATCTAGCCAAAACACCACCTCTCCTGCAGCAAAAAATCCATCAATATATTTTTACTGGTAGGGAAGATTGAAAAGTCGGCTCTAATAGAATATTAGCAATAATGTCCAGAATGGGTTGGGAAAATAAACTACTATAGAGAAACACAAGTGAGAATGGAGAAGTAAAAATTTTTTTCCAGGACTCAATTCCTTAGATGAAGCCAACAGCAGCACTCAAGACAGGGTGCTTGCCTCATAAGAGACGGAAGGATTTGTTGGATCTTCTGCAGCTGCATAAAACATTGATTGCAGCATTCTAACCTGCACAATCAAATTACAGAAGTGTGTTGGTGTGCAATGCCTAAGACTCATTTATGTAACACAAAACTGTGCAAGCATTTGAGCATTGATGAACCACACCTTTGCTCAGCATGAAGATCAACGCCAACAGCTCGTGGTGCTGAAATAGTTGAACGTACTACTGGCCCAAAGACTGCCACAAGCTTCAATAGCATCTCGAGTGAGACCTGTGCATGCCTATCCATTCATTCAGAATACAAAAAGTAAAGTTAATTGTCTCCAAGTACTCCTTCAATTCCAATGGAATGACCAGTCTTGAGATGTTTGATGAAATTCATGAATTATTTCCCGCGGGATCTAGCATGTGCTCAAAGAGAGAACTGTCCAAGAATTTAATTTTGTTAAGAGTAAGAGATACAACTCTTGTTTATCTTTTCCAATTTTTAGCCTTTACATAGATCTATCTTTTCTTGAATGAAGAAGAGTACTAAATTCCCCTGCAGCCCTGTTAGAACAAAACTACAACACTCTGATGCAGAAATATGGCCAGTATTTGATACTGATTGCAGTAATGGCACACAATGGGCCCAAAAGTTGTCCAAACTCTAGCATTAAAAGCTTTAGTACAATGTCTCCAGAACAATTACCTTTCTGTCTTACTGTCTAGTAAGCCCAAAAGCACAGGAAGCAAGCAAGAAAATAAATCTAAGGTGAGAATCTCCATTTTCTCCATTAGAACACCAATAACATCAGCTTGCACCTGAATGAGAGTGGATTGTCATCAGCAGGATGAAAAATGCAAGACAATGTTAAAAAGGTAGAAGCAACATAGAAGAATAATACACTCTTAAATACTCACTGAATGATCAGGCAGTTTCCTTGTGGCATTGATAGCACCTTTGATGTCATTTCTTTCCCAAAAATGCCGAATGACCTTTAGATTCACAAGAGAACAATGTAGACAGCTTTCAACACCCAAAAATGGTGGAGAGAGAAAAATAGCAAATAAGAATAAAATGAAGAAAACTGTACAAGGTAACAAAGATCATGAAACAAGAAAAAGGAAATATTAAATATTACAGAGAGAATGAGTCAATAATTTAAGTTTGCATTGGTTAGCTTTATTCAAAAATTGAGGAAACAAAATTGTGTCCTCTCTAGATTTCATTTATCAAATTGTAATAAATGCTTAGTACTGAAAATTAATAGATTCTGCATGTCAATGTGCCCCATTTAGAAACTTCAATATAAACAACTAGCTAAATTCTACCTGTAACTTTGTCAACCGAGATTTAAGGGTACTCAAAAATACATCATGAGTTTGCATCAGCTCTTCAGTAACATCCCTACACGTGGCAAATGTCAACTCCCTTCCAGAAATCTGAGGATCTTCCTTCTGTCATCATATAACAAAAAAAGGAACCTCAGTTTTGTTCCTGAGAATAGGAAAGTATTTATATGTTTATTAGCCAGCTATGCAATAATTGAGGTAGTCGATACAATTAAAATTTGATCCAATGGCTGAAAAACTTACTCATAAAGCTAAACTTCAGAGTTATTTAAATGGACCCTATATCATGCAGAAACTAGAATACCAACCACCAAAGAGGTGCAACAGTTCATCTATGTTTGGACAATGTAAGCTACACCTCAAATCAGGGAGAAGAGTATACCAGCCCTGGGGGGCTTCTAGCCCTTTCTCGCATAGTGTGGAGGGTCATCCTGCTACTAGTTCCTTTCATGGGCAGCCTTTCCATTTCAGATACAACATTAGAGCTTTCCCTGGCAGCTGCTCCATTAGTTTCAGTTATGATATGAGGAGTCATGTTAGATACTATAATGGGTGTTCTCTCTGTTACAAGCTTGGTACGAGAAGTTGCCATGGTGGATGTTCTTTCCCTTTGTGGTGTGGCAGGAGTTGTATCAGACACCATGCTGGGTGTTCCATCCATTACAAGTATGGTATGAGGGGCTGCCGTTGTGGATGTCCTATCCTTTTCCAGTATGCCACAATGGTTTGTATCAGATTTTATGCTGGGCGTTGTATCTGTTACAGGCAATATGCAAGGGTCCACCGTTGTGGATTTCCTATCCTTTCCCGGTATGCCACAAGGGTTTGCATCAGATTTTATGCTAGGTGTTGTATCTGTTAAAGGCAATATGCAAGGAGCTGCCACAGTGGATGCCTTATTCATTTGTGGTATTGCACAAAGAGTTGTATCAGACACTATGCTGGGTGTTCTATCCATCACAGGTGTGGTACGAAGGACTGCCATGGTGGGTGTTCTATCCATCACAGGTGTGGTACGAGGGACTGCCATGGTGGGTGTTCTATCCTTTTGAGGTATGACACAAGGAGTCGTATGAGATGATATGCTGATTCTATCTGCTACAGATGCAATATGGGAAGACACATTATTTGCCATAGCATGTGTCCTATTTGCTTCAGTTACAGCTGGAGGAGTCATATTCACTGCCTGATCTTCATTGCTGACTTTCTCTTGTCTTTCAAACCTCTCAACTAGAGTGCGTGTCCTGCCTGTTACAACAGCAACTGCAAGAGGCAAATTTTTTTTTTTAAAAAGATAAATTTTTGTACATTTCTCAATCTCTTGAATACCATACAGTTAGAAGCACTGACACACCTCCATTGACAATTTTCACCGAGGCAATCCCTTTATTTTCATTAACAGATTTGTTGCCTGAAAATAAGATGATTTATCAAGTACGATCCACTAAAAATCATAAAATTTGTGTTCGAAGTGAAAATTGACAAGAAGCAGAAGCTATTGTTGCTTATGCATAACAATGCAATATAAATTGAGATTTTTAGGGACAAGCAACAAAAACATGGATTGTCAAGCACTAGATGTTGAAGGGCAGGATGGCAGAGGTGATCATACATGGAAGAAAAGCTGATTGGGCAATATGAACTGTATTTAGCCAATGAGAACTGAACATGGGAGAAAACAAAAATTCCATCATCTAGCAGAGATACTTACAATTTTCCTGATTAGATGGTGTCTCTGGTAACAAAATCTTTTCAAACTTTTCTGCAGCACTATTGATATTGGAACTTTTTTCCTCAGAAGAGTTTTGAGCTCCATATTCTGGTACAATTGGATTTTGCAACTTTGGATCCACGGTACTTTCCTTTTCTGACATGTTGCTGAAGATTCCAGATTCAAGAGACATAGAAAGCTTATCAACGTCACTCTTGCTACTTGAGTGCCTCCGAACATGAGATGGCCTGAGCAACATCCCAGGCTTAGTCTTTGAGAAAGTGATAGTTTCTGTTCCAGAGTTAGGTTTATATTTTTCAACAGGACTATTTTGAGGTACAATAGTGGGCACAGAAAAGGATTTATTAAGAGCTTGTGCACTTGCTTTTGCGTTTGCTGCTAACATAGGGCTCAACTTCTCCACTAGCAAATCAGACATTTCCTTGGAGTCCAAGGGGGTGTCCACTTTTGGAGAGTTTAAGGACATCTCTGAAGAAACAGGTTTTCCACCAGCAGCTTTACACAAGAGATGCAACAATATATTTCAGAGGATTCAGAGACAATAAAAGTGAACACAAATATCCACATAGAAATTACATGCTCTTATTCATTGTTTCAAGCATTATAATGTTTGAGGTACATGGATTAATATGGCTTGGCTAGGGCAGTTTCCAATCCATGTCCATGGACCATATATAACTACAATGAATGATCAACTCTTGACAGTCATCAAAAAGGAAGATATACTAGATGCTGAAAACTCATTTTGGTTGGACCGGCAAACATAGATATCCTCTGAAAAATTATTCTCAATAAGGCCTTTTCCTCACTCTTCTTTCCAATATTCTATTACAAGTTCTTTTAAACATTAGTTAAATTAAATGTTTAAACATAAGAAGAGGATGAGCAACTTAATTATGAGTGATTTATAAAGTCAATGCTCAACATTTGTACAAGCTAAATTTGAAAGTTATGGAGCAGTCAAGTCCTTGAATGCAGAAAATGTGGATAGCAAACACACTCTTCTAAAGAAAAATATGTTAAGCAGTTGAGAGACTAAAATGTGACAAATATTCTATTCACATAAAGACAAAAATGACAACTTACAGTCTACATATATGTTCTTTATTTCTTTTGCCTCATAATCAGGAGATGCAGAGTGATAGGCAGAAGCCAATCTTACAAAAGTCCCTGTTTCATGCAGAGATTGACTTCTTGGGATATTGAATTTCTTCTCTGTACAGTCGCTTTCTTCAGTTATAAAACCAGCTCCATATGGCTCAATGAGCTGAAATAGAAGCTGCAAAGATTAGTGATATAATTGAACCTAACTATAAGATTTTGACAATCAACAATCAGAGTTGACATTCAAAAAAGACAAGAGGGAAAAGGTAGAGGAAATTAGTAAGAAAAAAGTGGTACCTTTGTATCTGCCACCCAGACACCAACAGAATTTTGATAGAATGAGCAACCCAAAAGTTTTCCTTCATTAATACAGAGGTCACCAAGTGTTGACCATCCCATATCAACAGTGTCATAACAAATTACAGGCTCCCAGGAATAGACCTACAGTTTAAGCAAAATTGTGGAAATCATGTTCTATGGAAGATAGAATAAAGATTCATCATGGAAAAATTCAAACCTTTAGACAATCATCTAATCCACAGAAGAGTGTCCTCCCATCAGGATGAAAGGTAATTGTGCGTACTCCTGTAGCCTGGGAAGAACAGATGGTGAGGAAGTGGAGTGAGAATTTATCAGGGACCAACATTGAAAGTAACTAAATCAAGTGCAGGAGACACAAGTAAAGCATTCTGTCAAAAAAAAAAAAGTTCTAAAGCAATGGTTTGCTTTCAAAGAAAGGGCAAAATGCACTTTCACATGCAAGAAGTAAGCTCCAATTAAAGAAATTAAAGCCTTCAAAACCAATAGCCCATATGATTTATCCCCAGTAATTTCTAACTTCCTTTCTGTTGTCAGAGATGAAAATAGTTACACTATAGTATATATTTGAATTCTTCCAAGCAAAAACTGAGAAAGTACCTCGGTTCTGGCAGACCCAAACAGTTCAAAAGTTTCCAAGTCCCAAAATTTTACAGTTCCGTCTGCCGAACCTGAAGAATGAATTCCATGTTACAACAAATAATTGATTGGAACTGCAAAAATTGAAAAGGGAAAAAAGGAAAAGAAGCAGAAAAGAAAAAGATGAAAACATTCTCGTTGGAGAACACAAAGAAGGAAGATGCTAGACATTTGAGAAATAGCAAAGGAAACTTATAATGAAGTTTATGTGCCAAATATGGTTATAGGATGAGGGAGTGGAAAACATTTCCAATTATCATTTTCATTCCTTGTTTCCCAACCAACCTCCCATTTGGATACCAGATTAGGTACAGAAAAGGGCCACTTTATTCCTTTGATGGGAATTCCTATTCTAAGTTTCTACTTCCCAGCAGAGTAGATATTAATCAAGCCATTGAAGGAAATAAATTGTCAAATATCAATAATATTGCTAAACAATTTTGATTTATGCAAAACGCAAACAGAAATTTTGGGAACCACATGTAAGCTACAAAACTCACCTGTGCCCAGGAGAAATTCGAGCGGATGGAAATCTAGGGATCTAATATGCCCTTCACAGAACCTAAAATCATGCAAAAGCTTCCCAGCAGTAAGATCCCACACCTGTCCACCAAAAACAGGGAAACATAAAAAAAAAGGCACAGAACTAAAAGCATCATCCAATTCTCACTACCAATGATGTGATCTACCAATACCTTTACAACATTATCATATCCACCAGAAACCACCCAGCGACCATCAGGTGTGAACTTAATTGTACTTATGCCTCGAGTGTGCCCCTTGTATGTGTGAATGCATCCCTTCTTTCTAATATCCCAGATTTTCAAATTGGTGTCCAAGGAACCCGATGCAAAGAACTCACCAAATGGATGGAATTCGACAGCAGTGCAATTGGCTCTGTGTCCAGTAAGAGTGCGAACAACTAAACTTCAAGAATAATAACAGAGATTAGAAATTTACTATGAAATTGTTCTAGCAACAAAAGGCCATCAAATATCTACGAAGAATGACAATAATCTTTTCCTTTTATTTCTGGATCCTGATTCACAAGTCCAGAATTCCCCTTTTCTCTGGAGTCAGATCTATATTTTGGTACTGTATAGACATGCCAGAATGTAACAGATTACCCAAACTGTGAATCCACTTCAGATTATGAAAGTTAAAATCAAACTATTAGCCGACGTACTCTTTGCTTCTTCCAAGTCCCACAACTTTATTGCACCCGTGGAAGCTCCACCAAGCACCAAAACTTCCGCTGCATCAAAAGTTACAGATTCAACCGGACTTGTATGACCACACAAGCTCTGCAAGTTAACAGCAATAAACAATCTTAATCTTGTACAGCAATCATGCATCATGAAAAGTGGACCCCATTCCAACAGGTTTACAACAATACAACCCACAATTGACTTCAACACATCAAACCTAATGCTTAAAAAAATGAAGTAAAAGAGACTGAGGTACTAAATATTGAACCATTGATACCAATTAAGCCCAAACAATAAGAAACAGATAACTAGCTCGTGAAACAATCAGATGGTTGATAAATTATTAACTCCATACAGGACAGTCTCTCAGTGACAACTAGCAACAACCAAACTCTTGCAGTAGAATGCAGATGGAAACCACATATTAAAAACTAAAAGTTGTCAGAACTCATAACAGAAAACATTGATATCTGCCAAGAATGTAAAAACAAGGAAATGAAACTGACCATTAAGGAAGTGGGCTTGCCGATTGCCCAAAGATTGACTTTTAGGTCATCCCCGCCGGTGATAAATAGTCTACAAGCTTTTTTCCCAATATTTAGGCAGTTCACATTGGTTGAATGAGCCACAAATTCCTCTGTTTCATTTCAGTCAAGAAACTACACAAAAACTACGGACAAAGATGGTCACTTTATATAACCAAAATTTAGTTTTTCAGCTTAAAACTAATTAATTTACTCCTTAATGTATTTTAAACTTTTGCAGCATTTCACAAGAAAAATAAACAACTAGATGGAAATAAAAGTTATTTCAAAGATGAAAACTGATGCCAAAACCACAATTGAGGAGAGTTGGGGGAAAAGAAAAAGACAAAATGGATTTAGCCAAATCAAAAGGGACCAAAAAGCTTCCAACATTCCGTTGAACTTCACTAAAAAAACTCAAGACTGAAGCTTGTGAACAACCTCAATCACACCCAAACGTGAGCACTCCCAGCTAACCCCAAAACAACAACACATAAAAAAATATAAAAAATGAAAAACCCCACAAATTTCAACTCTTTCAAAACAACAGTTAAGCCTTGCTGAAAAAGAAAAAAAAGCAAAAAGAAAAAATCTTCAAATTAAGCTCCGATTCAAGCTGATTTAAAGCTCAAAAATCACAAAAAAAGATCATTTAAGAAAAAAGAAAAAGAATCAAGTCAAGAGGATACGAAGCTTATATCCACGCTTGGCCATTCTTCACCCACAAAGAGACAGAGAGAGAGAGAGAGAGAGAGAGAGAGATGAGCTTCAAAAGTCGAACAAGATCGCCACTTTTAAGTTATTTATTTATTAGATCTAACGTTAGAAGAAGCTGTCAAATTTTGTTTTTTTTTTCCTTAAAAATATATATAAAATAAAAAAAAATTCACTATTTCAAGTTACAGCTTCGTCGTCTTCTTCTTCTTCTCCTTCTTCAACTATCCCCTCTCCGTCTTTCTTATTTATTATTAGTTTTTCAAATTTACCGTAATGTTTACCGACAATATTTTTCGTTGACAGAAATGCCCCTCTCAGCTACTCTGGCCACTTGACTGACAAGCTGCGGACTTGTGGTTTTGAGAAGTTTCTCCTTTTTCCAAATTTTTGTGCCATAATAAAATGGAGTCCTTTTTTTTTATTTTTTTTATAGTATGGCAGAGAGTTGCGGTGGAAAATAAAAATAATTGATTTTTTTTTGTTTTCTTTTGACAAATTAATTTAATTAGTTATATATTTTGGAGTCTCAGCTTGCTGGGTGGCATTGGCAGGTGGCTGATTGGACAAATGAAGGAATATTCAGTAATTAAACAGCACAGAGAGATTCCTTCAATAACAATTAATAAGCTTCTTAATAATCATCATCATTATTCCTTCTTTTTGAAGGATTTTTTTAAAAAAAATAATAAAATAAAATAAAAATTAGATGACACGTCCATTTTGCTTAGAAAATTGGTTATTTCACTGATGCAGACCTTCGACACATCCATTATCTGTGTAGTGTGAAGTTCAAGTGATTTCTATATACTTTGCAATTAGCTACCAAGAGAAGTGTCAATGATACAATTTGAAGACATTGTTGGATTGCATGCCATGCAAATGGCTTCATTTCTGGGTCAATAGGTTTGAGTTAGAAGCGAACTGCAAACATGAATGCATGATGGCCCAGACTTCAGACTAGCAAGTCTTTAGATCTCGTGACATTACATGTATAGTGTTGGGGTATATACCCCTCCAACGGCAATTTTTCTTTTTTTCTTTTGTTTTTCTTCTTTAAGGCCTGAGGGTGACCAACATGCCAATTGAATTAATTGGTCAAAAAGATATAATTTATGAATACGAAAAAGAATGACCAAAGATAACCACAAAGGTAAGCAATGCAGGGATATCAAAAGAATCAAAATGAACCCTTTTTTTTTTTTTTTTTTTTTTTTTTTTTTGGGGGGTGATGGTGGGGTTGAATGAAACCATTTTTGATCGTCCGGCAAAGGGGAATGTCTTAGCAGGAGACATGCATTAAAAGATTCTTGACCTTCCCACCCCCACCAAAATGAGTGAGAATGACCAGAGTCTGTCGTTCAATACTCTTTGCGGCTTGGCTGGGTATAAAGAAAATTTTTAGAGTTATTATTACTTGTCTGATCTGTTTTTTTTTCTTCTTTTCTTTTTTTTTTTTTTTTATATATAAAAAAATATTAAATTAAGATATTGATAAATAATTTTTAATCTTGTTTTGAAACGACAATAACATATACACTAATATAATGCAATAACTTATTGGTTGGTGAGAAGGATCTCAAATAGTAGATGATATGATAAAATATACTTCTAATTATTTTCGAAATTCAACCAGTTGTTGTTGATGGGTACAATTTATTTTTGTTGGCAACATATTTCCTTAAAATCATTATTATCATAGCTTATTTTTTAACCAAAATGTATGTATATATATATATAGATACACTGTAACAAAAGGGAAACATAATATTTTAATTAGTTATTTTATTATTTAATAGTAATAAAAATGCCACATTATCTTTTTTTCTTGATCAGTAACAACAATTAATAATAATAAACAATAACAATAATCTATAATAAGTAAACTAAACAACCTATTACAGGAGCCTCGTATTGCATAGAACATCAGTTTAGAATCTTAGTAGATGTGATTATCATTAAGGTTTTTTAAAAAGAAGAAGAAGAAGAAAAAAAAATAAAAAAAAAACTATTTCTATTCGCTTCTTTGGACCCTCCAAACTAGATTAATTGGATTAGTTGCCAGAAAGTCAATTAGAAGTTTTTGACCTGCCTTCCCAAGAAGAGAAATTTATTATACGAGAATTGAATAAAGATGAAAAAACTGGCAAAACTTTTATGGTATTTTTTTTTTATTATATTTATATATATATAAGTATATTTTCTCTTTTGTGTTTTGTGAGATTTTTTTATTAGAATTAGATTTTCATTAACTTTTAAAATACCCACCTAACCATTTTAGCTAAAATTACGAGGAATTTATCTCTCTTTTTTTTTTTTTCTAATATACTATTGTTATTAGATATATATATATAAAAAAACAATAATCAAGTGTTACAAGAGAGAGAAAGAAAGAAAGAAAAAAAAAACTTGAAATAAATAATTTAATTTTATGGTCATTCGGTTCAATAATAAAAAGTCAGCGACTTATGCGTGCATAATTAAAAAAAATTTTAAAAAAAATCCTAAAAATAAGAGGGGTTTATATTTCTTTGACAAATTCTTCGGACTAATCAACATATTAATTTTTATTTTTGCATTTTTTTTTAATGTCTTTTCTCAAATGACCCAATAACAATTTTCCCAATATTGAGAGTGGACTGTGCGGTGCACCGTTGATGTGCAGAAATAGTTATGACCATTAGAATGCCTGCCAACAACTCATAACCATCAATCACGTTGGCACCTAGCACACGCTGTAAAATCCATAGACTTTCTGTCACCTGCTTTCACCGCCTGTCTATTTTGTTTGCTGCTTGTTTTTGAGGAGTTCTACGTGCTCATCGGGTCTGATACTTCAATTCACTCTTCTTGTCCTTGATATGATAGTTGCATCAAACGCAAATACCAACAAATAGCTTAAACCCCAACCACCTTTTTTTTTTTTACAAGGGAAGGGAGGCCAGTAAGACATCAGTCACTGTCAAGCTAATAAAACATAATTAAGAAATTTCTACAAGAGTAGCCTAATCAATTATAGAAGATCAACATCACTTGGTGCGATACAAAAGGTGGATATAAGATTTTAAGCAGTTGATTAATTACATTAGTTGACAATCACAAGAAGCAATCCGAAAATATAATTACAAAATTATGGATAGATTTAAAAATAAATAAATAAATAGTAGAAGAAGGTGATGACTTAGCTTGTTTAGACCTTACTGCTATGAAAATGAACCACAGAATCCTCTCCCCCCCCCCCCCCAATGATACAGAAAGAGAGATAATTTGATCCAAACCTCGAGTTATGCCCTCTGCTTGTTTCCTTATCAACTTTGTTCTTGCAATCAGTAAGTATGTTTTTGGGTGTGTAGAAAGATCAAATATAGACTATCTTATCCTTAAAGTTACAAAGATGCTGTTTTTACTACTCGTATATACATTCTCCAAGCCACTCTTGCAATCGGTGAATTGAATGATTGATATATCTCTAGTCTACATCATGTGCAGAAGGTCCTGAATAATTTCAGTCGCTGAGGGCCTAAATTCTGGATCCCACTGCATGTAACAGAAGAAACAAATGATTTTAAGGTGCTTGTCCATCCACAATTAAAGTTTCTTTCTTTCTTTATTATTTTCTTTTCAAAATAAAGACTTCTAAATTAAATTGTTCAATTAAAGTGGTTTGTCATTTTGAAATTCTATTTACCAAGTAACACTTTAGCCACCTTAAGAGAAATGATCAATAAAAATGTTCATATCAGTGTATGATTAATCTATCAAACACTTCACTTATTTCTTGAATAAGATCAGCAGTTAAATATTGTTTTGCTGTGAAACCAATACGCTAGATGAAAACTTTTAGTAACCCCTCGGCTTGGCCATTGGGCCTTGAGGCCAGAGAGGAGGCAGGAGTTCAACCCTTACCTCCTCCAAAATACCCACAATTGTAGGATTTGGGGGTCTCCCCCTCCTCAATAACCATATATACCAGACTAACAACTCACCATTATTTTGTTTTAAGAAAAAAAACCTTATAATTTATCAACATGCTTTCAAATTATCTAGTTTTCCTGCATGGTAGATAGATCTTAAATCTACAGTCCTGCATTTCTATTTTTAAAATTCACATCATCTTTTAATATTCTCAAGGAATTTAAATCAACAAAGCTTATTTTATAGCCTCTATTGTATTTCTTAAGTTGTATTCTCTTTATTTTGTTGTGAAGACTGTTATGAATCTGACACGTAAAGATATTACTAACTAAAGAATCTAAGTTAACAATTCGATTAGAGTAATAATGTGCAACACAAGTGTACCAGAATGCATCATGAGATGGATTGATTAAGAAAAATAAGTTTCCACTGAATACACATTTTATCATCCATCCATACAACACCTGTATAAGGCTCCAATATCCATGAGCCATTTTTCCAGGAAAAAAAATGCAATGCTGTGGCAGAAATCGTGGCAAAACATCTGTAAGAAGTCATAACAGAAAAACAGAAAGCACTTGCCTGTACGCATCTGGAAATTGTGTCAGCCAGACGTGATAGAGACTTTACGGGAAATTCTCCACCTAGAGAGGGGTCAACCATCCAACGAAGTGCATCTATATCATAAAGCTGAGGGACTGCCCATCTAACCAGAAATTGATCCGCTCGAGGCCGGGATCTACTTACATGTTCCACCAAGACCAAAATAAAATGGCAGGTAAGTTCAGTTTAATTGATTGTTACATATCAAGTATTTAAAGCTCTAGATTATCTTTCAAGGGATCATTAACCTGTCATAGATTTTCCTCCCTGTGAAGAGTTCTAGCATGACAACTCCAAAGCTATAAATATCACTCTTGCATGTATGGCTTCCAGATTCGCATTCTGGAGCATCGTAGCCATAAGCACTGAGGCGGTGTTCTGACAACTGAGGAAAATATTCACCAGCATCAGCAATAATCTATCGAACCAAAGTTAAAGTCTGGCCTGGCACTGCCATTGTTGTTTCTCCCTTTCCATAGCAGTTGGTTCATTTTCAAGATAACAGGGTGGTCATTTATCAGGCATAAACTAGATAAACAAAAGAAACAACAGAGCTAAAATTAGCAGCTTCGCATTTTTCTGCATGATCCCAAGTCTTTTCATACATCGCTTATGTCAATTATTCTGAATTCTACTATTACACTTCTTTTCTTGATCAAGGCTCTCAAAGTCAAATAGACTTTCAAATGCAACTGGAATGTTCGAAAGAAATTAAGACCAAGTCGTTTAGAGCTTAAACCAAGATCTTACCTCAGCTGCAGAGCCAAATGATACCCCAGGAGGAAAGCCACAGTCTGAAACATTCGCACCAAGCTTGTCATCGAGGAGAATATTCATAGACCTGAAGTTCTGGTGCACAATGGGTGGCTGACACACCTCATGCAGATACCTATCAAAAGATTAATAAAACAAAATGGAAAAGCTATGTCTGTGATTGATGACTAAAGATGGGTTGCAAAATCAAATTCCTTCCATAAGCATGCAATCCACATCAGGAGCAGCATATGGGACTTCTAAGGATTCTTGTAGGGCTGCTTAAATGCCTATGCAACTAGTTCAACATACAGATGCAGCAAATTGAAATGATTTAGTGACATTCAATGTCAGTCTAAATGAGTACTATGTTAGATTGAGTGTCTAATAACAACAAACACATAAGGGTTCTAATATTTAATGCATTCTCAACTTACTGTAGCGCTTTGGCAGCTCCAATTGCCAGCTGGATTCGTGTGTTCCACGTCAGTTTCTTATGGATGTCGCCATCAACATGAAGTGCATTGTGAAGTGTCCCATTCTCACAATACTCATAAACCAGCAGCCGTTGACCATGCTCATTACAGTATCCAACAAGATCAACAATGTTGGCATGCCGAATTGTAGAGATAATAGAAACTAGTTGAGTAAATTCCTCATTGGTCTGTTCCCAAGCTGTACTAAGTTTCTTAACAGCGAGGAACTATTGAAAAATAATAAAACAAAGAGAAGTCACTTAACAGGAACCGATGTCATGCTGAAGCTATCATGTGCAAAGAGGGAGAGGTAAAGACATCCATGAGAAAATAAAGAATATTGCATCAAAAAAATTTCTAGATACTATAGTTACAGAGTTGCTGCCTTTAGTGATCTAAATGGCCATGGTAGGATAGTATTCTCCAAATAAAAAATTGGTTAACAAGAATGAGAGGGAGATGGATTCCTGTAGAAAACCTGAATAAATGCCATGTCATGATTGGGCTAAAGAACAACTTCTATTTAAGTGCCAGATGGCATCTAGAGAAATCAGTTAACTGAATTGGTAAATTTTTTTCCCAATAGCTTCAATTTTTAGTAAAAGTTACCTTTCCATCTGGAAGCTCGGCCCCATAAACTCTCCCAAACGAGCCTTCTCCAACAAAATTTTCTTCTGAAAAGCTATTTGTATACTGCTGAAGTGTCCCAATGGTAAATAACTTTACAGGCAACCAGGATATTGGAGCCTCAGTACCTGTATACATGACAGCCTTGTCAACAGGAAGGGTTGGGAAACAGGCTATTTGTGGTTGCACTGGCATGTGATTCACATCCATTCCAGTCACATCAATCTTGTGGTCTGTTTTACGGCTTGAATATGTAACCATTCTCTTCACTTCTGTTCCTTGTTGAACCTGAGCCTCAGAACTTATTTCTGGCTGCCTTTTGTCTTGTAAGTATGCAATTGACTCTTTTGGAACTGATCAAACAACCATGTCTCAAGGAAAATGGGAATAAAAAAAATGGACAAAAACAAATATCTCTACTAAGCTTCAAGAAAAAAGGTGCATGATAAAGTTACCTGTCTGCTCTTGCATACTTGGATGCATTGAAGAATTCCTGTTAGGCTTTTCAGTATGGCTCTTATATGCACCTGAATCCTGCCTGTTAGTATCTTCCTTAAACTTTTTCTTTCTACAACAGGCCGATGATAATAGGCACACCCCTAATACAATAAGAGTTACTGTCCCCAAAACAACAAAAAGGATGATTCTTTTAGTCGTGAGAAATGCCCGTGATCTTCCAGTATTTGTCATATCTGATGCAGAAGGTCCATTCCCAGAAGGCCCATTCACAGGAGATGGCACTGGTTGTGGGGGTAAAGATGGAGATGCTGCTGCTGGAGGTAAAGAAATGATAGTTGTATTGAATGGATTTCCATCTTTTCTGCAAAATAGTTGATAAATTCACTGACAAAAGGTTAAAAGGGGAGTGATGATTATACCGTGGTGACACACATCTCCTAAATTTATTAACACTAACAAATTAAGAAATGTTACAAACATGTGTTTATCATGGATTCACCTAAAATTTGGAATGCCAAGCACTTTTGCAGGAATAGGCCCAGAAAATAGATTGTTCTCCACGTTCCTATGCAGAGAAAATTGGCAATGTGTCAGCTTTTGAGATTACTGACTAGGGGATGCATACCACATCCACATTTCTCCTCAAGGAAATAAACAAATATAAACGGCATTGTTGAAAAACTCTGGCTATCAACAAGCATATCTATTAATTAATAAAAGCAAGCATGGAAGTTGAGAAAAGGCACTAGGATAATTACAGATCCTGAAGGGGAAGATCCTGCAGAACATCAAGAGTCCCTGTAAGCTTATTGTTCTGCAAATACCTGTGAAGCAAAAATGATGAGTAGTTTACACAAATATTACATGTACTGTAAAATCATCAGAGGAAAGATAAATGAGATACCCACAATGAGCTAAGAGATGACAAATTTCCCAGTGATGGAGGTAGCTGACCACTCAAATTGTTTCCCGAAAGATCCCTTGACCATGATATTGATGTGCAAACAAAATATTAGAAAAATGGAAACAAAACTTGTAACACATAATTAACTTAATGGCGCATACAAATTTTTCAAACTCGTCAGATGCTGAAAGGAGTCCGGTATTCCTCCACTAAGAAGATTACTTTTGAAGGACCTAAAAAGAACAAAAGCCATATTTCAAACAAAGAATGCAAAATACCTAACATAAAACATTATTGCAAACACTCATTAATTTGAACTTACATGATTATCAACTGACTTAATGAGGACAGGGTATCCGGAATGCTTCCATTGAAGTGATTACTAGCCAGAGAACTAAAACAAAAATAACACGTAAAAAAGGTATTATTGACATCAAGAATAATGAGAATATGCTTCAATTTTTCCTAAACCACATAAACAGCCATAGTTGAAGTTTACATACAGCCTCATCACGGTAGGTGGCAAGCCAGATGGGATGCTCCCACCAATATGATTATTACTTAGATCTCTGCATCAGAATATAGCAAAATTTGTAACAAGGTATCATAAGTCTTCTACCTGAAATCCACTAAAATTTTCTCCCACAATGTCAAATGCTAGAAGGGTGAGCCCAAGTGTATAGTAAGGTTAGTCCTTGTGAACTTGAGGGGTCATAGGTTTGAACCATGTAGACAACCTCTGTGTAAGACTACATGCACATAACCCCTCCCCAAACCCCATAGTATGGGAGCCCTATGTATTGCGACATTCTTTTGTCTTTTTTTAAGGCAAAAACTGCATTTGGTGTTCTATAACAATTATAGACATCACTTTCTTTACAACACAGGTATAAATTCAACAAAAGCTACAACTTCAATTCTGAAAAGAAACATTAATAATAAAAAATTATTTGACAAAATTAGCAATTCACATAATAGGCATTGAGTTGCGCATTAGACAAAATCGGTACTCACATTTCTAGTATAGAATTGAAGAGCTCCAAGCCATTTCCCAGCGTTCCTCTCAAATTCATTCCATCTAATTTTCTGCAAGCAAGACAATGGCAACTCCTATAACTAGAGTCCATTAAACTTAAACAGACAAGCACAACAGAAATCGAACATACAATGCTGTTATGTTGGAGAAGACACAACTGACACCTTGCCATTCATCACCGCATGGGTCCCCTCCAAATGGCACCCACCCACGTAAAGTAGGACTATTTAGGGTCGTGTACAACATATTCATTGCTTCAACTGAAAACGAAAAAACAAGTAATACACACATACTGTCGTAAAATGAGACCCAATAAGAAAAGAAAAACAAATAAAGTTCATCCACAGGAGATAAGAGAGAGAGAGAGAGAGAGGAAGAAGAAGAAAGACGAGTCCACAACAAGCAAAGCAAAAATATTGAAGTGAACTAGTCAAATCTTAAAAAAGAAAAAAGAATTATATTAACATTAATATAAATGTAAAACATATTCTCTGCCATAACATTCATAAGAATTTCAATGATTTATCCCCCTTTAAAAAGAACAAAAAAGAAAACAGAAACACAGAAAAAAAGAAAGAAAGAAAGGAAGAGACCACAGCAAGCAAACAAGTAATCATCAACAAAAATCCAAGAATTGCCATGATATTCAACGGCATCGATATAATGTCATAATATCGTTACTCTAGGGGACTGATAGAATTTGAAAAACGAGAAAGAATTTCAAGAATTCACCAAGACAAAACAGAATCCATAATAATCAAAACAGGGCATGCTAGTGAAGTAATCACTAAAAAGATTCAAGGCTAACATTTCACAAGCCAGTAAGAAGGTAAGAAAAGAAAAAAAAAAAGGCGTTTACCATCACGTCGGTCAGTGACAGCAAGAGAAAAAGACACCGCAAAGGCCACCACCATCACCACAAACACCAATCTAGAAGAAACCGCCCACTTTCCCAACCCCATTGCTATTTCTTCCAAAAAGAACCAGTCTTTCCCTTCCTCCTTCTGGCTATTTTCTTACACTACGTACGGACATAACCCAAAAGCGAAAGACTTTTGATATATTTTCTCACTCAAATATAGTTTTCCTAAATGGGCTTACAGAGAGAGAGAAAAGAGAGAGAGAGATGGAAAGTCGCTCGATGGAATTAAACCAAAATGCCTAAAATTTCGGACTAAGACCAGAGGGAGCAGCCGAGGGTAGAGAGAGACTTTTGGTTTTAGTTCTTCTCTGTTTTGCTGTTTTGTCGACAAGAAAAATCGTTTAAAAAGACATGGAAACATTAACGGGCAAATATTTAAGTAAAGTGACTCCGGTTTGGTCTTCTAGACTGCACACTTTTCAAAATAAATAAATTTATTTTTTCCATTTTTTATTATTTATTTCAGTGGAGTACCTTTTTATATTAAAAAGTACATAAACTGTGCACATTCTATATATTTTTTTTCATTACCTTTGGGTAGGATTCGACAACAGAATATTTTATTTATTTATATAAAATCTTATATTTTTTTTCTTCAATTAAAATTTAAAACTTTTTAAAAAGACAAAGTGAGTTAAAATTGAATTTATAACTTTTATAAAAATTTTATTATTTTAACTTATATTTATAAATTAAATAAATATTCTATATTCAAATTAAATTTAAGATTTTAAAAATATTATTTAATTTTATTTTATTTTGATTTATAAATTATAAAAATAATTTATTTATATATGTAAATAAAAAAAGTAAAAATACTTATGGGATGGAAACACATTTTTTTACATTTGTGGATCAAATCTTTACGTATATCATTGTATCCGCTTAAAATGGATTCTTGTAAAGAAGTAGTGCCGTATAGGCCGCTTTTATTTCCTTTCATTTCTCCTTTAAAAAAGGAGTAAACGAAAACAAAAGTGTGCAAATCGCTCATAATCTGCTTGGAATCGCCATGGGGCAGGTTTGGGAACGGATCAGCAGCTATGTCCATTGCCTGATTAGTCCATCTGCCATAACCGTACAAGGCCTCTTTGCTTATTTGTGAAATCCTGTCCTGACGTAGCGTCTGGCTTTCAACAATGTCAGCTGCAGGTGCTCATCATCCCCCTACCTTACAACGCACGGTGGACACACAGTGCTTATATGATTTACGTGACCTTCAAAATAAATTATTCAATGTCCTGACTGCCACCACCACTGGGGTCTGATAGCCTGGAAGGGTATCAATGTGCTTAGGACATCTGAGAGTACTTGTGACGAGGGCTTCTCTTGCCTGGAAGGGTTCTGATTTGAGAGCCCACTTGGTGCTTGGAAAAACATCAGGGAGGTGCCCTTTGGATCATCACATGGATGCACATGTGTGCTGACGGTGGCAAAGATTACAAAAACCCCACAAAAGAAAAGAAAAGAAAACATGCGCCGCTCATTAAGAAAATTCACGAGACGGGTGGAAATGATGAGATACGACGGATCACGATCAGAAGATTTCAATCCATCAACTTTAGAATTGAAAAAGAAAAGTCCTTTGTTTTTTTCTTTGAAAATATTTGAGAACAAAGATAATGCTCAGTAGCCTCATTGACACGAATACTACTCCAAATTACTAAAAATTAAATTCTATGATACTCGATAATAAAATTCAATTACCCTCCAAACTACTTTAATAATTGTTTATGTCTGAAGCATTTCTGCTTAATTTCATCAAATACTTAGACAAAATTTTAAGTTTATAATCTACAATGCGAACAATTTTCTAAATTATTAGACGCTCCCCATCATTGTGTTCAAAGTATATTACTGTATTAAAGGGAGGTGCCTATTAGAAAGAAAGAAAAAACACATTTGCAAGATTGAATCCATATTTATCACTTGACGGTTTTAAAAACATTTGCAAGATTGATTGATTTTCTTTCAAATTCATTAATGAGGTTAATGGATTCGCATGAACTACAACATAATTACTTTTTTTAAAAATATATATATATAAATTGTTCCAACCTTTCTTGCCGTTTAATTAAACTTTCAAAGTAAATTTCTAAAATCTTAATAACAACAGTAGTATGTACTGACTATGGGGAGTCTACAGTAGTAAATTTCTAAAATCTTAATAACTTTCACACTCCCGCGAATATGGGGAGTCTACAGTAGTATGAATATATAACAACAACCACCAAATTAAGGAGGGACCATAAATAATAGAAAGGACATCCATTAACTCTACAACTGTTTCAGGAATCTCTCCAATAAATAGTATGTACTGACTATCTGTGTGTACCACCTCCATCTACCATTTGCATAAGTTCAAACACACAAATTTTCAATTCACACTGCTCAATCGATTCAACACCATGAACAACAACCATATCTGAGCTAATAGAATGCCCCCACTTCACTAGTCAGTGAATTTTTTTTTTCCTTGTTTTTTGGATCATCTTTGGAACCTCAAATGGGTTGTTGTGAAAGCACCCATAAAGATTCCAAATTTGATAAGGGGGGATCTAAATACCAGGAATCCAAATCAACTCATGAAAGCAGAGCTCCGCCTCCATCACTTGATCAAGAAGAGACGGTGAAAGAAGTACTGTCTGAAACTCCCAAACTTAAACTACCACCACCACCTCCTGAACCCATAAAAAACAGAGAACAACATCATCAAGACAACCACCACAGCAGC
Organism: Kandelia obovata; assembly: GCA_021464305.1. Classification (NCBI taxonomy): domain Eukaryota; kingdom Viridiplantae; phylum Streptophyta; class Magnoliopsida; order Malpighiales; family Rhizophoraceae; genus Kandelia; species Kandelia obovata. The sequence continues at coordinate 1,023,456 of CM038487.1, forward strand.
AAGAAGAATGTTCACTTCCAGCTGTCACCACCACCACCGTTGCTCGATGAGAAGATCAATACCCAAGAAAGGAGGTACAAGATGTTCCAAGAAGAAGAGATCTTTGAGATAGAAGCATCAGAAGTTTGCAGCTTGAGCTTGAGTGAGAGCCTGCTGACTGCAACTATCAACAATAATGGAAGAATGGATTATGATGATTGTGATGACAAGGAGGTCAAGCGAAGAGCAGTAATGAAATCTCCAGCACCAAAGTTGGCATCAAGAAACCGGGTATACGGCGATTTGGGTTCTAAAATTGACCGTCCACCGCCGCTTGTCGGTAAGTCGCCGACCAGGCGTACCGAGCAGTCACCGAGCAGAAGAAACAATGCAGTGAGGTCGGTGGTGCAAAGCGGGAGGGAACAGACGGGAAGGTTGGGTTTAAGGACCGACCCAAATAGGAGAGAGACCGGCGAGAGCTCCGGGAGAAGATCCAGATCGCCTGCCACAAATAGATCTACAACGGGCCGGAGCCCGTTCGCCGGAAAGGCCAACCAGTCTCCCGGTCGGGTCAGAACCCATCCACCCGTGCGTGGAGGCAATGGCCCGAAAATGGTTTATTCTACTGGTCCCACTAATGAGTCACTTGAAAACCCACTTGTGTCCCTTGAGTGTTTCATCTTCCTTTGAGTGGGAATATTCCGGTCCAATATTATTGCTGCAGTCGCCGGATTCTTGGAATCTTTTTTTTTTTTAGGGGGTGTTCTTTTTCTTGCTACGTTTTATTTTCTTTCTTGTTTTTTAAACCTTTTTATTTCAGGGTATGTGAAAATTAGTTAGTCAAGGTCAATGTTGAGCGAGGGAAGGAGAGGGAGGGAGAGAGAGAGACGTGGACAGAGAGGATAGATGGAGGAGGGTGTGGCTTTGGACACTCCCGCACTGCATTGCATTTGGTTATGGGAATGTGATTGTTTTTGTTTCCTTGCGGAACCCGCCTTCATTACAGTGTCAAATTTGATTTCTTGCAAGTCAAGTGCAAAGATTTGGACAATAGCTGTCAAATCTTCTTGGCCTTTGTTTCTCTTATTTCGTGTCAAGAAAAAAAGGTGATCAAATCCGCAAAATTAGGCTAGGATTCAGTCACTTTGTGGGAGTGGTGACTGCTATTTCATATTAAAAAGTAATAAATGATTTTAGCTTTTTTTTTTATTTATTCTTGGGAATTTTGGAAGATGATGAACCTTAAATTAAATAGGTAAATCTCGAGTATATTTTATCTTTATTACCAGACAATTTTGCATATAAATAGTCCCATCCCATCAGATAATTCTAAATAATTTATATATAAATTAAGTTTAGAAGATTTGAATCTAAAAACTTTAGATAATATGTCATGGGGTGATATCACTGATGATGTAATTGTGAAATACTTAACCAAATTAAGGATTAACTTTATATTATAACAAGTGTTTTTAGTAGAATTCAAAGTATCTCATATGTCGTTTTTTAATTCTAGAAAAAAATAAACAAAAAATTAATATTTTATTGAATATTAATATATTGAGATGCATATTATACAATAAGAATAATTTTATTTATTTTTACAAATTTTAAAGAAAATTTAAATTTTTAATAACATATGTATCTTCTAATTATGAGAAGATAAGATATATGTGAAGTGAAAGTTGCCTCATCTTTGGAAAAGCATTTGAAATCGAGACTTTCAGGGGAAAACGCCGACAATTGTTTTTTTTGTTTTTTTAAGCCGTTGGGGGCTACTTCCAAGTAATAAAAGCCGTTTTGATGGGGTTGGTGGATTTGGACGTTGCCACTGGCTTTTCCGTAGGAAGCAAAAATAACGGGCAAATTTATCTATTCATCAATGTTGCCAATGCATAGGAGAATAGTACAATTACCCCTAAAAAAATAAAAATAAATAAATAAATATATATATATATATATATATATGTATGTATGTATGTAAAAGCCTATACTAACAAGATGTATTTTTTATATATTAAAATATTTTTTTTTTACTTTATGTATATTTGTTTTTGAAACAACAATAAAGCTAATACATAATCAGTATAGACTACAAAAAAAAAAAAAAAAAAAAAAACCAAAAAATGGACAATTTGTAATAGTTGCCACCCTAATACCTTATGGGTGTAAAGTGCAAAACATATTAGTCTGTGATTAAGAGGTCTACTCAATGAGATTAAAGAAAAGAGACAATACATAACTATATCCTATTATGTGATCCCACGCATAAATCAAGGATAATTACATTCCTTGATTAAGTGTACCAAAGCTTCATGATAATTACATTCCTCAATCTTCCAAAAAAAAAAAAAAAAAGATGATCCATTTTTTATGGCCAAAATAATTCATCTTCAAGGATAGTACCTTAGCTAGAAAACTTTAACGTGCATATGTATAAAACCTGATGAATGGCAGATGGAATCCTTATGTCTGTTGCTTGGAAAATGAGTATATGCCGATGCAAGCAAACCCAACAAAAACCAAATGCTATATGTACACAGCATAACTGCTTATAGGCAAAGAAGTAACAAGGAGCCATCTCTACTTCATATTCCTTGCATAGATTTCATATGCTCCATTTTATAGTTGCTGTTTTTGCTTTGGAAGCGGGCACAAATCCTCGCTTAATTATGTTGATTTGAGAGTGAGCTTGGGACTGTTTCCGGGACTCTGGTAAAATTCTGACATAAAGTGGTATGTTGTTGATGAGGTTCAGAAACACTCTTCCGGGGCAGAGGCACAGGTGCTGGAAGTGCTATGAAGGTAGGAACATTATCTCCAGGCATCAGTACTGAAACTCCATTTCCATATACATTCATCTGCATATTTTAAGGAAAGCATTGCAATAGGTCGAGAATGTTTAAGTGAAACTGATAATATAAACTGCCATAACAAGCCATATAAATGACAAGCAATGTTAATTGATCAGCATTGAGGACTGCGGAGTCATTTTTAGCTGCAGTTCATAGCTTTATATCATAAAGCCAGAGAATGCAAGCATGCAGCTACTAGCAGAACATCGCTCGGGAACAGCTTAATTGCTGGCAATTATTGTTTCATTAATGTCCTGCATCCAGGTATGCATAGTGGACTATGGAATATCTGAATCCCAAGTAAGAAGTTTAATAATCCAATGAGTCATGTGAATAACAAGCATGCTAATTGATCGAAATTTTTTAAAGTAAGGAAGCATAAACCATATCACTGACAACTTCATTTGCTATCTTTGTCACTTAAGTACTCCAGCTAATTGCAAGAATTTTACTACTTCCAAATGACACTGCACATAACAGAATGTCTTAGTTCATTGTTTAAGCAAAGTTCACTATGTAGTTGAAATAATTAAATGGAAAACAGAAGGACAACAAGAGAGATAAATTGAGTTAATAAATTGAATGTTCACAAAATTCAAAAAATGAAAAAGAAGAAAAAAAAAAAGAGAAAGGAGTCACTCTACTGTAATCAGTTCAGCGTTTTAAGATATTCAAAACATGAGAGACAAAACAATACCACTAACTATTAGTTTTAATTCAACTTCAACTTTGCAACTCTTGGGGATCATAACCCTCATACATCGGTGGCCCTTCAAGACTTAACCGATATATCCTGGTTGGGCGAAACAATTTAAAGCTATGTTCCATGGAAGTCTCATGAGTTAAATTACCAACAGTGATTAGACAATTAAGAATTCGCATGATCCGGAAATGTTCCATGTAGCTTTAAACTTGCTCAACTTCACAATGAAGACCTTATTATGACTCGTTGACACCTGATCATTTCATAAAGTTGAAACAGCTTCTTTGGTTGCCTAAAAGCCATATATTCGTATGACCCTCGAACTAAGGTTGGTTGGGGAGATGGGCCTTTCATGTTTCAAAAAGGTGTGGCACATGGTAGACTGATGTGGTGCGTCATCCAGGACTGACCCTCATAGGATACCCCAAAACAACTTTTCATTAACTTAAACCTCTTGGATTACCTCCAAGCTTCATGGCAGACAAGCATGACATTAAAAAAAAGAAAAAAAGGTACAAGCAATGACAAAACTTGGAAGATCAATGAGGCCAGGGCTTCCCCACAAAGAGACCTGTCTGTAACCATGGCACATTAGCCATGCAATGCTGGGCTTGACGGCCGACATATATTGTTGTACCATGCTGGGTGTAAACTACAGGAAGTGCATCTTCACACCAACTACTCTTTGGCTTCGGTCCAACTATTCGTTTAATAGACAACTTCTCACATGAGCTATTTTTGGCCAGCAATCATAATCAGGAGACAGGACAGTACCAAAATGCCTGAAATTTGACTGATAAGAGAATATGATTTGCAGATGAGAAAAAGTTGAGACCCCCATCATCTTCAATTTCAGGACTTTGTGCATGACTCTTTATTTCAGAACAAGTAAGGAATTGTGCAAGATTCATGAATAGAGACTTGGATAGTGAGAGTTAAGGCATCTGCATGTCTCTTCCCGGGGTTAAAGTCTGATTACTTTCACAGCAAAGTTCATTCTCCAGTAAAATATGTATAAAAGGAAAACCAGTTCTTTCAAGGACAGCAAGAATCTAATTCATAAGTTTTAAGTCTTCAGGCAAGAGCCAGTCTAAAGATTAAGGGAAGCAAAAACAAAGAAGATGTGATGCAGCAATCCACATGACTGCAATGGTCGAATTAACTCATCTCTGTTAGAAGTGGTGACTTTGGGGGTTAAAAAAAAGCGGGAGACCTAAAAGAACAGCAGAGACTTGGAAAGAGACCTCAGCTGAACAGGCAAGCAAGAAGATTTGAGAAGAACAAGGAGAAGAAGCCAGACCAGACCAGTGAGGGGAATATGCCTGTAGCCGAGTAAATTCATGAAAACGAAAACCCCATCATTAAATTCTGAAGCTGAAATACAAACAACTCATTTAAACCTCCTGAAAGAAATAAATTCATCACTGACAAGCATAATTATGAGTTAGCACAAGCTAAAGAACAAGTAAACTTTATTGTCAGACCAATAATCATCAGTTTTCAGAACTCAAAATAACCACCCAAATTGTCAAAAATAGCCTAATCTAGCAAATCTGCAAGAAGAACCAGAAATAGAATTTATTGCACACACACATACACACGAGCACACATGCAGTTCCTAATGAAATTGTGTACAAGAATAGGAGAGAGAAAAAAAAGGGGTCACCTACATTTGGTGCTGGGTTGCCAAGCTTGCCATTGAAGCCCATCTGGGACTCAAGGTCACCACCATGGTCCCTGGCTGAGGATGGTCTGAGGAACCTTTCAAAAATGGCCATGATCAAGAACATGGAGATGAGAATTGCAGTGGCTACAAATCCAAAAGACACCGCGTTGACTGAGTTGTCAAAATGTTTCAGGTGCTCCTCCCTTTGCAAATTCAGCAATGGAGCTCCTACTGGTGGCCAAGCATTATGGCCGCCGCCGCCACCATCTTGTTCCGCCATTTTTCTTGTCAAGTCTACAATTTTACCCCAGGAACTTCACTTTCATTATCATTACTTAGTTCATGTGTGTGTATGCTGGATATATATATATACAGAGAGAGAGAGAGAGAGGATCTTACACTCGAACCAAAACCTCAAGGGATGCTTAAAAACTCGTTAATTCAAGGGCCTGAACATAAAGGAGAGAAACAGAGAGCAGAGACAAGAAAGAGCTTTGGAATCTGAGAGCTCTGCTTTCTTTACTTAATTATTTTTATCTATTACTCCGCAGCAATGCAGGAAATGGTCGTGTTTTGGCAGCTGAACTTGGATTTTTCAGCTTTGTTTGTTTAGATGGACTAAACCAGCTAGAACTTGATGGTGTAAATAATGTTTGATACTAAATATTAGATGTGTGCAATCACGTGACAGATTTTTTTTTTTTTTTAAAAAGAATTAAGTTGGTAGATAGACTGACAAATATAAAAATAAGTGATAAATTATAAATAAATAAAAAGGGAAATGGGTTTTTTATTTAAAAAAATCCTAAAGAGGGTAGATAGATGGATTCTTGATTTATGTAAAATTATTTTGTTGTGTTGTCAATTTTTCTCTTGTTTATGAAAAAGAAGTACAACTTATTGTGACAGAAACAAGAACAGACAAATTGTATGAGCCTCCACTTTAAGTTTAAAAGACAATTAAAAAGATCATTATTCACAGAGTTTAGTGATAAGTATATATAAAATTCTGATGCATTTGTTTAATGGATGTTGTATATTTTATATTAGATTATTTTTATTTTGAAGGTTGGTTAAAGAAAAAAAAAAAAAGTAAAGTATGTCAATGTAATAAAACTGAAAAAAAAAAAAAAAAAAAAGGTGTTTCACAAAGTACAATAGCATTAGATCTCCACTTTCCGAGAAACAAAAATCGACAAATTAGCTTCTTTTGTGTCGATCCTTTCAGGTTCCAACCAACATGTGGACGCCAATGATCTCGAGATTGTCTCCCCCAAATCAAGCGGTCCCTATTGCTTCCCGAATGCCAAAAGATGTTGGCCGTTGATTTTGGGAGTGAAATCGCAGTCAAAAGTCAAGGGGATCAAAAAAAAAAAAAAAGCATTGAAACCCTCCGTAGTGTCCCCACGGGATGGAATAACATATGATAGATAAATTGACTTGGGGGCACGAGATTGAGAGGCATATTTGGTTAAAAAATAAAAAATAAAATTGAGTTATTTGAAAAAAGAAAAATTGAATCAAAATGTGAATAAATATTTTAATTTAAATTTATAAAAATAATAATTAATATTTTTACGACATAAAAATAATTAAGTAGATCTATCATTTAACAGTAGGTTGGCTACTTAATTGAGAACAAACAAATAGATGGATTAAAACTCTCTCACAATGAAATATCAATATAAAACACTAATTGTAACAATTATTATTATTTTTTGTTTATTATATAAGATTCATTAAGTTATGAATCACCCATAAATTTTATTTTCTATTTTAAAATTATTATTCAATATTTTAAAAATAAAAATTTTTAATCACTAAAGTGGGACATTGGAATGGATAAATTCTATATTAGTATACGATCGAACTAAGAAGTTTTAAGGAGTTTTGGCAACGCAGCAGTGGCTGCAAAGCTCTTTCTGGACCTCTTCTTCTACGGGCTCCACGCTCCTCCACGCATGCCTATTTGTTGATGTGTCAAATATATGGACCATTGACATTGTACGTGGCAGCTCTCCAGCCATCCGATAACCTTCGAGGAAATATAAATGGGGCCCGATTGGCGCCATGGTGAGGTATAGCCGTTGGATTGGTGACCAGTTTTCCGACGTGGAGTTGGGCGAATCCAGCGTTTGGGAGCGTGACCCATCAACGGCATTCCATATATTAAGCTTACCATCATAGGCTTCAATGTGACCTTTCCATGGTTTGAAGCAGTCTCCTGAGCTGAATAGCTTCCCATCAACGTCCACGATTTGATTAGGTGGCACATCTAATTGCCACATCCCCGCCACGAGGTCCCACCTCCCCGATTGCGTGTCGAGCACCTCAGCGGAGCTTCGTTCGGTTATAGACGGCATGGTATCGGAGTCCACCCTCACAGCAAAGCCCCCAACCACGTGGAACTTGCCTTGCCACGTCACACCCACACATTGGTACCTTAACATGCTCATGTTAGGCAAAGGAGTCCAGACATCTGTCTTAGGGTCATATGCCTCGGCACTTGGAATTCCTCGAGCACTGGTCACACTGGACTTGCCCCCAGCTACATAAATTTTGTGTTCGCAAACAGCACATGCAAAATCATAGCGTGGCACATTGAGAGGAGAGCATTCGGACCATTGATCCAATCGGACATTGTAACATAGTACCGAAGATAGCAACTCCTCCTCCTCCTCCCTGACATCAATGAATTCCTCGGACTCATCGGTGCAATGCCTCTCTCTCCCCTCGTGACACAGCAATCCGCCAATCATGTAAATTGAATCCCCAAAAGTCACCATGGAGCAATCCTTCAATACTTGCTTGTCCACTAGGCCAGGGATGGGGCTAACGTGACTCCATTTGTTTGTAGACGGATCGTAACGCTCAATCCAATTGGAAATATCCTTGTTGCAAAATAAGGCATAGACCCTATAAGCGGATGAGGAAAATTCCGGGGACGGTGTTGGTGGTGTTGCCGGTCGCGACGGAGAATGGAGGTAACCCATTGAAGGATTAGCGGAGATCAGCCGTGCAGTACGAGTGGTTAATCACTATATGGTGATTATTAGCTCAATCAAATGGGAAATGTAATCTTATAAAGTGGCCAATGGAACATGTAGACGGGACATTGGCGGAAGAAACAAGAGCATTTATCTTGTTTAGCAAAAGGAAGGGTGCGTAGCATCAAATAAATGGAGGTTAATTCAAGTGCCTTCTTGTTGATTATTGTTGAAAATATCGAAGCGGTTGTGTTGGTTGTTGTTTTGTGCATCGTCAATTTTTTAGCATTACCAGATATATTCTTTTGGAGGAATCGAGGCCAATTGGAGGGAGAATCGGGGCCGAGAGCTAGAATCAATCATCATACTTAGTGTTAAAAGTTAAATAACTTGTAATCTTAAATTATTTTACAAGTCAATACTATTATTATTTTATTTATTTATTTTATATTTAAAAAGTTCTTATGTATCATAACTAAGGGTTACAATAGATAAAAAAAATTATTTATTTTTATATTTTATTTTTGACGATGGAGACTATACAAATAATTAAATTTATTTTTATATATCTTGAATTAAATTTACTTTTATTTATTGTGGGAGCTAATCTTTGATGTTTATTAACTAAAAACCAATTGATGAGTTTAAATGTTATTCGTGATGATTAATGGATGTATAACATATTCAATTGCTTACATAGTTATATATTTTAATTGAGAAGAATTTTGAAATTATGCTTGTATATGAATCGATGATGAAAAGTATATAAATGATAAGTATAAAGGTAAAAAGAAAAAATTGGTATGAAACTTGATAACTTTAGTAAATAGATGTATAATTAAGTTCCCTATGAGTTTGTAGGTCTACAAACCTTGTAATTCATCTCTATTACTCTCTAAGTCATAATCTTAATTTGTTTTCTCTAATGATTGTTCAATCCTTTTACCAAAATTATGTAACAAAAATTAGGTAATATCATATATATAATAATTATATTTTAGACCTTGGAATTAAAGTTTATTGTTACAATGTAACCTTTATCCCCAATGAATCCTTGAGCTTTCCTCTGCTTTTTGATTTAATCTTTTGTTTTCTTTAATGGAGAAATGTGTCATTATCAATTATATATTTGTATTTAGAGTAATTAATATAGGAATCTTCTGTCTTATATCAATGATGTTGTTTGTTTTGCAATCCTAAGGTCCCATGTGCAATTTTGATTATAATAAACTATAGAACATCATTAATATATTTACTTGAGTGTGATTAATAAAAAAAAAATTAAACTGCACACATAAATGTGAAATAAAATAGAATAATAATGATTCAATTATTATGCAAATGAAGTTATTGAATTCCTGATTGAAAAATATCACATTAGCTCAATATTAAAGATAAGGTTTCTTAAACTTAATAGTGTTTTAAGTTCAGTAGTGTTTATTGGAGATCCAATGATGAAGCTTAGAGAATGATGAATCAAAGCTTGAAGTGTAAATTAATAGTTAATTTATACAGGTTACTAGGATAAAATAGAGGTAAATTAAATGACAAATCATGTATAGTTAGAAAATTAAATATCTCTAGCTTTGAAAAATAAATTAATTAAATATATGTAGAAAAGTTATACTTAAATATTGAAGAGTGTCAAAATTATAATGAGAAACTGTATTAGTTAATTTTTAGTAGATATCATGGTTAGTTAAGGTGATTAGCTGGCCATCAAATTTACATATAAATGGAAAAATATTTGAGTTAAGTGTCTAATACAAAAATGATTCATAATTTAAAGTTTTATAGAATGAGATATGATTGATTTACTAAAAGATATCATCAAGTGTAAAGTTGAGAAAAAAGAAAAAAATTTGAATAATAATGTGAAAATGAAAGAAATAATTTTTATAAGATGATGGAAAAGGTCATGAAAGGTAAGAAAAAAAAATAGAGGTTATTGAAAGAAAAGGAACTATTGGAATAAAAACAGTATAGATTTTACAATGATTGATAAGATGAATTGAAGAAGTAAATTGATAAGAATTATAAAGATGATGAGTGAAAGGTTTAAATGAATACAAGAGGTACATTGGTGCAACAAACCTTTTGCATTCATTGAAACTCTAGTTTGTATTATTGAGTTTTCTAAAATGTGTAATAAATTTCTTGTATCTATTGAAATCTTCCATTCATCATCTTTATAGTTCTTATCATAAATTATTTAAAAATGTTTACAATGATTGGACTAATATCTTATAGAAAAAATTTCTAGATTTGGTCTATATATGATTAATTCTTAAAGAGATACTTAATTACAATGACCTAATTTTCAATAAATGATACTTTGTAATAAAGATAGATGCCTTGAAACCCTTAAATGTACAAAATATTAAGATAATAAAAGATCAAATGTGAAAAGTAAGAGCTTCAAAGTAAGAATAACCTTGTGTTCTTGAGAGAAAAGCTTGACAAAAATAGTATTTATTGTGTCTAAGCCATTATATTTGTCACTTGTCTAATAGAGACCCAATTTATCACTCTTTTTTAGACTTTTTTAAAGACCATTAATTTTGTAGCAGGTACTAATATTTTTAGTTGTGCTTAGCTTTCACTAAAGCACTAGTTTATCAAACTATCTCATCTTATTGTCTAGTATGACTTAATTTTAAATATTCATCAACAATAAAACTGTCTAATCTTCAATCCTTTGATAATAACTAATTGCAATCCTTTATAAAAAAAAATGCATTCAATGTCTCTTTTACCATTAAAGAAAAACAAATAGAGAGAATGGATCTCCTTATCTTTCATTTTGAACTATTTAGTAAAATACTTATTAACCATAATTAAGTGTTCGAGTGTAGAGAAGCCCTTAATAATTTAACTCTTTCCCCATTCACTAAATCCCACAATTATTATGACAAAATTCCCCCAAAAAAAACAAAGCCCTCATTTGATAAGGTCATAATTTTTTTCAAAATCAATTTTGATAACATTTCCTTTCTCTTTCTTTATTTCTTTCTCTTTTCATTATATATATCACCTTTTTAACAATAAATACAACATCCACAAAGAAAAATTTAAACTTTTACATTAAAAACCTAACAATTGTATTGGAATGAGAAATAAAGGAGGGGTTCACATAGGTAAAAGATATGCACCTAAAAATATCTAACATTTAATAAAAATGGATAAATGGACAATAAAGACAAACAAAAAGGAACAAAAAGGAATTAGATGAAAATATAAGAAGGAAAATTAGCTTTGAAGACGAAAACACGAGAAAAAGACTTATAAGTTATAACAAGTTTGAAGATTAAAACAATGACACCTATGACTTGCTTTATTACCTTATAATAGAGACAAAATGGTTGATGCTTAAAATAATTTAAGAAAAAAATTAAATTAATTTATACTCAATTTCAACTATAAAAAAAATAATATAATAATAAATAATAAATAATATAATAAATAAATAATTAATTAAAAATAAAAAAAATAAGAGAGAGACATCGTGCAACGATTTACAATAGTTTAATTTAAATCAAATATTTATGTTTAATTTTTAAAAATTCTGCTTTTAGGAGCTCAATTTCACTAATTTTTTCATTTAAGATGTAAAAACAATTCTTTGTACTGAATTATCTTAATCTTGTTCATAATAAAACTTATATAAAATTTTCATAAAAATATGTGATTTTTCATAACTTAACAATTCACTCCCTGTCAGTTTTTATTAGAGTACTTTTGCTTTTATACAATTTTAACTTTTTTATTTTAGAACTTTTACTTTTGATTTCTCACTTTTAATTACTATTTTTTTTTTTCTCTTTAGAACTTTCTCTTATGGAAAACAAATTAAAAATTAGTTGTTGGCTATCAATTTTATTTTATAAAAAAATAATAATTTATAAAATAAAAAAATATTAATCATGAGATATTAGTTGATTGCTATACTTAAATCAATTCATCGTTTTCAAATTTCTATAACTTTTGTAGGTCATATATTTTTTAATTCTTTAATCTCGTCAATTAATTTTATAAATATAATTAAATTAATTTATATAAATTCTTTATATTTGTTGTACTCAATCATTTGAACTCTTTTAACTATTTCTAATTGATTGTAGCCAGAGTCGATTTTATCGTTTTGAAATTTATGCAACTTTTTTCTTCACGACTTGAAATGTTTTCTGTTGATTGGTTACAAATATTAATCCAGTTAACCGACCAATTTATCTTTTTTCTTTGTTTAATTATTTTCTTCTGTTTTCGTAGAGTTGATGACATAAGTTAACTATAAGTTTGACAAGCTTTAACTTTCTATCAACTTTGAATGATCGTTGCAGTGTTTCGTGTGGTGGTATTGTTATGAGATATGCACATTATGAAAAGTATAGAATATCAGAGGTGAAAGCCTAAAAAGAAGCCGTCTAATGGCTATATTACTTATATTAATAAGTAAGAAGACACGATGGATAATTATATTATAAACAATCTATTAAAGAATTTATAAGTGGATTAAATAATTTAAAAAAAAAAAACCCTTAAATGGATGAAAAAGAATAAAACGCTAATGCATGAAGAGGGTATAACGAGAAAATTCTTAACTCAAATTAGCATAGTATTAATTTTAACAATATATTATGATAAACATAAAATTACATATTATATTATTAATTATATATTTTTAATTTTGATGTATAGTTATAATAAAATAATGTAATTATGAAATGTGTTGTGAGTTGAATGTGTTCTAAATGATGTAAATTCATATATTATATTATCATAAATGTTATATATAAGTTTTCAATTTTTTGAAATGTAATTAATATTGATGATAAAATTATAAATATATATTTATCATAATGAGTTAATATAAAATATGTGAGTGCAACTTGAAAAATTCGCGGCGGTTTGTAAAGAAGCTCCATTTTTAGTTGGGACGCATTGGAGATTGGCTGGCTGGTTGGAAAAGGTTCTGGGCATTCCTTCTATCTATCGTAACCCAAAAAAAAAAAACAAAAATTGTGCACATCTTTCAAGGAAAAAAAAGTGCCATTTACAAGGAAAGTATGAACTTTATAAAAAATATTTAATTTCACTATCTACTTTAATTTATACCAATTAAGTGAAATGTTTATTTTATTGTAACTTTTTATACTTAATTTTGATTCAATTTTGGCTTATTGTAGAGGTTTCACCTAAATCATTATTAGACTGAGATGTGCCATGAAAATGTAGCATACCCACATAATATAAAATTTAAATGTAATATTTTTCAATAATTTCATAGCAAAGGAAAAGAGTTACTAAGGCTATATTATTATTATTTTTATTTTATTATTATTTTTGAATAATGACAACCTATCATTTTAATAATTTATACTATATATAAAATATTTTATATTATAACGATAATATTTTATAAAATATATAAGAGATTTATGATAAAATATTATTTATATAATATAAAATAGTTTAGTGTCAAAGAAATAAAATAGTTTAGTGTCAAAGAAATTTGTGTACGTAGAAAAGCCATTAATGCCTGCCTATCCCAATTTATGTTAAAAACATAATTAATGGTTACTAGGAATTCATTATGAATGAATTCAAACAAGGGAATTCGTTATGAATTGCAGAGGAACTCTTTGTACTAATACCACCAAACCACCACCGCCACCACCACAACAACGACAAAAATCTTTTCAGTGAAAGGACGCCGGGGGGGGGGGTCTCTCTCACTCTCTCTCTCCTCTGTCCGTCTGTTCTTGCAGTAAATGATGGAATTTGAGCATCTCGAAGTGACACCCAAAATAGTGTCTGGACATGGAGACTGCCAAGGAAGCTGAAGCAAGCTTCTTTTAAAAGGCCCAAAACATTTTCTTTTCATTTTCCCACTTCATGCTTTTGCCACACCCTTCAAAAAGTTTTGAGGCTTTTTCTTGTTTTGTTTATTTCGTCCATTCTAACTTTTGCTTAAAAACAGTCTTTCAAGTTGTCTTTGTTCCTCTCTTTCTAAGCCACGAGATACCTGCCAGCCAATATATTTAAGAGTTCTGCTTTTGAGGGATTGAGATTTTTTTTTTATATCAGTTGAACTGAATTTGATGCTTATCAACATGGGTTTGATTGGAAGACTGGAATTGGTGAGCAGCTACAGCAAGAAGCAATGCAGGAGGCTTTTCAGGAAAGTGAGGGCAGCAGTGAAGAAGGCTGTCAAGGATGGGGACAAGAAGAAGTTCAACTTCCGGTATGATCCCTTGAGCTATGCTCTCAACTTCGATGACAGTTGTTGCCATTTGGGACGAGGTGGATGTGGAATCAAACAAGCGAAGTATCAGGATTGCAGTAATACTACCATCTGGGTTTATGTTCTGTGGGTAGAATCTTGAGGGATGTTAAAAGGAAGAGATCATTTGTTTATTTATTGGCAATACCTGTGATCCTGATTGTTAGTTTCTCTCTAGATAGAGAAGGAAAGTGATTTCCTAGTTGTCTAGGTGGATTATCCATTAAACTGTTGCTCTCAGCTTCTCATTTTCTACCATTCATAACTTATCCATCTACTGCAATTTGTATCATGGTGTTCTTTCTGTCATTGAATCTACCAAAACCTATATCTGGCTTGATACCCTACCATAATTCTGTTTTTTTTTGTAATGACGAGAAATCCCTTGAGGACAACTAGTACGAACATTCACACTCGTTTGGTTCCGCTTATTCTAAGGTCTGACAGAGGAAAATGGAAACCTATGGCCTACATGCCTCATCACTCCTCGGCCTTACCTATCCTAATTCTGTATGCTTGTGGAAGGACTTTCGGCCCCATTTAAAACACTGAGATCGAGTGTGTCGAACACACTTTTGTTGAGAACACAGGAAAAAATGAAACTTGTGCAAACGATAATCTTTAATTGGTTTGCATTTGTTTCACTTCACTTCAAACCTTCAGATGTATGCCAACGAAATTTTATTGAATCCCAGAACTGAAGCAAATTCAGTAGACCGATCAATTACACAAGGGAATGAAACACCGCAAGTTGAACTTCTGAAGCCGGAGAATTAACGCCATCTAACAAATTGCTGCCTAGAGACATTGACAGTAGTAGTTAATCGCTGTATGCCCGATATGATCACGCTAGACAAACCCAGATCTTTAACAAGAAAATCAATGCCTGTCAAACTGTAAGTTCTTCGAGTGCAGCAGTAGACAAATCATTTATTCGAGGATATACAGCTTTCTCATCAAGTTGGTTCTGCACCCATAGAAGCATTTTTAACAAGCTTGGAAGCTTTGGATCTGTCAGAAAGGATAGAGTTAACCCTCGATCCAAAAACGAAAATTTGGAGAGAACCAAAATGATTAACTCATGTCAACAATGCTGAGTCACATGAATAGACAGTTGAAAGGAATAAAAATGACTCCTATTTTTGGATAGTTATCATATTCCAAAGGAAAAAACTATAGCAGCATGCCACTGATCAGAACCACATCCAAGGACATAGAACCAATTTTTTTTTTTTTATCAGTCATTTTAAGGGGTGAGTCTAATTGTAACAGTAAAATTAATTTATTGTGATATATGAAACACAAGTTTGAGTCGCAAAAATAACATTTTTGTTAAAGCAAGGGTCAGGATGCATAGATCTGGTCTTTTGCTAGACCCTACAGTGTAAGAGCCTTATGCATTGGGATGACCTTTATTATTATCAGTCTTTTCCAACAAGTTAAGCTTTGAAGCTTAGTTGAGTTAAGTTCACCTGATATTAAAAGTGTGTGCCTCCATGTGCACATGGGGTTATGGATGTGCAGTCCTGAGTTTATGACACTAAAGCAGGAGCGTCTAAAGTGCCCCATCCAGCAACACATTTTGCTAGAACCTTATTTAGTAAATATATTTCCTAGGCTGGGTTCAGTTTAAAAATGTGACTTGGAACATTAGTGTACCAAGCAATTGTTGCTCTGTTTAAAGTCCTTGTGATGGCAGCTTTGTTTATAAATTTGGCTTGACCCTTAATACACTAGCATAGCAGCATACCTTGAGATAATCCAGACTTCAATTTCCGTTTCATTGTAACATCAAAAGCACATAAAAAACCGACACACCAACCTTTTTCATGACTCTGGCTCTTAAGGATGGCTGCATTCACCTCGCTAGCTGTCTTTAGCCGCTGTGAGATATCCAGAAGCTCTCCAACAGGACAGTTTGAGACATCCTCAAAAGCCAGCAGTGCAACAGTCCTCTCCACCTCTTCTAAAATGCTTTGCTACAGAAATTTTCAACATTACCAGACTTATGTGTTATTACTAAAGATATAGAGTTCCATACTGTGAAAGACTGAGGTCAAACCCTGCATTAAGGCAAAGTCCACATGGAGTTGGGTAATATGTGACAGTTAATCAGTTAAGCAAGGATGCTCAAGAAGGACCAGGAAAGAACACAACATGAGGAACTTCAGTACAGAAACTCAAGGATGCAATAAGTGTCAGGCAAGAAAAATTTATGAATAATTAGGAAGTACATTTTCTTCTCCTCTTGGTGCAAGCTCCTCCTGAGCAAACTCCAAAGCCTCTTCTACTTTTCCATTTCGAATCAGTTCTATCATTCTTTGCTGTTGAAGGTGGAAAAAGAGTTGGGGATTTGTATCTAATATCTGCAGATAGAATTTTTCGCAAGACATGTCTAGATCAAACAGGCCAGTGTGGCTCTTCAAAACATCACAACAAAAGTCATACTACAAAAACTCTGAAGGACGTTAGTGATCATCTGAACAAAAATTATTTGCCTTTCTTAAGGCCAACCTAACACGGCTAATTCTTCTAAAACAGGGAAAACCACTTCCCATAGGCATCCATCCTTAAATAGATCATAATTCACCCTTGGCCAATGTACACAGAATTACCAAAATTACGGTACGTATTTATAAATGCTATGACATTATTGAAGAGAGAAAAAACAAACATGGGATTTTTACCCTAGATCACTTATGTTGGACTAAGCCACTATTTCCCTGTAGGTTACCGCACATGAAATAAGGTAGTAATTGAAAACTTGAGCTATCCTGGAATAAAACGTGATGTCATGGCCGCCAAGTAGAGTCAAAGGGTATGACACAAGTAATTGAAGCAGTGCAGATGACTGTTCAACATAGTATTCTTAATTTTCCTGAAAATGTGGGAATTCTAAAGCCATTCAACAATCTAATAAGAAAACTGCAGAATTACTTTTAAGATATAGAAATTTTAAAAATGGCACGTGAAAAGGCAGATATCCAAATATTGAGATATAATTTCTGAACAAACAATGCTATGCACAAAGTAGGAAAGATTGATTTCAAAGTCATACCTCACTGAGGCTATAGATACAAAGGCATATTCATCAAAGAAAAGGAAAAACAGAGGTGCATACCTTGGGATTTAAATCATTAACTTTCTCCATCGCATCCTCAACATTTCCACACTGCACTGCCTTCTTGATAGCCATTCGATCTGCAATTGTTGCAAGATCTATATCTGCTATTTCTCAATAAGGAAAGACTCAAGCTTCTTCCAATCCAACAAGCAAAAGAGCACCGACATCAGATACTTATGCTAAAAATAAGCCGTAAGGAAGATCAAGGATACGCTCAGTTCCAGATTCAATCTGGAATTTCTCAGCTGCTTCAACATAACCCTCAGTGACAAGAAAGTTCATCACCAATTTATTAATGTCTTCTTTCCTAATATTTACACCATTGAGCTTCTTTTCCCACTCTTCCCTCGTAATCGCTTTCTTTGACATAGCCTGTGTACAATAAACACAACATAAGAATTCTACAAAACTTTATATCTACTCCACCGCATTGCAGCCATTCCAGCTCAATCAATTTGCTTCTTCTCATCTTTTCTGCAAGCCATACATATTGCTGGGATATGATGCAGAGATTGGTACGGTGCATTTCCTATTTGGACACCAACACCATTATCAATAACATTACAACAATAGCTTATCCTTAGTTACCCACATAGACCTGATTCAATAAAAACTGAAATTGAACACAGGATCAAAACTTTGTCACCTCTCAGTGTCGGAACTACAGAAAGAACCATCGGGAATCCAAGCTAATAAACCATTATCAATCAACTAGAAACACCAGATCAGCCCAAAATTGATGGACACACACACACACACAAACACAGACACAGAGCGACGTAAAACCCTAAACTCTACGCCTCATATTATCTAAAAAGCATCAAATTACGATGAACAAGAAACTCAAAAACTTGCATCAACAACAAATAATAATCACCTTAAACATAAAGAGAAGAAGTTTAACCAAAACATGAAAAAGAAAAATCAGAAACCCTATGTGAACGGGCTGCCAGCTCGCAGAGCTGAGCCACAATCCTCCAGTCCACTGAGTCCATCGACATTATTTCGCGAGAACCATCGAGCCAATCGAAATCTCTCAGAACTGAGCTCCACCAATTCCTGCAACCAAACAAAACCCAAAACGCACGAAAATCAACCAAAAAAAATATATTTTTTAAAAACGTAAGTTAGGTTTGCAAAAGATCTCAACCATTTGTGCGCTTACACTTACCCGAAAGTCAATAACCCTAACTAATTGTATTTCGCCTGAGATGTGCGCCGTAACAGTTGCCGACGGGAAATTCTCAATTTCCCGGAAACGTTTCGCCGGTTGCCGGGGATGCGTAGTCGAGAAGAAAGAGTTGAAGAAACAATAGACGTGGCATTATATCTGCATACGACGTCGTGTTGTATTAAGAAATAACCGCCGTGTTATGTTCGTTAAAAGTTTCGGTGGCTCGGTTCAACATTTAATTAAGACACTTTAGGTGGCATTATTATTACATATTGCATGATGTAACTGTTCACTTGCATCCAATCCCAAAGCCCATCTACCCAATTTATAAGCCACTTTATAATTTCCATTTCATTTCATTGGGACATAGATGGAGCGACAATCTTCCCAACATATGTCCAATTCCACCAAAGCATCTTGTACAAGGTGGTATATTGAATCCCCTCAGTCTTCAAGTATTTGATCACATTCAGGACATCATTCCACCTATCCTTCTGAGCTTTTGCTTCAGACAGCAACATCCCATGTTAAACTTGCTGACATTTCACCTTGTAAACATTCTGTTGTGACCTATATATATAGACCTCGTTGTTGAAGTGACCTTTTTTTCACAGTAACAAATCCAAACTAAAACCGACAAATCTCTCTTTTTGATAAATTTATCAATACCTTATGCAAGAAAATCATCGTCTATTTAGTTGTTGACAAGGTCTTGTTTTAAGAATTTATAATTTGCCATTATGCATGGCCTCTAAGGCCAAGGGGTCCAATATGTGTATAGAATTATAACATCTGAAACTGCACTACTTGTTGCAGACAGGGAAAGAGTTAAAACTAGACGAATATGGCAGTTTTCACCGACCCTCAACATAACAATGGGACGTAAAAATTAAGTTTTGCTACTTTGGATGACTGAATTTGAACCTCTAAATGCCCCCAGCTGAAATTTCAAATTTGATAAAATGTCAAATTAATTTTACCTTCTGTTCATTAGAATCAGGAGGATAAGATTTTTTTCTACAGAAAATTACAATCAACAACATTAAAGGATTTGCTATCCTATGATGCAACGCTGAACTGTGAACCAAGAGTACTATTGCCCGTACACTAATAAAAAAGGGCATCCCAGTGCTTGTTTCCACAGCTCGCCTCATAGTCATGTTATACCAAGACTCGTCCTTCTTTATTGCCTGCTCAACAATCCTGCCATTAATTCCTCCTAGATTGTGTTGAAGTTACTGTTAGATAACATAAGACACCAGTAGGAGCACCGGATGCTCGAGCTGGCCAACTATCCAATATGGTCCTCAATTCCTAACAACCATACCCTGAAGGGCTCTAGCAAGTCCACCCCAAATTGCTCCACAACAGCACAGCCTTAATGTTGCTCCTACAATCTCAAATCATTGTCAATTCTTTAAGGGATCGGAGCAACTGAAATCAGTAGTTATAATACAGAAAACCCTCCCTCTCTCACCAACAAGGGATTGTGGGTCAACAAATTTTTTTCCCCCTCTTCTTGCTTTTCTAGAGCGTATCACTGGCAAAATGTACAATTTTCCTGCACAACCACTAATGCCAGTACCTTTATAAAGCTGTGTGTACAAGAAGACTGACAGTGATCAACGGTGGGATTGATGATCAAAGAGGTGGGTTCCGAAAAACAGAATCCAACTGAAAACAGTTCACCAGCAAGTGTGTCATAGTTCCCATCATCTCATGTTGGTCGCAACTTAAAATGTACAATAAAGTTCTAATTGTCATCGGGGCATAAAGAAGAAGAAGCCTAAATTGATTACAATCGAACATGAAATCTATACATCTTTAACATTAATTTAAATGGAAGTCACAAATTCAATAGTATTGACAAATCTTTAATCGAATAGCTTAACCTTTGTAAGAAATGTACCAAAAATACAACTCAAACCAAACAATTGCAGTCAAGATTTTTACAGATGAAAATTCATCGATGCTTTCCTGCACACCTATCATTCAACCAAGAAAAGATATCTTGACGAACAATGTCAACATTTTCATCAGTCTCACCATATAATAAAGAATGCAGCATACCATCATAAATCTTTATCGTCTTGTCTTCACTCTTTGATTCTTCATACAAAGCTCTGCTCACGTTTGGATCAGTAACAACATCAGCACTTCCATGTAATACAATGAAAGGAAGACTCACATCACACAACCTTTGGCTCAGACAATCTGTCACCCTCAGAAGCTCAAAAACAGTCCCCAACCTTGGCTTCCCCCTGTATCTCATAGGATTCATATCTGCAATTACCTTCTTTCGGTCACTTTTGACTGACTTGTGCATAAGATCAGCACTTGGGACAATGGCCAGAGTTGGCAAGAATTTCGCCATAAATTTCAATATCTGAGGAATTGGCCATCTGGGTCTTATATTATCAGAGATCTTGCACATGGGTGCCACCAAGACTGCACCTTTATAGCCATTAGGGTCTGCAAAATGAATCAAAAGACAGATAGCGGCACCCATTGACTCACCATACAAAAAAGAAGGCAACCCATGAAAGTCTGGGTCCTGCTTGACGAAATTAAAGAAATTGAGACAATCTTGAACAACCAGATCAACATTGGGGACATAGGCCTGGAGACCCTGAGATCTGCCATGGCCTTCAATGTCAAGGGCAAAGCAGGCAAAACCCACCTGGGCAAGGGAGATAGCAGTGGTCTGGAATGTCCAGCTGACGTCGTTGCCATATCCATGGACCATGCAGATGATGCCACGCGGAGGGGTAGCTAAGCTCGGCAGCCATGATCTAGTGAAGAGAGAGATGCCTCTTGGAGAAGTGTAAAATGATCGTAACCCTCTGATTCCATGCTGCTTGTAGTACTCTTCCTCTGGGGTGCTGCCCCAGCAGTGGATTTCGTCTTGTGTTAGATCTTCATGTTCTAATTTCATTCTTGGACGGACGGGAGGATTTTTCGGCGTTGATCTGTTCCAGTTCCTGTATCGTGAGGGGATGGTTGGATGCTTGTTAATGATTGGATGTGAAAAATTGAATTTTCTTAAAGTCCAGGTTTGGTGTTGGACTCGGTTTTTCTTCTACGTGGCCTTGCCCCTTTGCAAACTAAGGAGGAAGCTTATCTCATCCAAACTAATTATTTAATATAATAGACAAAAAATTTTAAATTTTATTTTATTTTTAATTACTTTAATCATAGTTGTAAAAATTATTTATAAATTAAAGATTCATCGTAATTCATGTATAGTAATTATTTGTTATTTAAAATTTTAATTAATTTCTATTATAACCATTATTTTCTATTTAAATCCTTGGTTAATTTCCATTATAACCATTATTTTCTTTAAGCCCTCGATTCATTTCTGTTGGAGTCATTATTTCTTGTTAAAATGTTCGATTGTTTTTTCTCTTATTTTTTTTTCTTTTCTTGTCAAGAGAGACTACACAAAACTCTATTTTATAACATATTATTTTATATTAGCTAAATTAAATTTATATTAAATATTTTTTATTAAATACAAATCACTCATGTATTATATAATAAATATATCACTTTTTTTTGTTATCATTTTATTAAATTTTTTAATATTATATAAATTTTTTTATTTCAAAAAAATTAAAGAAGTTAATAAAATAAAAAATATTTTTAAATTTTAAAAAATAAAAAAATAATTTTCATGAATTATGTCCCTCCATTTTTTTAATTTGTGTAATTAGCTCCAAAAATTATTTTGTATAGACAAATTGGACGGCTAATGTGACATGTAAAACACACACGAATTTCATATACTTTTTTATTTTTTTAAAAAAGTATGTGAAATGCATACGATGGAGATAATTTATGTAAATATGTATTACATTTTAACATTTTTTTTTAATAATTATACCTATATTTTATTTTGTTATGTTTTATTTTATTTGTTTATATATAATGTTAGGTATCTAAGCTTGACGCATGCCACCACGTCAAAAGAAATTGAACCCCAAAAGTTAATTTTACGTAAAAATGAATTTCAACTTAAATTCCCCAAAATGTGGAAAAAGTGACCAAAGTAAATAGATGAGGGAAGTAAATGAAGAGAGAGAGAGAGAGAGAGAGAGAGAGAGATATGCTTTGAGTCTTATGATAATTTTGAATATTTATAAAATGAGAAGAACCCTCAGATATAAATAAATAAAGATTTAAATGCATAGTTATGAACCTTCATGCCTCAATATCCTTTGGTTCACTTGTTGCTCTAAGTAGTCTTCATTTCTTTTGGTACATTGGAATAGATATATGTTACATTGATTTTGATCTTCACAATATTTCTAGCTTTTTTTTTTTTTTTTTTTTTGGATTTGAAAGGCCTATATTTGCTTTGATATTAAAAAAAAAAGAAAATTAGTAATTTTTACAAGGTCAAAACCATAATTTGTCTTAAAAGGTGTCAAAGGGGTCGGGTTAAAAGGGCTTGAATTGGATCGCTTTAGATTTGAATCATTTTGAGTCAAATTATTTTTTAAAAAAGAAAATATTGATGTACCGTACAAATGAGATAGTTTGTGTAAATAAGTATCAATAATATGTCTCTAATATTTTTATAATTTTAAATTTGTTTTATCATTCTTTTTTTTTTTTGGCTTAATTTATTTTATCTGTTTATGCATTATATATGTATATTTTTATTAAATAAATAAATAATAATAATAATAAAAGTACATGATATCTCAGCGTGACTCATACCCCCCCCCCTCAGCAGCTCGTCTCTTCCCGCGGGTGTCACTTTTTCCATATAAATTGGCCAAAGCCGCTAAAGCCGACATCGTTTGGATGAAAACGTGGAAACTTGTCGGATAGCCTGTGGCCAGGTACGAAACAAAAAAAAAAATAAACCGGTCTCGGCTCATGCTGTCACGCGCCACGTGATTCAGCCCAAAATTTACAAGGCCAAGTCCGTGACAATGCGCGTTTACATTGACTATCCATAAAAGTAGCAAAGAAGGTGTGGTTGGGGGGGGGGGACCTCTTGAAGTCTAAACATTCATTTTAAAAGAGTGTTGTTAAGTTTGAATCTTACCGACAGGATTAGATTTTTGGGAGAGGAAGAAAATTAATTTTAACATTATAACTTAAAATTTAATGAATTTTATAATAAATTATATATATATATATATATATATATATATATCTGCCTCTTATACACATCTAGATGTGTATAAGAGGCAGATATATATATATATATATATATATATATATTATTTACAATCATGAAATATTATTCTTAAATATTATTTATTTATTTAATTTAAAAGTGTTTCAATGCTTGTAAGCTCACCCACTACCTAGGAACTTTTCTTCGGAGAAGGCATCCGAGTGACTGAAATATTAAAATTTGTAATGACAATTTTATGTTTAATTCCACTTGTGGACTTAGGATAATCAGTGACTGACTTTATTTCTTTGCCTATGCACGCAATCTGATTCTGTCTCCCCATCATGCGGTGCCCTTTCGAAATTCGATTGCTTTCAGTGACATCACATCATTGGGGGAGGGGACATTTAGAAAAGGGGGACGAGTGGGAAAGACAGAACCCTTCGAGTTGCATAAATCAATCACAAGGACAGCAGCAAAACGAGGAATGAAATGAATGTACTCCGTTTGAAATTTGTAGTAAAGACAGTGGCAAGGAGACTTGGATGGGCCATGAGATGGAGTCAATTACAGCCGGAATAATATCAACATTCCTTTAATTTTAATTTTTCTTTCTTTTTTGGAAGAATGAATGGGAAACGTAGAATTCTTTATGTTATATGTCCAAGCAGTGAGGACATCCTCGTCTGAAATTTGTACTAAAAGACAGGCAAAAGGACTTTGGATTGTTCTGAAAATGATGTCGGCTGGAATAATAGAGTTCCAATTCTTCAACAAAAATTTTTCTTTCTTTGTATTCCCGAGGCAAATCATTTTTTCTGTATAATAATAATTAAGTTGAATTATTTTTTTAAATAGTATCTATATATATTTTTTTTAATTTAGGATTTATTTTCAAAGAAGACATGCACCACCTTAGTGTTCTTTTCCATTGAGCAATCATTTTGATTCACTGTAATTATTTTCCTTTTTTTTTTTTTTTTAATGAAACTTACTTCACTTATCAAATTCTTAAATGAAAAGAAGAAGGAGAAGAAGAAAAAAAAAAAGAAAAACTTGGGTTGCCTTTGTCTTTTGGATAAATGAAATCCTTTGGAAGAAAAACCCATATCTAAAGACCATAAACGATGGTATTCCTATTTTTGCAAAATTCTACAGCTCTACGACTTGTTTCAGGCCGACCCTTCAATGTTCTCCATTACCATATGAATTTCTGCACTTTGCACTACCGCATTAATTCATCTCTACATACCATCAATCATACGGGGCAATCATGATGCAGTAGAGCATGTCTTTCTCTCCCAATAATATAGATATAACCGTACCACACCAATCTCAATATCATGATTCTAGGTTCAATGCACTTTACTTCCCATTGACATCTTGAGTCCCTAGGGTTTCAATTTAAATTTTGACTTTTGTAGTTTGTAATTGAGACCCTCTTCTAACATTCCTTTAATTTTAAAACCTTTTCTCTTGAATTCTAAAATTTTTTACAAAATTCAATGATGGAGAGATTTAACTTTTTGAGGCAACATGGTTTTTTTTTTTTTTTTTTTTTTTTGCCTTTTTAAAGTTCTTAGAATTCATAAATTTTTACTTTTATTAGAGTTAAAAAAAAATTGAATCATATAATAATATTCAAAAATAATGAATTTTTAATTTTTTTAAAAAATAAAAAAAATGATGATGAATATTTTTTTTTTCATAATATTAGAATTTTATACAATGTTTTAGAATTTAAAAATTAAAGTAATCTTAAAAAAGGGTTTCAATAATCAAAATTAGAAATCATAGAGGTTTTAGAACTTGAATAAAAATCTCAAGAAAGTAAAATGTAAAAGAATTAAATTATGTAAGTGTATTAAAAGATTTTACCCCCATTTTTCTTTGGGACGTATTTTTGCCTAATCAAATTCTAAAACCTAATTTTCCGAACTTTTGGTGACTTTTTTTTCGGCCGACAAGTTTAAATGTGACTTTCTAAATTTCTTTGCAAACTTGAATTTAATCATTTTAAGTTTTTTATTTTTAACAATAAACTTATAATACCATTAAATAATAAAATATACGACAATCCACATAAATTGTATATAAATAATTAATAATTTTATACACTTTAAATAAAGATATTTTGTCTTAAGAGAATTTAAATCTCAAACAAATTACATAAAATTTCATTGTATATTAAAAAATAATTAAAAAAAAAATCTCACTATATAATTATTCTTCAAACTACCATGATAAGAAGTTTACAAAAAATTCATACTCACACAATTAAAAAATAAACCTTAATTTTGTGGCTAATACACTTAAATACTGGCCTAAGGTTATACCAATCATTTAAATACATAACTCTTTAATCCTTGTAAAATAATATTATTCTCAAAAATTTTAGCAGAGGTGACAGTTGGCATGTGAAAGTTACTGATCACAACACTTGATGTGTCGTTGATCTGGATATTTTTTGGCAGATCATAGCTTTCTTTTCTTTTCTTTTTTAGTTTTTCCAACACTCCAACTCAACAGCCTCTCTCTCTCTCCATATACCTATTTTTCCCGTTAGATCTCAATATCAGTACAAATAGTATAAGAGTTACGCATCACTAAAATATAAATACTAAACATGTCTTATAATATCTATAAATTTCACGTGTATCAAAACTTGATCTTAACATTAATGAAGGAGGAGAATAAAAATATATGAACCAATCATATCTCAAAACATGTTTACGTATATTGTTTGTCCTTTTTCTTCCTCTGATGGAGAATATCGGACCATTTCCATAGGGTTTGAAGAAAGAGAACGCTCCATTTCTGTGTCATGGTCCACCTTTTTTATATATTCAAAATACAGTACAAGACACACCAGGCGAGGAACGCATGGAACAATAAATCCATGCACAAAAACAAAGTTTTCAGCCAAAAAAATATGCATCACCATCAAACTCAAAGTTTTCTGTCGAAGAGCACAACAAATTAAAAAGTTTAATATCCTACGAAGTGTTTCCTCCCGCATACATTGTGGCTGTTACGAGCTTATAAATAGGGCACTTGCGTGTTAACACTTCTCACCCAAGCCAATAAGAGAGGGGAAGATCTTTTTAAAGATAATATATATACACAAGTGTGTTATTCAACTTCCACTCATGGAATCTTCGCTTTCTTCCCCACTCATGGAATCTTGGCTTTCTTCCATTCAAGCATGGGTGCAAAAGATTAAAGGGCAGATGCTCATGGACTTTGACCCTTATTCTTTCGTTGCCCCATCTGCTTATGACGCTGCTTGGTTGGCCATGGTTCCAGATCATACTAGCGTGCCACTCCAACCCATGTTCAAGGTTTGCTTGGATTGGGTCCTAAACAACCAAAACGAGCGAGGGTTTTGGGGAGAGTGTGATGGGCATGGTGTGCCCACTGTTGACTGCCTTCCCGCAACTATTGCTTGCTTGATTGCACTCAAAAAATGGAATGTTGGTGGCATGCTAATTGAAAAAGGTGAAATTTTCATTACATCCCATGACTATATGTAGGGCAATTACTAGTGGGTGCCTGTCATTCATTGCTAAATGGGAGGTAGCATCTTCCTCCAAGTCAGAGTAATGTTACAAAGTATTAATTATGTAGAGTCAAACGTAGCCATGTTTTCATATTTCCTAACATACAGTTATACTGTAAAGAGGATAAAGTTTTTTTTTTTTTTTTTTTTTTTCTTAACATACAGTTATACTGTAAAGAGGATAAAGTTTTTTTTTTTTTTTTTTTTGTTCTCTTTTTTCCTGATATGGATTAAATAAGAGCTCATGGGACTTTCTTCCTTCTTTCGATGTTTCAGGCATGTCGTTTATTGAAGCAAATGCAGAAAAACTTCTTGGACAAACGCGTCAATCTTGTCCTCGTTGGTTCGCCATAGTTTTCCCGGCAATCGTTGAGCTTGCAGGGACATGCGGGCTAGAGTTTCCTTTTCGTGACCCAGTTAAGGGGCTGTTGATGGACATTTCTTGTAAACGGCAACAAATTCTTGAGAGGTATACATCTTTCAATAATAATAATCACTACTCAATTCTAGTTTGCACAAAAGGTTCGAGAATCCCAAGGATTAGCTCTATATAAAAAGGGCATAAAATTAGCCCTTTTCTGAATCTAAATTATAGTTTGCATGCGCATGTTCTTGCAGGGAGCTACTATCGGACAAATGCCATTACCCTCCATTATTCTCGTTCCTTGAGGTGTTGCCTTGGGACAATATCGATGGAGAAGATATAGCCAAACACATGGATAATGATGGGTCCTTATTCCAGTCCCCTTCAGCCACAGCAAGTGCTTTCATGGCTACAGGAAACAAGGACCATTTAGCTTACCTTCAATCTCTTGTTCAAAAATTTCCTGGTGGAGGAGGTTAGAATTACCATATTCTACGTTTATCTGATTTACCAGTTATGAACACGTTTGCATTGTCCGGTTGTTCATATAAATCACGATTTCAATACAAACTTCCTATCTCTCAACCTATAGTGAAGCTAACTCTCTCTCTCTCTGTTTTTTTTTTCTCCCCTCTCCTGGGAGCCAGTACCACCAATTTATCCTGTAGATGAAGAGCTGATAAAGCTATGCTTGGTCAACCAATTACAAAGGTTGGGTCTGGCTGAGCATTTCAACCAAGAAATTGAAGGACTCTTGGAACAAGTCTACAGGTAAGTATTTTGCATAATTTTGTGTTCATATTTGAGATATAGTGGGGTCGTGGATTGCATAAGAAAATAATCATCATCTCTTTCTCATAACCCTTTCGTTTGCTTATTTCTGGTATGATCTTCCATCTTAGGTTCTGTAGGATATTTACCAAGACTAACAAGCATTTGAATTTTGTCTTAGGAAATACATTACTCAAGAATCTGGGCCAAAACCAATTGATTCGTCAATTGGACCAAAGTTGTACAAGGACTCCATGGCATTTTTGCTCCTTCGAATGCATGGATACAGAGTATCACCCTGTATGATTTCTGATTAGACTTTTTTTTTTTTGTCCTTCTTCCCTTTCTCATCTTTCTGCCTGTTATTTCAAATTATTAATTAATATTTCTAGGTATATTTTCTCAAATGATATAAACATTTGTTACGTGGTGGAATTGATAGGGAAACTCTTAACTTGCATTCGCAGGGACATTTTGTTGGTTCTTAAATGACAAGGAAATTGAAGATATTATAGAAAACAACCATGAGTACTTCTCAACTGCAATGCTCAATGTTTACAGAGCCACGGATCTTATGTTTCCAGAAGAATATGAACTTGAGGAAGCCAGATCATTTTCGAGGAAGTTACTTGAGAAAACCATACAGCTGGGCCCAGAAAATAGTGTTCCATTCGCATATTTTCACAAAACGGTAATTTACCGTCAAAAGAGACACATCAGTACACAAAAAAGCGTGGACCAGACCTTTGTACCTTATCAGCGAAAAAGAAACCTAAAGAGTCAACGTGAAGACAAATAAACATACAAGTTTGACTGTCAAGTTACAATTTGCCATTAATTGGATAAACTAGGCTTACTTTGAACTAACTCCCAATTTTTCTTTGCATTGAAACCATAAATTCAACCAAGAGGATCAAACGTATTTTTCGGGCCGGATAAAATTTTGCATGGACTTTCAAACTTAACAAGTTAATCACGTAACATGAACTTTTCCGATTTTCTTGAAAAGTTTTACCATGTTTTAAACTTTTTCCATTTTGACCCAACAAGTCTATGTTTCAACAGTTCTCCTGTATGTTGCCTCTTGACATCATTGTGCCATGTAGATTGAGCACGAGCTGAGGGCTCCCTGGATTACTAGACTGGATCATCTGGAGCACAGATTGCATATGGAAGAAAATAATAACAATGCTCTCTGGATGGGGAAAACCTCTTTCCATAGGTATTGCGCTACTCTAAAAGTTTTCATGAAAGAATAGTATTTCCATATGACAAAAACCACAATTTGGACCCCTCAAGTTTGCTTCAGCTTCTGTCTTAGTCTCTTGATTTGGCTGTTTTAACTGTCGCAGAACTTCTGTTATGTTTCCTCACCCGGAAGGAGAAAAAACTTGATAATATTAAGTTACCAACTAACAATGTTTTATATATATCAGGTTATCGCGCTTTCATAATGACCAGCTAATTCATCTTGCCCTGCAAAACTACAAGTTTCGACAGTCAATCTACCGGAAAGAATTGGAGGTTCTGAAAAGGTAATGAAATTATTCAATAAGTTCTAACAGAAGCCAACTTTTTTCCTTTGAAACTGTGGTGGGAAAATTTAATTTGTCTGTCCCAATGATGACACGTTAGTTTATTCCTCTTTCTCCTGGTTTTGTGAGATAGGTGGTCTCGGACATGGGGCCTCACTGATATGGGATTTGGTAGAGAGAAAACATTGTATTGCTACTTTGCAGTTGCTGCCAGTACTTCACTGCCGCATGATTCTGATGTTAGAATGATAATTGCAAAAACTGCCATAGTCATTACAGTGGCTGATGATTTTTACGACATGGAAGGTTCTCTGGATGAGTTGGAAAAGCTCACAGATGCTGTTCGAAGGTATACAATCCCGTGCTTGTACAGAGGAATTGAAACTAAAAACATAAGCTTGATTTTGTCCCCTTTCTGATACATTTGTCAGGTGGGACGGTAAAGGATTGGAAGGTCATGGTAAGACCATCTTTGATGTCCTCGAAAGCCTTGTAGTAGAAATGTCAGAAAAACACCTTCATCGACAAGGATCGGATATAACAGACGGTCTTCGAAATATTGTAAGACTTTCTGCAGAATTTATGCAGTTTTTGATCAATTTCTTGCCTTGTCCCCTCGATCATTTAACCAATGTTGGCAAATTTGTTGCTTCTTTGAAGTGGTACGAGACATTTCTGTCCTGGTTTACCGAAGCTAGTCGAAGCAAAAACGCGTGCGTACCATCAACAGAAGACTACCTTGAAACCGGCAGGGTGTCTATAGCCACGCACACCTTAGTTCTTTCAGCTTCGTGTTTCTTGAACCCACCTTTACCTGCTCACAAGCTCAAGCCAGCAGGGTATGAAGCAATTACTGAACTACTCATGGTCATACCTCGTTTGGCGAATGACATACAAAGCTATGAGGTAAACAAAAATTTTGTAGTTAAAACTCTTTAACAATTTTGTGTACAAGTCATTTGAACAGAATGTCTTGTGCAAGGACAGAAGGAACGAAAAGAAGGGAAAATAAATTTTGTGCTGCTCCACTTGGAAGAAAATCCAGGGGCAGACATTGAAGACTCAATTGCATACGTTAGAGAAATGCTTGTAAAGAAGACCAAGCAATTCCTGGAGCACGCACTAATTGATGGCCTTGACGATCTATCCAAGCCGTGCAGGCATCTACACTTGTCTGTTTTGAAGGTTTTCCGGATGTTCTTTGAATCTGGCAACAAATATGACTCCAATACAGAATTGGTCCAAGATATTCAAAATGCGATTTATATTCCTCCACTTGTTGAAAACAACTACCTCTGAAGCTTCCAACTCTTCCTTCTGCCTCACCCACGAGACATCAAACCTTTGATTGTTGGATCCAAACCTTTGATCCAACATAAATGTAGCATTAGTAGCAACGCAAAAGGAGTATTTCAGGCTGTCTCTAGAGATCATCACTACGTGACTATGCCCCTTCAATTGAGACATCAAACTGTTGTTAGCTCTTACTTGGATCGTACCATGAGTGGCACCACAAAAAGTGTATTTCAGGCAGTCTCTAGAGAACACTACGTGAATATAGCGATGCCGCTTAAATTGGGATTATGCTTCGTTTAGGATTTCCCCCACCGATGGTATGACTGTTGTCCTATCTTTCAGTTTATCTAGCCAGTATGCATTTCCAGCTCTCGACTGTAACATTACTGGAACAAGAATTCCCATTGTGTTAAACAAGAAAAGTATTTGTGTGGCTAGCAATTTGCGTTAGATGAGACCTCTCCCGATCCTTGCAAAACATAGAGCCTCCAGCACCCCTTTTTTCTATCGGCAACTCGTGCATATTTGTTCCAATTCTTTTGTTCTTAAGGACGGGTGGGGTGGGGGATTTGAATACAATTTAAGCACATCTTAGTCATTAAGATTAAGATGTAATATATTCCAAATTCCATAAAAGAAATATCCATATCATTGCCCCAAAAATTTGGGGATACAGGACCAAATATGAAGAATTATGGACATTGTATTAATAGCATAATTGAAAGCTTGAGTGTCCATTTGATTTGTTTCTCTACGATGAGTTCATTCCATTGATAGATCTTAGCAACATTTGCGCCTAAAAGGGAAGCATTGGCAGATTCACATCTGATCTATGTTAAAAGCTAGTACACATTTTTATTGTTCCTTTGGTTGATCCAAATAACAACTTCAGTGCACATATAGCAAAATTTCTGGTTTACAGGACAGCTACTTCAATGGCGGTGCTGATCTATATTTTTATGGCACAGAAGGCAGTGACTGGCCCAAAAGAAAGGCTGAGAAGAGTGCGAGTGAGTCGCTTGGCTTGAAGACTGGTACTGCATGGCCAGCTCCTCTAAATGTTGCAAATGTTAGTCCCTCGTATTCTTGAAACCAACCACTGACCTGACCAGAAAAATCATGTCATTGTTAGAGGGAGCTAGATATACGTAACAAATAGTTGGCCACCTTAGGGCTTCTTCTCCTTCTTTTTTATGTATATGAATTAGTAGTTAAATTCCAATTCTATGGGCACAAGTACCTGCTTCTGTTGGTACCAAGGCCTCCATGTCTTTACAATGTTCAGTCCCAATGAACTTAAACTGTATCTTGTGGACAAGACAGGCACCCTACCATCTGTATCGCCACTACGATTCCCAAAAATAGTTGTGTGAGATTTTATTTTATTTTTCATGGATTTTATCAATGAAGATATATAGAAGCTTATGCAAGACTGAGAAGACTAACCTGTAGACCCATATTCTGAGTCCTGCTGCAATCAGCTTCTTATAAATGGGAAGGACTGATTGTTTTGAATCTGACCAGTTATTGAATATCTTATAACTGAATCCAAAAGAAGCATTTCGCACTATTTAGTATCCATTTAAAGTCCGCATCCTCTTCATCGGCATTCCATTATTAACCATGAATTAATTATGAACATGGATAAATAGTGAAAAATACATAGCATTTAAATTAGCTCAAAAAGCTGAGAGACAATCTACATTACTTGCAGATGCTCCAATTCTTGAGCTGGTGACCATCAGAAACATGGAGGGCCTTTTGAACGTCTGGTCTGTTGTAGAAAGTAGATGCATAGTTGTCCAGGCATGGATCATAGCCACCCATGATCCTCGGCATCTGCTTCATAAAATTTATTCATCATGAGAGATAAACTTCATAGACAAGGCCTTCATTTTAGCCTTAGAGTTTGTATCTAAATAACCTTCAATTCTACTTATATTTAAATGTTCTCAAATTAAATGATGCTAATTGGCTCATCTTACATCAGTATCAAGGAATTTACAATAGAACATTAAATTTACTGGATATATAAGGTGTTCGTTGATCACCCAGGAACTAAATGAGGCGCTCTTGTAGAATGATCAGCATGGCCATGTTTTTCACCGCATTGAAGTAACTATAACGCATAGAAATCTGAAGCCATGGCTTACCATCTTGGATGTCTTCGAATACATGACTTGCCTAGACCTCCCATTCGAACTTGCTGAATCGCCAATGCAAACTGAGGTGTAAATGCTATATATATCTATCTCCTTGTACTGTCCAAGCAACACGTCAACAGCTTGCGAACAATTTTCATTGCTCCACGTATCATTGCTTTTGAAGTCACAGCTCTCTCTGATTATCTTGTAGGTTTCATCTGATATGACAGCATGGCTCCAAGCATAATCGACCATACCTCCCCAGTCCTCAGCATTGCTTGTCTCAGGATTACCCAACTGCGAAGGTACATGGGAAGAAGGAAGCAGGTTCTTACACCACCATTATTCAAAAACAAGACATATTAAAGATGGATAGAGGGTTTTGATGCTTTATGTCAAATGCCATACCAGAAAGCCTTGAAGGTCAATATAAAGGGATGGATCCTTGTTCTTGTCATATATGAGCTCCGCAAGCTCTGGAACATATTTCCCTGGTAATGCATATTAAGAAGGATATTAGTATCAGATAAGAAATTTATTCGCGGCCAATACAGCAGACTATCTCCAATATGGAGTACCTGCATAGCTCTCCCCTGCAATGTAAAAGGCCCTTGACTTGTATGACGGAAACTTGAGAAACCACTTATGCAGGAAAGCATAAGCATCATTTGCTGTCAGGAGGCATAAGACCGTTCAAATTCAGAATTTTCTGCTGATTCACAAATGGTCCCAACTACTGACTTACAGCAATACTATTGTATAAAAACCATCGATACCACTCGAAAGCTTTTTGCTTTTGTGCACATAAATCATCAAGCCAAGGTTAGCTCATGACTTACCGGTAAAATCATCTCCCAGAATGTCATAGTCACTGGTCACATTTGAATATGAAAAACCAACTCCAACGGGAGATTCCAGAAACAGCATATTGGCCTCTGCATCATCGTAGGAATAAAGTAGTTCAGAATCGTTCTTAAATTGGTAATGGAGCACTATGTAAGTGGGAGAATAAATGCATATTTCAAGTGTTGGAGAATTAATCAAGGTTTGAATGACTAGATCTTGGGGCCTTTGTATACCTGTATTCCATGAGTAAGGATTAAATGTAAGTCCTTGCCTCTCAGTGTCCACTATGAAAGGACCAATCTCTTGTGTTGCTCCATATCCCACAGAAGAACACCCAGGACCTGAAACATCAAGCGTCTTGTCACCTCACTAGAGAAGATACTATATACAACTGAGAAAAGTGGATTACAAAGCACTTTTGTTGGCATACATGTTGAATAAAAAAGATACCCATAATGAGTTTCAAGACAACAACAATTATTTAGTTGGATCCTTAAAAGTACATTACACAATCTTTTACAAATAAGCTCAAAGTAATTTTTTTTAGTAAAAGAAGTTTGTTTACATGGAGCTGGGATATATCTAAAGACCAGGCAACATGGACATATAGAAAAACTTGTGCTGTGCTATCCACTACTAAACACATATAAACTAAGCTGGACAGATTTAGTCAAAAGAGGATTTTCTTCCGCTAGGTCTAATAGCTGGTTTCTTAAAACTCCCAAAATGTGTTATCTCATCTTTTTCAATGCAATGTCTACCACTAGAGTCCTGCTCCTGCACAAAGGTGGCCAAGGCAACAGGACCAATATGCTGCAATAGCTATACGAGTCTTCCATATTTTTATCATATACCCATTTGACATTATTTGTATACAGTATATTCTTACCTCCATTTAGCCAAAGAACTAGAGGCTTTTTATCAGCATGAGCCGTAGCCTCGTAGAACCAGTAAAACAGCTCTCTTCCATTGTTTTCATTCACCGTGACATAGCCAGCATAGTGCCGGAAGTCGACGACTGGTTGGCCAGGTAAATTAGTCACTAGATCCTCATTTACCACTGATATCAATTCCTTCTTACCAACCTGTTGCCGGTTCCGAACACCCACAACAGGCTCAACAGAGACCAGTGCGGCAAGACAAAAAGTCAATGAAACTTTCACAATAGACACTGAATTCATATTGGAAATCAGAGGCTCCAACTTGGAGACTCTGTAGGTAACACAAGATGATGGCGCAAGTACAAGACCACCATGCCTATTTATACTATTTGGAAAGTACCTTTAAGGACTAGTCAATCTATAAGATATGAAGAATCATATCATCCTAAAAGCATAGCATGGTGATCTTCACCAGCATGGCAACCTCATAGATGTGATGTGACATCAATTTTTAGGCAACTTCTAAAGTATTCTTGCATGAGCGAGGTTCCATTTGCCATGTGGGCGGGTAAGCCACAGTGAGTCAGTCGGTGACACGACTGTTCATATCATCGCTGACATACGGTGTTGGCATTTTATTTTGCACCGGATGGGACTCAAGCAGGGCGCCTGCAATTAACACAGTTTTTCAATAGTAAGACACACGACTTTGACACTAACAAAGCAAAAAAGTGCGCTTATATGTTTAAAAAGTTTTAAAATTTATATCGAAATACAATGTTAAATTCCAAATTCCTTTTAACACTCAGAGACAGATTGGGATCCAACAATGTTTATCTAAAAGGTGTATTACCCAGTGCCCTACATGTAATATTAGGTTCAATTACCAAAGGCAATGAATTTTTCTTGTGTTAGAATATTGGAACCTGGAAGTAATAAAAGGAAAAACAAAGGAAGCACAATCATCGCAAAGAGGGGACCCTATTTTCCAACTTTGACATTTCTTTAGACCAGTAAAACTCGCTATGCATAATTCATGGACAAAACAGGGTTTTTTTTTTTTTTTTTTTTTTATCAGTTTCTGCTGCATCTCATATCAAAATTCCTTCCCATATTTCTTTCTATCAGTAACAAAATAGAACATAACAAATAGACAGATCTTGGGATATCAGAAGTGGACAGCATTATTAACATGAGTGCTGCTTCCCCCATTGCTCGACTGTTGCTTAGTACGCTGTCAGTAACATTACATATTTCAATCAAACTTCTTTTCTTAAGGGACAGCTTCGAAAATGGTGGTAAAACCACCATGACAAATGGATATGTCTAGCGAAAATAGCAAAGATCCAAAATACACCAGTCAAATTTTAATCAACTATAGTAAATTAGCAATGCGCTAATCAGTATATCAATTCCAGACCTGCTGGGTAGGTAATAATATGACAAGTTGTCTCTCTTCTGGATAATCTTAAATAACACTAGGCAAGGCAGAAGAGCTACTTTTCAGCACATGACCAGAAAAGCTCCAATTGGTACAGCGGTGCCTTCTTGGATAAAGAGACTAGGAAATTCAATCCATTTGTCTTGGAATCTCGTGAAACAAGCTGTGCATAGGCCTAACTTTTGCAGCATCAGTAATACAAATACACTCCATCTTTTGAACGTTGGATTGCTGCTATAAAGTCCACAGCTATTGGATATAAATCCATAGTTGTCAAAAAGCTAAACCAGGCCGCAGAACGTGGCATTAGGCTTGTCCTGGTTGACCATGTTCTTTGCTAGCCAGTCATCCTGTCACAAAAATCTCCAAATCTGAATGAATAATACGGTGGCATTTATTCCTATTCATAGTCAGTGGTGGTGCATCTAAGACATGCAGAAAAAGGTGATAACATATATATTTTAAGGAATCTCATCATCACAAAGTAGAAAGATGGAGGTTTGTGGCGAACCTTATTGTGTTGTGACTGTTGATTCTGATGATGAAGTGTAGGTGGAGAAAAGTATGAGAGAAGAGTTGAACAATGATGTGGATTCCAATTTTTAGTTGAACAATGATATGGAAAATCATCTATAATCACTGAGATGACAAGTTTATATGATTTAATTATTAATTTCAGTTGAAGTGATATACACTAACCCAATAGCCATTGACATTAAAGAAACAGGAATTTTAAAGATGCTGCTGCCCTTACTCAAATAGCTTCAAGATTTTGTATATATATATATATATATCTTTTGTTGGTTAAGAGAAATATTTCTTCATAAATCAAAGTAGCATACCTAGTTGGCACGTTCATAACTATAGCTCGTTATTATGCTAGCCACAATTAACGTCTTGTTATTGCCAATAAGTCAACTACTATGCACCAATAGGCCAAATTTTTGCCATGAAAAAAAAAAAAAAAAAAAAAAGGAAACCCAACAAGGGATTTGAAACATCCGTGTTTCCTGTTCCACCGAAGGCAAAACCACTTTGTATTGGCCAATGGACACCCACCAATTCCCTCATTCAATATGAAGAAAGTTCAGCGCATGCCTGTCATAATGTCATTAGCAAAATAGCTTAGCACTATAATAAATGATGGGTTGGTGTGATGACATGGGCTTGGACACCCACGAAGGGATACATCACTTTTCTGCTCCTATTTCGTTTTGCACATGCAACGAATCTTGCATCAAGCTCTATATGTGACCTTCGATTACAGAGAAAGAATAATCTAATATGGTACGATCCAAGTTTCACGTGTTACTGTTTTCTGATTTTGTGAAGCCAATAATCAGATCAAACTTGTGACAGAGTACAGCATCATAGAAGCTATCATATGTGTTACTATTTCTTTATACACCCACACCCACACACACATATTTAATTAATGAAATTGACTGATTTGAATTAAGCTTGATTGGATCCATTACAATGACATTTTTCCTTTCTTGCTTGCGCTATGACACTACACATTGGACCTTGAACTCCACCCAAATGTATGTACAAGAATACACAATTTTCTCTCCCAATTCTCCGTTCTTTCTTTGCGTCCATTTCTGTTAGGGACACAAAGGGTAAAGGCGATCAACCATTTTCCTCCCATTTCTAGAGGAGATTGGAAATGGTGGACCCATGTCCCTGCTCCCACCTGAACTAAGGAACGCTAAACAAACAAAACCCTTTACCCTTTTCCACCTCTTTTCCTTCTCCTCCACCTCCTCTTCCCCTCCTCCCAAACAAAGCATTAAGGGAGACGCCATGTAAAGATAAAGATAAAGCCACGAAGCTTCTCTATGCTGTGGATTGTTGTTGGGAGGGCATTCATGTTAACTTCAAGGCAATATTATAGACAGTTCCAAAAACTGAAAAAAAAAAAAAAAACAATTCATCCCACCATAGTCAAAACCTACATTGGACTGTCTCAGCCCTCACCTAAACAACAAAAATGATCAGATGACAGAAATAGAAAATTATGCTCTTTTGTAATTCAGCAAACAGTAAAACACCAAAGTTTCAACAGACTACCATGCATTCCTCGTTTAATAAATGAGAGGAAAAGAGCTAGTTATGCAATTATGGGGGGGGGGGTCAATACTAATCCAGCCTCGATTAGGGCCGCTGATCTGGGGATGAATGAAATATCAATTCAATCCTACAAGCTATGTCCTTTCTGTCTCGGCTGTTCCTATACTTTCTTGTCTTGCAATGCAGCAAAGTGACTCTTCCTCAATGGAAAATTTGTAAGGCTCCACCGTTGTGTTAGCACTCTAAAACTGTTGCCTCAGAGCTAAGGCAATGGTTTTTACTCTGGCCTTAACAATTTCTAATCTGGCAACAACCGATCCCAGATATACCATTGTGATGTAAAACTTTTGTAAACCAATCCTTAGTTCTCACCCATTGAATTGCTGAGGAAAAATTAAAGAAAAACCTCGTTTACCCTGAATTTTAAATCCATTCCTCCTGACAAATCAATGAGGATAAAAAGCTCCCGTGTCAAAAGCTAGTGCACATAGGTGTAGGAAGTGCTTAGCTTATAAGTCTAATTTCTACCTGCAGTTCGGTATGTATCCACTCATATAAGCCTACTTTCGATGCAGAGACTCTCTCTATTTGAAAGGTTGTCCGGTAGCAGAATAGCATGTAGAGCAAACTGTAGGATAGGCCCCTACAACTTTTTCTTACTTTCTTTTGAGTTGAGATGGACACCAAGATTGTCCAATTTCATCATTATGCTCTGGAAAATTACCAAGCCATAGAATACAATAGATAGAAGATAATGTTGGCATAGAATTTATCAACTTTTAAGATAATGCTTTTTCAAACATGCATGGTTTAGACGTTCAAAACTGTAGTCATTGCTTATATTCCATTCCTCCTTGAAAGAAAAAATGAAAATAAGTATATTTGACTATTTTTTTAAATAATATTACGTGACAGTGTGAAGATCACTATTCTTATTTTATTTTTTTTTTTAAAAAAAAATTGAAATACGTTAGTCAAGCCAGCAACAAGCCGAAAGGACTAATATCTATCTGCTATTTCTTTTCGAAAGTGTCTCAATTTTGGTCATCGGAAAATAATTTGACCCACCAAATATTCCACAGTTGGTCGGATTGAATGGATAAATTAAAGGTGGCATCTCCTTTGCACACTTATATTGCGCAATGTCTAATCTTCCTGCAAGCCAACCAGCAAAAGCTCTTGGTCTGCAATTCATGGCCGTTGGCTAAGTAGTGCAAGAGCTATCTTTGACTTCTTTTTCATTTAAATTGTACAACTAGACAGTAGAAACGAGATTCGCTGATCTCAATCCAAACCTTCAGCTTTGAGACAACTTACTTCATGACACAAGTAATCATGCAATACAAAAAGAAGAAGAAGAAAAAAAAGAGTCTATCCTCAACCACCACTCATTGTTAGTTTAGTGATAACGAGTAGATCTAAGATTGAATTGATTAAGTGCACAAACTTTGGTACAAATATTTTGAAATACATTATATATTTTAAGTGAGTGAGAAGGTTCAGTAATAAAATTTCATACCCAAAATCGTTTTCGGAAGGATCATAATAAAAAGACAAAAAGAATTTATCTTCAACTTTTTGCCCTTTTTCTTGTAGCAACCAACTTTATCAAAAGCATACAGGCATGCCTGCTCTCTCTCTCTTTTTCCTTTTGCCTAAGCATTACCCTCTAAGTTACAACCTTTTTTTTTTATTTTTTTTATTTATGGTTTGCTCTTTTGAGGGTTCCAACTTCCAACTAATCTCACTTTATCCCTTTTTGTTCTTTTCTTTTGCTGAGGACTGTCCCCTCTCCACAAAACACGACAAAGAAAAACTGCTATTTCTTACCTCTTCCAAGGTGAAAAGGACTCAGTCTATGTTGGGCGTTCCAAAAGAACACATGCTTTTGCCTTTTACTAAAATGTCTTGTGTGCTCATGCTTCCAGTGAAAAGAGTCATGCACATTAGCTTTTGTCATTCATGCTTTTCCCTCTCCATCTGGGAAAGTTACAATATAAAGCTAATAGACAAAGCTCCAAGGGATGACCTAATTAACGATGCCCTTTGATAATCAATTTAGATTCGATTCTTAAGATTAGACCACAAGGAAATGATCGATTTGTGCAATCTCAATTGTAAGTTCACATTCCATTATCATGCTTACCGTTACTTCCAATTATATGCGAGAAAAAATTAAAAATGTGCAATCAACCATCAGGATAATATGTAATTGATATTTAGAATGCATTGGATTTACCTAACTTCCAAAATAGTATATATTTAATTGGATTGATGTGTAAACAATGGGTTATATGCCAAACTGGCAGGATAACGCCCCATTGCAATAATAAACAATAATGATAATTCAACTGCTTCAATGGGCAATTTGACACGGAAATCACTCGCAGTGCAGAGAAATCAATAACGTCAGAGGGGCGACGAAGTGCTAGACATAAGGATTCGTAGCATTAGGTAGGGCATATGAATGGAGTAGGAGGCAAGCATTGAGTTGACAGCAGAACCAAAGAGGGACGGGCTAGCGGCCCATTGGACAGCCCACACAGTTCAATGACAACGTAAATAGAAGAACAATGCTCGATGTATATAGAGATGAATTAATACGGTAGTGCCAAGTGCAGCAATTCAAATGGTAATGGATGGAGAACATTGGAGGGTCCGATTGAAACAAGTCGTGGAGTTGTAGAACTTTGCAAAAACAGGAATATCATCGTTTATTTCTTTTGATATGTTTTTTTTTTTTTTTTTTTGGGAATTTGATGTGTGAAGTAAACTTTATTTTTTTTTAAAAAAAAAAAAAAAAGAAAGAAAATAATGAAAATGAATCAAAATGATTGTTCAACCGAAAAGAACACTAAGGTGGTGCATGTCCTCTTTTAAAAGTAAATCCTAACGTAAAGATGATTTTACACACTATTTAGAAAATAATTCAGCTAATTTATCATTACCGAGACATAATGATTTGTCGCAGGAATGGAAAGGAAGAGAAATTTGTGTTGAAGAATTGGGACTTTCTAACACCAATGTCTCTATTATTCCAGCTGTGTTGACCCCATTTCATGAGCAATCCAAGTCCTTTTGGCACTGTCTTTTAGTGCAAATTTTCAAACGAGGGGCATTAATTTCGTCATTTGTTTTGCTGCTGTCCTGTGTTTGGGGCATACCACATAAAGAATTCTACCTTTCCCATTCATTCAGAGAATTTAAGTTGAAATTCGCTGTGATGTTATATCAAAGAAAATATTTGCCTTTAAATTGATAAAAAGCTAGAAATATTGTGAAGATCAAAATCGATGTACCATATATCTATTCCAATGTACCAAATGAAATCAAATTAACATGACATTATGTATGTATTAAATTCCAACCCCATAGTCAATGTGATAAATTCCAATACTCATATGTTATCATGGTAGCTAATTTTATTAGATTTGAGTATTGAACCCATAGTTTGCAACTATTGGGACCAACTTATCCAAACCCATGAAAAGTAATTGAGGCAACAAGTGAACAACTCCATCAGGAGACCCATGTAAGCAAAGGACATTTTAGGCATAAAGATCCATACATATGCATTTAAAATTTTTATATCTAAGGATTCTCTTGATTTTATAAATATTCAAATTATTATAGACTCAAAGCATATCTCTTTCTTCATTTACTTCCTTTGGTCTCTCACTGATTTACAAACAAATAAAATAAAATAAAATAAAATATATGGACAATTATCAAAAAGTGTTAGATGTAATCCCTATTTTCACAAATTATCTCATATTACATACTTAAAAAAAAAAAAACAAAGGTATATAAAATTCATGCCTGTTTTACGTGTCACATTAGGTGCGTGAAAGTTCGGTCCATATAATGATATCCAATCTATATATACAAAATATTTTTTTTTTGAAGTAATTACACAAATAAAAAGTAGTGGACATAATTCAAGAAAATTATTTTTTAAAAAAATTAATTAAAATATTTTTAAATATTATGGTTTCTTTATATTTATATATATATATATATATATATAATATTAAACATATTTTTTATTTTATTAATTATTTTTATTTTTTTTTAAAATTAAAATTTTTACGATTGTAAAGACAAATATATATCTATGACGTGGTGCTTGAATTTTTACATTTAATAAAAAATATTTAATATAGATTAAATTTAGTTAATAAAATTAATTTTTTTTTAGAGAAGTTAAAAAAATAAATGAGTTGAATATAGTTGTAAAAATTTTGTATAATTGTAAATATTTATATAATTGTCTAACATGACTTTTGATATTAACAGGCCTTAATGTCCGCCAAATCACTCTCTCTGGATGATTACGAAATATCCAAATAATCTCTTCTTTGCTAATTACAGGATGAAGTCAAGAATGTAGAGAATATATATATATATATATGTATGTATGTATAAGAAAAAAAACCATGCCATACTATCCGTAGGGGATGCGGGAATCATAAATGAAGCATAATCCCAATTGAAGGGGCATCGGCATAGTCACGTAGTGATGATCTCTAGAGACAGCCTGAAATACTCCTTTTGCGTTGCTACTAATGCTACATTTATGTTGGATCAAAGGTTTGGATCCAACAATCAAAGGTTTGATGTCTCGTGGGTGAGGCAGAAGGAAGAGTTGGAAGCTTCAGAGGTAGTTGTTTTCAACAAGTGGAGGAATATAAATCGCATTTTGAATATCTTGGACCAATTCTGTATTGGAGTCATATTTGTTGCCAGATTCAAAGAACATCCGGAAAACCTTCAAAACAGACAAGTGTAGATGCCTGCACGGCTTGGATAGATCGTCAAGGCCATCAATTAGTGCGTGCTCCAGGAATTGCTTGGTCTTCTTTACAAGCATTTCTCTAACGTATGCAATTGAGTCTTCAATGTCTGCCCCTGGATTTTCTTCCAAGTGGAGCAGCACAAAATTTATTTTCCCTTCTTTTCGTTCCTTCTGTCCTTGCACAAGACATTCTGTTCAAATGACTTGTACACAAAATTGTTAAAGAGTTTTAACTACAAAATTTTTGTTTACCTCATAGCTTTGTATGTCATTCGCCAAACGAGGTATGACCATGAGTAGTTCAGTAATTGCTTCATACCCTGCTGGCTTGAGCTTGTGAGCAGGTAAAGGTGGGTTCAAGAAACACGAAGCTGAAAGAACTAAGGTGTGCGTGGCTATAGACACCCTG
Source organism: Kandelia obovata (assembly GCA_021464305.1). NCBI lineage: Eukaryota > Viridiplantae > Streptophyta > Magnoliopsida > Malpighiales > Rhizophoraceae > Kandelia > Kandelia obovata. The sequence goes on from CM038487.1 coordinate 1,067,475, forward strand.
CCGGTTTCAAGGTAGTCTTCTGTTGATGGTACGCACGCGTTTTTGCTTCGACTAGCTTCGGTAAACCAGGACAGAAATGTCTCGTACCACTTCAAAGAAGCAACAAATTTGCCAACATTGGTTAAATGATCGAGGGGACAAGGCAAGAAATTGATCAAAAACTGCATAAATTCTGCAGAAAGTCTTACAATATTTCGAAGACCGTCTGTTATATCCGATCCTTGTCGATGAAGGTGTTTTTCTGACATTTCTACTACAAGGCTTTCGAGGACATCAAAGATGGTCTTACCATGACCTTCCAATCCTTTACCGTCCCACCTGACAAATGTATCAGAAAGGGGACAAAATCAAGCTTATGTTTTTAGTTTCAATTCCTCTGTACAAGCACGGGATTGTATACCTTCGAACAGCATCTGTGAGCTTTTCCAACTCATCCAGAGAACCTTCCATGTCGTAAAAATCATCAGCCACTGTAATGACTATGGCAGTTTTTGCAATTATCATTCTAACATCAGAATCATGCGGCAGTGAAGTACTGGCAGCAACTGCAAAGTAGCAATACAATGTTTTCTCTCTACCAAATCCCATATCAGTGAGGCCCCATGTCCGAGACCACCTATCTCACAAAACCAGGAGAAAGAGGAATAAACTAACGTGTCATCATTGGGACAGACAAATTAAATTTTCCCACCACAGTTTCAAAGGAAAAAAGTTGGCTTCTGTTAGAACTTATTGAATAATTTCATTACCTTTTCAGAACCTCCAATTCTTTCCGGTAGATTGACTGTCGAAACTTGTAGTTTTGCAGGGCAAGATGAATTAGCTGGTCATTATGAAAGCGCGATAACCTGATATATATAAAACATTGTTAGTTGGTAACTTAATATTATCAAGTTTTTTCTCCTTCCGGGTGAGGAAACATAACAGAAGTTCTGCGACAGTTAAAACAGCCAAATCAAGAGACTAAGACAGAAGCTGAAGCAAACTTGAGGGGTCCAAATTGTGGTTTTTGTCATATGGAAATACTATTCTTTCATGAAAACTTTTAGAGTAGCGCAATACCTATGGAAAGAGGTTTTCCCCATCCAGAGAGCATTGTTATTATTTTCTTCCATATGCAATCTGTGCTCCAGATGATCCAGTCTAGTAATCCAGGGAGCCCTCAGCTCGTGCTCAATCTACATGGCACAATGATGTCAAGAGGCAACATACAGGAGAACTGTTGAAACATAGACTTGTTGGGTCAAAATGGAAAAAGTTTAAAACATGGTAAAACTTTTCAAGAAAATCGGAAAAGTTCATGTTACGTGATTAACTTGTTAAGTTTGAAAGTCCATGCAAAATTTTATCCGGCCCGAAAAATACGTTTGATCCTCTTGGTTGAATTTATGGTTTCAATGCAAAGAAAAATTGGGAGTTAGTTCAAAGTAAGCCTAGTTTATCCAATTAATGGCAAATTGTAACTTGACAGTCAAACTTGTATGTTTATTTGTCTTCACGTTGACTCTTTAGGTTTCTTTTTCGCTGATAAGGTACAAAGGTCTGGTCCACGCTTTTTTGTGTACTGATGTGTCTCTTTTGACGGTAAATTACCGTTTTGTGAAAATATGCGAATGGAACACTATTTTCTGGGCCCAGCTGTATGGTTTTCTCAAGTAACTTCCTCGAAAATGATCTGGCTTCCTCAAGTTCATATTCTTCTGGAAACATAAGATCCGTGGCTCTGTAAACATTGAGCATTGCAGTTGAGAAGTACTCATGGTTGTTTTCTATAATATCTTCAATTTCCTTGTCATTTAAGAACCAACAAAATGTCCCTGCGAATGCAAGTTAAGAGTTTCCCTATCAATTCCACCACGTAACAAATGTTTATATCATTTGAGAAAATATACCTAGAAATATTAATTAATAATTTGAAATAACAGGCAGAAAGATGAGAAAGGGAAGAAGGACAAAAAAAAAAAAGTCTAATCAGAAATCATACAGGGTGATACTCTGTATCCATGCATTCGAAGGAGCAAAAATGCCATGGAGTCCTTGTACAACTTTGGTCCAATTGACGAATCAATTGGTTTTGGCCCAGATTCTTGAGTAATGTATTTCCTAAGACAAAATTCAAATGCTTGTTAGTCTTGGTAAATATCCTACAGAACCTAAGATGGAAGATCATACCAGAAATAAGCAAACGAAAGGGTTATGAGAAAGAGATGATGATTATTTTCTTATGCAATCCACGACCCCACTATATCTCAAATATGAACACAAAATTATGCAAAATACTTACCTGTAGACTTGTTCCAAGAGTCCTTCAATTTCTTGGTTGAAATGCTCAGCCAGACCCAACCTTTGTAATTGGTTGACCAAGCATAGCTTTATCAGCTCTTCATCTACAGGATAAATTGGTGGTACTGGCTCCCAGGAGAGGGGAGAAAAAAAAAACAGAGAGAGAGAGAGTTAGCTTCACTATAGGTTGAGAGATAGGAAGTTTGTATTGAAATCGTGATTTATATGAACAACCGGACAATGCAAACGTGTTCATAACTGGTAAATCAGATAAACGTAGAATATGGTAATTCTAACCTCCTCCACCAGGAAATTTTTGAACAAGAGATTGAAGGTAAGCTAAATGGTCCTTGTTTCCTGTAGCCATGAAAGCACTTGCTGTGGCTGAAGGGGACTGGAATAAGGACCCATCATTATCCATGTGTTTGGCTATATCTTCTCCATCGATATTGTCCCAAGGCAACACCTCAAGGAACGAGAATAATGGAGGGTAATGGCATTTGTCCGATAGTAGCTCCCTGCAAGAACATGCGCATGCAAACTATAATTTAGATTCAGAAAAGGGCTAATTTTATGCCCTTTTTATATAGAGCTAATCCTTGGGATTCTCGAACCTTTTGTGCAAACTAGAATTGAGTAGTGATTATTATTATTGAAAGATGTATACCTCTCAAGAATTTGTTGCCGTTTACAAGAAATGTCCATCAACAGCCCCTTAACTGGGTCACGAAAAGGAAACTCTAGCCCGCATGTCCCTGCAAGCTCAACGATTGCCGGGAAAACTATGGCGAACCAACGAGGACAAGATTGACGCGTTTGTCCAAGAAGCTTTTCTGCATTTGCTTCAATAAACGACATGCCTGAAACATCGAAAGAAGGAAGAAAGTCCCATGAGCTCATATTTAATCCATATCAGGAAAAAAGAGAATAAAAAAAAAAAAAAAACTTTATCCGCCTTTTAGAATAACTGTATGTTAGGAAATATGAAAACATGGCTACGTGGGATAATACGTTTGACTCTACATAATTAATACTTTGTAACATTACTCTGATTTTGAGGAAGATGCTACCTCCCATTTAGCAATGAATGACAGGTACCACTAGTAATTGCGTGTAATGAATATTTCACCTTTTTCAATTAGCATGTCACCAGCATTCCATTTTTTGAGTGCAATCAAGCAAGCAATGGTTGGGGGAAGGCAGTCAATAGTGGGCACACCATGCCCATCACACTCTCCCCAAAACCCTCGCTCGTTTTGGTTGTTGAGAACCCAATCCAAGCAAACCTTGAACATGGGTTGGAGTGGCACGCTAGTATGATCTGGAACCATGGCCAACCAAGCAGCGTCATAAGCAGATGGGGCAACGAAAGAATAAGGGTCAAAGTCCATGAGCATCTCCCCCTTAATCTTTTGCACGCATGCTTGAATGGAAGAAAGCGAAGTTTCCATAATTGGAAGTTGAATAACACAATTGTATTAATCTGTTTTCCAAAAAAAAAAAAAAGAAAATAATTCTTTCCCTCTGTGTTTTGGCTTGAGTGAGAACTATTAACATGCAAGTACTCTCTATTTATAAGCTCGGGAGAAAACGTTTGGCTTCGTAGGGTATTAAACTATTTTATTTGTTTTGATTTACAAGCTGATGCATAATTCTTTGACAGAACTTTGGCTTTGTGCATGGATCTATTGTAGCTTGAATGTATCGCTTGACTTGTCTCATGCCCTATTTTTAATATTGTTTCGCTCTTTTAGGAACTTTTGTTGACGATGACTTTCTTCTTGGTGCTACATGAAATGTCCGATATTCTCAAAATTATAATCTTAAACTTAGTAGCTAGTTTTTTTTTATGTGCCACAACCTTTATTTAACTACATAATAAATACAAGATAATAATAAATTTTTTTTTTTTTTGGTATTTACTCTTATTTATTTGTATAACTAATCAAAATATAATTGGTCTATATTTTTTTTCTCTCTCTCTAACTGTTGCTACCCAACTATTTACTTCTTTTATTTTGTTGTCAATTTGTATTTTAAATCTGCGTAAAAAAGTTCACAAGAGTGTGTTTATGATGGGTGAAACAAAAAAAAAAAAAACTATTGTTTAAAGAATTATCAACCAATTAAGTTCCTCTGTCCGTGTTGTGACTTGCTTGTATTATGTCTTCCTTCATATTCATATGTGATTATATATATATATATATATATATATAATCAATTTAGTTCCCATGATTTTGATTGAGAATGAACACGTAAATAACAAGAGTTAAATCCAAATTTAGGTTATTAATTTTTCACGCATTGTTAAATTGGGTCGCAAGTTTTTAATTTCATTAATTTAAGCACCATTATATATTGGGTTCATTAGCAATATGAGACTTTTACATTTATAACACTGGTTTTGAGATTTAACAAAAAAAAAAGAGAGAGATTTTAGGATAAAAAAAAAAAAAGAACCCAGGATAAAAATGACATTACAGAAGAATGTCTCGTAAAAGACCCAACAAAAAAAAAAAAAAGACTAGTAGGCAACTTTGGCAGCAATTCAAACTTAAAATTTAAATGATCTACTGGTTATTTTCGACAAACTATGGATGGTCCTATATAATAATTTTCCCTAGAAATGAGAATATTACTTTTTATTTATTGAGTCCTAATGAAATTCGAATTTGCACGTTTTAATTTTTAAAATAATTATTGAATTTTTTAATTATATATTTTGCATTGTCCGAGACTAAGTCTCTTTCCAGGCAATTTAAACACACACACACACACACCCACTTAAGACTTTTTCCACTAAGTGTTGCCCCCAAGAATCAAACTCTCGCCGTAAAAGAAGGCGAGCTCTGCTCTTAACTGACGACACACAAGTCCTATATGGGTAAATGTTTTCAATCAAAAACAAACGAAAGAAAGGGATGAAGAAAGAAAAAAAAAAAAAAAAAACAAAAAACAAATGACGTCACAAAAGAACAATGACAGTCCCCAAAAAAAGAAAAAGATGGTTACAAAGAAAACCTCATAAGTAATCCGTGTAATGAGATGAAAACTCTTATCATTAGTCATTTTTGACAAGTGTATCTACACTAAATTTAATAATTCTATTAACATGTTTAAGAACACAGTTTATAAGAATATCAAGATGTCGCTCAATTAGAGTAAAGGGTTTTCTAAAGTTTCATAGCCTTAACATGTTGCTAACTATTCAATATAATACCATTGCAACGTAGAGTGAGTCAGGTCAAGAGATTTAGCAAAGACGAAGATTTCAGTATCATTTAAATTCAAGCAGCCCACATGACAAATAAATAATTAAAAAAAAAAAATACAAAATACAAATAAAGTTGTCTGGATGATGTCTGAGAACTCCATCGATTGCTGCCGTGGGCTAGCTTACGAGGCCCTTTTCTAAATTTTCGGCTCCGGGCGTTCAAACTCGGTTGTCCGTCCAATTGCAGTACGCCTGACTTTTTGCTGGTCCAATTAAATACCAACAACAATGATAATTACAGAAAATTAACAAAATATTGAACGTGATGAGTCGGGCACAGCTTGCGCTGCCCAGCTTACATAGTCCAAAATGGGCAGCACTCTTTAGGATGCATGGGAAAAATGACTACTTTAGGTGAAAGGTATTGAAAATGAACTTTAATGTAACCATCAAGCAAGCTTAAGTAATTTGATCGAATTCTTTAAGGGAAATTTTTTTTTTTGACTTAATTTAACTAATCATAATTAGTTTAATAATAAGAAGAAATCAAATTTGAAAGGGCCCCACATGATTTGGGAGACTGACTTAGAAATAGAATCCGTTGGTAACATCTTTGTGTGGATTAGTCAAAGAAATAAAGTAAGTCAATGATTAACCTTAATCCACTTTGTGGAAATTGTCACTGCACAATTTAAACATTTAATATTTCAATCGATGGGATGACTTTTGAAAAGAATATTTCATAGTTGGTGAGCTTACAAACGTAGAAAATACTTTTGAAAACAGAGATTAAAAAAAAAAAAAACCTAAAAATATTACATCATGAGATCATTAATAATATATTTTATTATTAATAATATGTATATAAAAACAATATATTTTTCATCTATGATATATAATGTATAAAAATCATAATATATGATAAAATAAAATGTAACGTGACTCGTAAGTTACTTGGCACGAGATGATGCAAATCTAAAAGGATACAATTCAAGCCCTCTTAACTTGACCCTTGAGACGCCTTTAAATCAAATTACGGTTTTGACATTGTAAAAATAACTAATTTTCCTGTGAGAAGAAGGAAATAGCTTCTTTTTTTTTTTTTTTTTTAATATATAGTATACTTTTAGGTAATATCTAAGAAAATATTTTCCTTTTAAATAGATAAAAAGCTAGAAATATTGTGAAAATCAAAATCCATATAACATATATCCATTCCAATGTACCAAAAAGAAATCGAATTAACATGACATTATGTATTGAATTCCAACCTCATAGTTATCATAGGCTCAAGACTTTAGGCTCAAAGTCATCCAAACCCATGAAGACTGCTTAGAGCAAAGAACATTTTAGGCAATGAAGCTCCATAGCTTTGCGTTTAAAATCCTGCGGCTCTGAGTTTATAGGATTGGGATTTTTTTTAAAAAAAAAAAAACGGATTATCAAGAAAATGGCTACCTGGGAAATTACAAGTAATGCCGTGTCACTATAATTAATAATTAAAAAAAATACTCATAACTTGAATAACAAAACTTACCCTTTATTAAACAACTAGTTATGTAGTATTGTGTTTTTTTTAGCCATTTAATATTTGTTAACAATATAATATAGAATAAACTAGTATAATTTTATTTTATATATAATGAAATAAAATTATATGTAATATTTATTAATACTCTATATATATATATATATATATATATATATATATATATATATTTAAGTATCTTAACAAATGAGAGAAAGATTCAAGCTACTTATCTTTAATTGTTGGAAGCAAAAATATTGAGGTGACAAATATTCTCAAAATTTTTAAATTTACTTAATAAAAATTACAAAATAATGAAAAATAAGAGATTTAATTCTAACAAATTAATTTTCTGAAATTTCTTTTTAATTGTAGTCGGAAAAAAATATATATTTTTAAATTTATTCAAAATATTTTTTAATTTCATGTAGATATTATAGTAAAATAAAGAATAATCTATCAACGTAAACTTTGTTGTGTGATTCTGAGATTTTTTAATTTTCAATTATAAGCAATTAGATGTAATAAAGTGTGTTTTTATTTATTTTTTTTTTTTTTTGGATTGATGGCCTTTATTTTTGTTTTGAGACCTGATATTGTTCTGGGAGTGAGTCTCTTTTTATCAATATCTAAGTGGCTATCAATTGTTTTATATAATCGTTCTCGATCACGCCTCCTCTCCCTTCTAAAGACTTCCAGGTTTGATTCCTTGCTCAGAAATTTTGTATTGCTTGAATAAAGGGGTCCGTCATTCATTGGATTTCCCTAGCTAGTTTTTGCACGAGAACGAAAATACAATTTTCTTTTTCCAATCACAACCAGATAGTGCTTTACATTACCATCATTAAGTGTAACGTTAATGCAACTGTGCAATCAAATGTGTACTTTAATCCACATGAAGTTCAAAAGGACTGCATCTTTCACCAGAATTTGGACCATCTGAGTGGAAAGTCCTGCATGAATGTCTGTGTTGAAGAGAGAGTGGGGATCGAACTAAATTTCCTCTACATCGATACAAAGTTTTGGATAGTTGACAAAACCATGCATGCAATGCAAGTGGATGGTGCTAGAGAGTTGATTTTCCTCAGTCTCGATCAGGCCTCCTTTTTCCTCTGCATCTAACTAAATTTCCCCCATGACCGTGATTGTAGTGCAAGTGGAAAGACTTTCCTCGGACAATACTGATATATCATGAGCTCGTGAATTCGGGAGATAGAATATGGATGCTGCTAGAAGGGGTTTTTTTTTTTTTTTTTTTTTTAGTGGTTTTGGTTTGTGTCCTTGAATAATTTAAGCATTCAATTATTGCAACTTTGTCATTCTAATTCCAAGCAACTCTTGGTGCTCAAATATTTAAATACCCTCGCGAAACAATCTGTCATACCCCTCAAAGAAAAAATAAAAAAATCTTAAATTTTAGTATTAAATCTTGTGACTAATAGCTATATCTCAAGCTTATTATCGCACGAAAACAAACTTGTCAATGGGGCCTCTAAGCTAGTTTTGGGCCTTATGTTTCATCAATTTCTTGTTGCAAGTAAAAACATTGGGCTTCTTCATTCTTCAAAAATTAGGTTGAGAAGTGGGCTTAAGTAACATTCGTAGATCAAGTCCATATTGCAACTATGGGCCTAATTTCATCTTCACATTTGATAGATAATTCGCTGAAAGATCTTGAAATAATTCGACATGTTTGGTCTAGGAATATTGGAACTTTAATTCAGGGTTCCTGTAACTGTGTTCATCCTATCCATCTTTCCTTATTGATTAGAGAGTACTAGAGGATGACCCAGCGTAAAACTTGTAAAACATGTGTTTAAGATTGCAATAAAAGCTACCACTTAATATTTATGCCAAAAGTGACAGGCAAGAAAATGAGAAGGGAAAAACAAAATAAAGCTAACCATGACAAATGTAGCAAACAAATAATGTTTAACCCAGCGGAAAATAAAAATAAATAAATAAATAAAAACCTTCTTATTGGAGGTGCTGTTAGAGATATTAGCGAATTTAGTTCTCTTTCAAAAGAAAAAACTTTTGAATAAGGAACCCATTAGTAAAAATTGTTTTTGCTCAAACTTTTTATTGGAGGTGTCGTCTGAGTTATTGATGCGTGTGTGTACACCATCTCATTTTAAGGAATCTCCAACGGAAGAATAGCCCACTTGTTGATGTCGATTGACATGTTTGTCCATTTTCTATATTAAGAAATACTGATTAATACGTAACAAAGGTTTTTTTGTTCTTTTTCCAAAGAGAATAGAAAGCTTAATTAATTTTGGCATTGTGATGTGATTCGCTTTGAATTTGATGGGTGGACATATGGCCCCATTCAACTCGCTCCAACATTACAAATAGTCACAACCATTTTTCTAGTAGGCTCTTATTGTCATGATAGGTCCCCTTGGTTACAAAATATCCCAGGTCTTGTCATCCCCTAGACAGGCGATGCCACCACATACAATTATAATCCTAGGGGATTTGTTGGCACAAAATGTGGTGTTATATGTTGTATTATGAGCACAAACTAATAGATAAAAGCGTCACGATAATCTCTGAAACCTTAGGATCAATCATCTGTGAAGGCACCGCTAATTTTAGAGCCAATTGGGGTGCACGAGAAAATTTGGAAGATTGGTGGGATACCTTTAAAAGCTCCCATGTGGACATTTTGCAACCCCAAAACGTGAAACCCTACTCAACAAATGATTTTGAGATGCAATAATAATTAATCATTCCTAATTACTGTGTTTGAAGGGGAGAGAGCGAAATGCCAAAAGCTAATTAATTTTAAAGAAGACAAAATTCAATGAAGTCATAAACAAAGGGACCATTGTGCATTCATTCAGACAAAGAAAGAAAATGGGGTGCTTAATTCTTGATTCTTTTTAGCTGTCAAGAAAAATTGTGTGCCCACCTTCTCTTCTGCCCACTTTTCTGTTGTGCTTGCATAAAGTTTGTTATTGCCTTTAAAGCACAAACAGACAAGCCATCAGCACAGTCTTTTCAAATTAATTAGGCAACACTTAGAAAGATAATACCCAATAATACAACAAAGGACGCCATTGAAGGTTAGATTAAGACCACTAATTTTCACAGAGCAACGTAACTTGTATTTTCAAATAGTGACCATGTGATGTGCCCACCGCTCGTTTTAACTCCCTTCTTTCTAGCTTGTGGTAGTATTTCTTTCGGAAAATATTAGGTGGACGTGAGAGATACGTTTGTAAAACAATTATTTTTGTGCATCTGCGTCACTCTCGCATAAGATTTTTTTTTTCAAAAAACAAAAAAAAAAGTGCAGTAGGCCCTATATTCGAATCACAAACCACACGCAGAAATGCAGGTATACCAGTATTTAAAACTAATAAAATCTGTTGATATAGTATAAAACCCTCGAAAAGCTGTCTCTTATACACATCTAGAGATACGTTTGTAAAACAATGGTTGTTGTGTTTCTGCGTCCCGCTGGAATAAGTTTTTTTTTTTTCAAAAAACAAAAAAAAAAGTGCAGTAGACCCTTTTTTCGAATCACAATCCTCACGCAGAAATGCAGGTATACCATTATTTAAAACTAATAAAATCTGCTGATATAGTATAAAACCCTCGAAAAGGGTCCAACTTTGATGAATCAAACATGCCATAGACAATAGTTTACCTGGCCTAAGATGTAAGAAATGTTTCTTGGCTTCTGATGATTAGCTTCATCCCAAATTACATATAGGTATGCGGACATCAGTGTTTATGTCATGAAAACTATGCATTAATTTGTAGGAAAAACCATTTTATCTTTAATCAAATTATGAGCTCCAATTCATGCTAGGAAACTGAAGTTGTTGTCTTAACACTCCATCACCAAGAGGGCCGAGAAGTGCACTTGGGTGGAATTGAGTAGTCTGGGGAAGCTGGTTAAGCAAGGAAACAAAGGAGGCACTATCCTCGGTGCCAGCGCCATGGCTATTGAGATCACCGTGAAAACGTTTGCCTGAAGAGCCCGTTGATGGTCCTGCAGCAGCTTCACTCCAGTACTGGGGTGGGAGCCCGGGTCGTTTCGCCACGAGACTGGGCATAGCAGAGGCTGAGGCAATACTCGGAATGCTAGGCTTTGAACTTGAAGAGGGCAATTGAGAAAAGGAACTATTCTGCATGCCATCCCCTCCTTCTCCTCCTGTTAACATCCCTTGAAAGTAGCTTTCTTCATTCTCAAGCAACGAACTGTAGGTTGCAGGTTTTGTAGCTGCGGCTGGGGGCCTTGGGTTTTGGTGGCTACACGCTGGAAGGGTAGAAAGAATTCCCTCCATAGAGTCCTCCATGTCCCCCTCAACCGGGCGCTGCGAGTTGTTCTTCTTGTAAATCCGGCATAGAACCCAATCATCAAGCTGTAAAACAAGGAAGCGAAATCACCCAATTTTATGTATAAATTTAATCAGATAAAAAGTAAGCATAGCATGACATTAGAACATATGATGTGATTCATCCTACAAGTAAGCAAGCAAGCATACACACCCTTAAAGATCCTTTCTTGTTGTTGGAGGAATCAGCAGTGGGAGGCTTTGGGCTCGAATTGTTGTTATCCACAAGGCGATATTCATGCATAATCCAATTGGTTTTCATTCCTTTTGGGGGCTTTCCACCGTAAAACACAAGTGCCTTTTTAACGCCAACCTTTTGTCCTCCATTAGATGTTAATATTGGCTTATCGGTTCCGGTGGCTTTCCAATAACCAGAAGTTGCAGCTCGATTAGGCCTCGCTCCGTTGGGGTATTTCCGGTCTCTAGGACTGAAAAAGTACCATTCTTGCTCTCCAAACGTAGCCTTGCCTACACATCCAATTAATCAAAATTCCCAATTCAATTAAGCTTGCATATGAATAATGAATTTGATTGTCTAGGAAAAGGGTCCATTCCATTAATAATACTAGATTAAAAGTTTCTTCTTTTTTTTTTCTTTTTTTTTTTTGGGGCTAATGAATTGGATTGCTTACTTGGTAGCTCCCATGGATCATATTTATACAAATCGACCTCAGCGATGATGGTAACAGGGAGTGGAGCAGAAGCAACCTTCTTCTTGAGGTAGTGGACCACTAGCTCTTCGTCCGTGGGGTGGAACCGGAACCCAGGGGGGAGCTGCGGCTGCTGTGACCCAGACGACGAATCAGCACTCTCCATTAATTCAATTTGAGGAACCTTAATTGATTGAGATTCAATTTGGAAAATTTGCTGGGTTGGATGGTAATATTGGACGGGGAAGGTGCAAGCTTATGGTATTGTCTATACGCGAGTATTAAAGCAGTTGAGAGGGGGCTGGGGGGGGGGGGTGGTGGATGCTGTTAGGTGCTTTGATAAAAATGCCAAATGGAGAGGGCGTGTAATCGGACTACACGTGGAAATCATAGGCATACGAAAACCAGACACGTGTTGAGAATGTGGGGGGGGGGCTGTGGGGTACCACATAAATCCAACATGGGGACAAAACAAAATTAGGGGCTAGTTGGTTTTTTGGGGTCGGAGGTTTGGAACTGCCTTGTACGCTTTTCATGTCATGCTTTTCTTATGTAACACCCCCCCCCACATCACACTTCAGTCCAAATTGCATAGCATAGCATAGCATAGCATAGCATGCATGTTTTAGTGTGAGAGTGAGTGTGTATCTGTGTTTCTGTGTGTGTGAGAGAGAGAGAAAGAGAGAGAGAGAGAGAGAGAGCTTTTGGCACGTTAACACGTGCTACAATTCATGCTCAATGGATTGCAACTAAATTTAGTAGGATCTCATGTGGTTTTAAATCAAGGGCTTTAATGCAGAACTAGAGATTATGATCTATCGATTTTGGACATCCATCCATCCATCCATCCATCCATCCATCGTTAATTAGTCCATAACCAAGAACTAAAATTGCTTAATTGACTCCAATAAAATCCAATCTCAAAGACTACAAAAGTTAATGATTTGTATTTCAAAATTAATTTAAAGTTCAAATGATTTAAAAAGATTCAAAATTTTAATTAAATTTAGACAAATAATCTGAATTCGAAACATAATATATTAAAAATTATATAAATTTAAAAGCCGATGTATTCAAATTTGATTAACACAAATTATTTAAACCTAAAATCTAATATAAGCAGAACATGAAATATTTAAAATTTGAATAGTCGGAGTGTAGAGTAACGTGGTTTTCTCTTTTCTTTTTATAATAATGAAAACGGAAAAGCAATGTTTTAAGAAAATTAATAAAATCACAGCTGATGATCTTTATCTCTAATTAAATATCCATGTGTGTTAAGAGTAAAAGAAGATAATGAAATTAGAAGAGACATGCAGGAATCACCCAGCAATTTCAATTAAAATACAAATTAACAATGATAGACCAATTAGTTATATAAAAAAAAAGTATTAATAATAATAATTAAAAAAAAAACCATTCATGTAGCAATTTTTGTCCACATTCAAACTAATAAAGGAAACTGTTCCTAAATTCCCCATTATCTATGTATGCTAATCTCTGAGATCCAAACTTAAGTACAAAATAATTAAAAATGGCTTTAATTAAATGGATTCGCATCTTGTAAACTCATTTATAGTTAATAAAAAAAAATTGTTAATATCACAAAAGGTAGAGTCAGAATAAGATATACAAATTCACAAAAATAAAAGTAATGTTATAAAAAAATTAAATAATTGTAAAATTCTAATAATTTGTTAATATTAATCATACTATAATCATATAGTAGATATCAATATAATATAGCAAAAATAAAAAATAAAGATTTTATACTACACACAAAAAGAGATTTAATATTATGAAAATTTTTAGCGTCAATATAATTTCAGTAATTATTTTATATTGTTCATATTATAATCGTTATTTTATATTGATAATTTCGAATTTTTATTGTCAAATACAAAAAATTTCATGAGAATTAAGTGAAGAAGAATTTTTTTTTTTTTTTTTTTTAAAGATTCACCTATTTGCGTTATGTAAAATACAGTATTTACCTTGGAAAAGGGACAATTCAAGATACAAGATATTGTGTACATGATAGGCTTGTTGACATTTTCACCTCTGCATAGAAAACAAAATGTGGTTCATTGGTTCCACAGTTTCTATGATAGCCATGTCTCCTTCTAAGTTCCTTGCAGTCTGCAACCATGACCAGAAGTCTAGCACCTACAAAGTCAAAACTTGTCATACATCAACCATTTGCAAATCAAGAGAATTCAGTATGGTTTTCATTCCCTTTATACATTATTTCACTTGCTTCTTTTTGCTTGCATGTCAAGTAACAACCACGAATTGATGGATCATCAGAAAGCAAGGGTAATTGCTCACAGGATATACGCAACCACTAATTTGGTGTGGAATAAGCACATGAATCTCCTGCCCTCCACACTTAAGAACGTCATCGAAAGAACATTAACATGGGGCCATTGGGTCCGCATTGCTAGGATAATTGCATTTGCAAAGGCATGATTTAGTGGCTTCTCTGGGCTATAACACTTAAAGTTGCACATGTCTTGGTCGCAAATGCCGAAATTGCTGATCATCTCTAACATAAGGGTGACGCGGTTTGGTTTGCCTAGATAGCTTGCGATGTGTAGCTTTCTGCCAACTTGGATTCAGTTTGGCAAAACCAATCTAAGAAATAACATGTTCTTAGTTAGACTGAAATCTTTAATTAAGGACCAATTGATATGGGTCTGCATATTAGCCTTAGCAGACTAGTGAAACATAAATGCTGAAGTGACTAATATTTTTGACGGTTTATGTTACAATAGTAATTGCAAAAAGTAACGGTCAACTTACTCGATACATTACTAGCTTGTCCTTCTTAATTAAATCTTAACGCTCTCAAAAACTGAAAAACCTTAGATTCTAGTTTATCCAGATACTATATTCATCCTGATAGAAAAAAAGAAAAAAGAAAAGTAAAATGTTTGGTAAGTCAACTTTTTCTTTCCTTGGAAGATGAAGAGTGGATGGTTTACATCAGGATCTGTTGTGGCTTGTACTCACAAATCCAAATCCTCAATTATGAGATACTACATCCAAAGGAAACGGATTCGGAATGGAGTTAAAGATGCATTCGCTCCAAGAAATGCAAACTCGAATTGCAATTTGTTAATAAACACGGCCTGAGGATTTTTGCATAGTCATTAATAAGAGCCCTTTGTGAACCATAGAGTGCTTGTCCAGGCTGTGACAACCATGAAAACTGCACTATTACCACCATATTGTATCTTCTGGTTGGTGAAATCTCAGGTACATTTTTTATCCAAATTAATGAATATGGTACATAAACCAAGATGGAGACAGAGAGGTAACCAACAACTCAACAGTGCCAACTTCTTGATTTTTTGGTGAGAACAATCGGGTTGGGATGTTCGTGAACATCACATGTTGTTTTTAGCATAATCGCAGCACAAAACACTACCATTTGGACGAATTTGTGGCTCAAATTGGAGATGTGTCATTGTTTAACTAACAGTGATTTGCTTCACATTCCCATTTTCTTTCTTCATCTATATATATATAGGTGGACTTTACTAAGGATGCAAAAGAATCAAGATAAGATACAAACCCAAATAATAATAATAATAATAATAATAATAATAATAATAACAACCATAGCCAAAGCTGAAGTCAGATAATGAGCATTATTTATTTAGTTGTGTCTTTTTTCACTGAGCTGTCCACAATAGAATCGAAACCTCCACAGAACAAGAGAACGTTAAAAAAAGGTGTCCATACGAGTCCTAAGCACACCAACAATACCGTGCGTTTAGCCAATCCATCAACATTTCATTTAAAAAGGTGCATAGAGGGACAAGTCCATATCTGTATCTATTTTGTTGATTTTGAGACAACTCATTTGTGCATCCTAATGCAACTCAAAATAAGGAGTAAATTAGGTTTTAAAGGTCTAGGTTACACTCAACTTCTACCAACCCAACT
Organism: Kandelia obovata; assembly: GCA_021464305.1. NCBI lineage: Eukaryota > Viridiplantae > Streptophyta > Magnoliopsida > Malpighiales > Rhizophoraceae > Kandelia > Kandelia obovata. Next base: position 1,083,453 of record CM038487.1, read on the forward strand.
CCAAATGATTAACCATAATAATAAGCAACAAACAAATAAAGAATACAACAAATAAAGAAAACAGTTAAAAGAGAAATCAAATATATAAATTTGATTAATTTTTGAATCTATATCTTTTTCTTCAATATCACAATCTTAAAAATTCTTAATTCGTTATTTAAAATAAAAATCCAAATCATTAGAATTTTATTTGGTTTTATCAAAAATTCACTAATAATTTAATTTAGTAAGTCGGTATTAAATTTATCAACATTATATTTGTTAATCTATCACCAAATTTATTTATATAATATTTATGTCATTTTACCTTAAATACAATTTTTTTTTATATATAAAATCATAATATTTATCCAGAATTACGTCTTTTTTCTATTTTAATATATCGAAATTTATATCTTCTTTACTTCCAGTATTCAACATACTTAATTTAATACAGATTTTAATTTATTTTTCATCCAACAAAATATATCAGTGTCTTATGTATAGTTCGCCAATCCCTCCACCCAAAAACTCTTCACTAATTAGTAAACTAAATTGATGGGGTCCTCAGACGAGGTGAGCCACCACCTCCAGTGTATTTGAAGCAGTCTTTGTTGGATTACATTCCCTTGTCAGATGGGCCGGAAAACTAACAGAAAATGGACAATGTCAATTCCGTCAAGCTGCAACTGCAAGCACAGGGCAAGCTGGACCTTGCCAATGTGGGCCTCCTGGTTGAGGGTAATGGAATATAGACCCCACGGTACCATAAATTAATACAAATAATCTAGGAAAGCAACCTAGCATGATGTCTTTTGACTTAAAAATTTACACAAATAAACGTTGTGTGTATACTCACGTATGCCACCGTGTCTGTGTGTGTGAAAGCAAAATTAAGTGTTCAAAATGATTACTTAGTACAGAGGAGTCAAGAATGTTGAGTATTCTTCGTCCGACCATTGTAGAAGAACATCTTTATCAAAAAAAAAAAAAAAAGAAAAGGAAAAGGAAAAGAAATTTTCGGTAAACGTCATTCTCCCAAGGACCCCTCCTGGACACGCTAAACACCAGATGTGTGCCGATGCCAGTTGACCTTGACAATTTTGCGTTTAATTGGATCTACAATTGTTAAAAAAAAAAAATTACTTAATAAAATAAATAAAAAGTGATCAACGTAAGGTCAACTTATTCCAATCAAACTTGAATTCTTCAATTATTTGTCAATACTTCCTTAGCTCTCACACGTCAAATGTAATGAAAATGCATAGAAAATGCCCTATTTCTTCTCCTTCTTTTTTTTGGTTAAGGAAAGTAAGAAAAGAAAATTACAATTTGAATTTTGCAATTGACTATTTAATTTAAAAATTAACCATCCTGAGTGTATATAGTACACTGGTACCGACACTCTGTTAGCAATATCTCAGTTGTAGGTTGAAGCCTTTTGACTCTATGTCATAAATATTGACCTGTGGCAAAAAGAATTTAATAATAAACAATTTTAAATTATGCAACTATCTAATAACAGGTGTATCTACCGTATGAGGCGGTAATATTGTGATATTTTAGTGTTTTTTTTTTTTGGTTAATTTAAATTTACAATTTTTTACTATGAATCTAACACTACTTAAATATACTTAAATGGTGGGTTCTCTTCCTAGAACAAGTTAAATGGGCATAAAAAAAATAGGTGGAAAACCTAATTCTTTATCATAATAATAATAGGTGTGTCTGAGTTATAAAAAAAAAAAAAATCATCAGATGACCGATACCCAACTCATATGAATAAACTTCTCATGCAATCCTGGATTTATGACTGTGGACTAAAAAGGGTAAAATGATAATGCGCATCTAATGAAATGAGTTTGTAGTAAATGGACATAACAAAAAGATGGAATTAATAGAAATGATCGTCAATAAAAAATTGCATACAAACATACCAGCAAAGCATATTCCTCAACCTCACTATCTCAAATGGAATGTTCTTTCTTTTTCTAGATATATATTATTCCGGCCCCTTGTCGTGAACTATCATGGAAAGTTTAGGGCACGTTGGTGGATATATCCCTGCATTTTCCTTTCTCAAGCCGCAAATTGTCATCTCCAACTTGTACATTTAGATTTTATTAACCCACCTCTTTTATAATTTCATATACACTTTCCCATTTCACACATGTTCCTTTATATATATATATATATATTATTTTTTATTAACTTTTTTTTAAAAAAAATTCTACGTAATTCATCTCGTTCCGTACTGGGCCCTTGATAGTTCATGGGTTATTGTAGAAACAGTATCTAAAGATTTTGCCAGATAAGAAAGTGAGTATGTTCACGATTTGTCCATAAAAGGAGGCAAAAAATTAGTGTAAACTTACACGATAATATTTTGTATTTAACAAAATAATGAAAATAGAGGATTTATTGAAGGAAAAATAAAAGGGATAGAAAGAATGTTAGATTTTTTTTATGTGGAGGATATTTTTATTAAAAAAATAAAATATAATTTTATGAGGTGTAATTATTTACACAGTAAAATAATTAAGAAAAAAAAAAAAAGAGGATTGAGAGGAAAAAAAAATATATGAGAGAAAATTTAACAGATCAACCGTTATTTTTTAAAAAATTCAACGATAAATTTTTATCTAATCAAGATAAATTTTTAGTAATTAATAGATATTTTATTTTAAAAAGTGGAGATCCAATTTGATAGATTATAAGTGTGCTTATGATTTATACTCTTGTATTTCATGTTTAGAAAAGTTATTCTACATGTAATTTTGATTAATCTTATAATTAGAAATTTATTTATGGTCTGATCAATTGGTGGTTCGGTTAGTTGATTAAGGAGACAAATTTTTTGATTTTGAATGGTTGGATCGTGATTTATTTTTTTGCAAGGTAAGTTTTTATCATAAATTCATGACTACTTATATCGGTAATAAATTATTGAAATATGACTATAATGGATAAATTTTAATAAACAATTTGTATTTTATATTTTAATAATTAATTTAAAATTTTAAACAAGATAATTTTTTGAGAGTAATTAAATAAGCCAAATAATTTATTTTTTTAATTAATGTACTTGAATATATATATGCACACACACAGATGAGTTACATTGTAATTATATACAAACCATTGAAAAATAAAAAATAAAAGGGAAAAGAAACTATATAAACCCTCACAGAATCACCTATTTATAAAGTTTGAACACTTCGAATCATAGGACGAGTGATTGAACAATTTTAAAGTGTCTTTATTGTAGAGCAGTTGAAAGAAAGATACAAATCGTACTAATTTATAATTAATGAGCAAACAAATGTACAATTTTTTGCATACGAGAAAGAAACTTATTGAATAAACAAATTTTCTATCAACATGTATAAAATAACGAATGAAGAAATTCCATCGGTCCATCGATTCTTATTTAAGAGACGAGGATTAATTCTTGCATGATAAGAATTGTACGATGTTTAGCTTTATGATCTTCAACGATAAATCTGCAAAACATTGTTATGGTTCTTGAGCACTCTTTCTCCATCCACCTCGATCAAGTTCTTGATCACAGAATTAGTCGCCATTTTCAGGAATTCTGACCAGTCCCTAAATGTACACAATAAAATTAAACGACATTAGAATTGGCAACACCATCTTTCTGAAAATAAAATGTAGTAGTAGCAGCAGTAGTAGTAGTATAATATACTCAACTTTGAAGATTTTTACTAAAAGAAGTGAATTAAATTATCTACCACGTACCCTTTGTTCGTGTCAAATGCAAGTCCCACCGTGTATTTTGCCTTCTCTAGAGCGTAAGTGAATCTCTGGAGCTCTTTGGAGGGGCAAACTACATTGTCCTCAACGTGAAGCTCAGATGGTTTCACGTCGCAAAATATAGGTATGACTCTTTTCTTGGTCTCCATTAGCAAAGCCAGCTCATGTAGACAAAAGTACGAGTCACAATAACGGGGAGAGAAAACAGCAACCCCAACTTTGCAATTTTGAATACCTGCATCGATTTTTTCGAACAATTTGTCACCAGGTTTCATATTCTTGTTATCCAAGAAAGAGTTGATCCCGAGACGGGAGAGGTGCCCGTGAAGCAACCCCGAAATTGTCCGTTTGGTATCAATTCCACGGTGATTAATGAATACATCCGATGATATAGTGGTCCTGACAATTTGGTTACGGTGGTTCAGAATTTGACGGCCCAAGCTCTTGGCCAATGTCGCCGAAGTCGTCATGGTTCCTTGGAGGAGGCTAAGCGAAATGTTGTGCAAATCGGGTGTATTAAGGAAAACGGTGGCTGAATTTAATCGTTGTATTTCTCTTGTAGCAACGTGAGAGAGGCTTGGGGGTGTTATTATGTATATATATATATATAAGATATTGAGGTAGTTAATTTGACCAAAGTCGTGAATTTTCGTTTGAAATTTGGAGCATGGAACCGACTTCCAAGTTTGGACGGTCGAGAAAATGCCTGGTATTTTTCTTGACAAGGAAAAATTAAAAGAGCTAAAAGTCACTACCCATACACTTGTAAACTATATATAAAAAAAAAATTAAATTAAAATTCATCAAAAAATTATATAGTACTTCTACACAAGAAAAAAGGAAGAAAATAATATCATAATATTAAATAATATTTTATAATTTATAATATATATATATAGTTCAAAATTGTTTATATAACTTAGGAAATATTTTGATTTGAAATAGAAAATATTTAATATCTAATTAAAGACGAGATTCTAAAACAAATCAAAACTTTAAGAAAAAATAAATTGGAAAGGTTTGCGTATATATTTTTTAATAATTAAGTTAAAATTTTTAATTAAAATAAAATATTATAAAATAATAATAATAATAATTTGACCAATGAGTCCTGTGTCAAAGTAAGACGTTTGAATTTCCTGTCCGGTCTGCAGTGGTAGTATGTGCAATTATTTGCATAGACCTTCAAACAAGTTTGTCAAAACAATTGTTTTATTCTCCTGGAACGCTGGTTGATTGTCCAGAAAACTACGTTTGTAAGCCAACTCGCCTACCGATTGGCCAAGATAAGCTTTGAAAGATTAAGCAAAAGTACAGCACCCAGCTGAAGAGCCGACGTTCACATTATTCAAGAAGGGCGGGGGAATGATTCAAAGACGAATAATATACGAGGCACATGAGTCCAACTTCCTTCTTGACTAAGGCAATGTGGTGCCAAGGAATGATTTTCTAGAAGTGATGGGAATAGGAAAAGTGGCATTAGGGCGGACCAAAAGAAGAAGAAGCAAAAATAAAAAATAAATGATGGAATTGGTGGGTGATTGTAAAGAAAGTTGAACTCAGTTGCTTTGACCTTTTTTTTTTTCTTCTTCTTTTTTTTCTTTTTTTTTTTAACTATCAATATCAATAATTTCATAATAATAATAAACTAATAGAGGTATGTCAAAAAAAAAAAAAAAAAAGTCTTATATATATATAAATGCTTTGCGGCATCTGTTTCTAGATATGCTGTCCTGCAGTTGTCAGTTTCTCATTGCTACACTCCTTTAATAAGAAAAACCTTCACGTTTCCTCACATCCAGAAACACAGAGCCCTACTAAATTTGTCTATTGGTCGGCCATTAATGCTGCTGCAATTAATTCTGCTTTTAACTGGTGAGTTCATGGTACCCCTAAATATTGTCTAATGGATTCTCATAATTTTTATTTTTTTACTTTCTTCTTCTATCTCATGCGTGGACTATTTTGTGGTGGCCATGTCTACTTTGCTTTGTGGGTGTCGTACGTAGTTGTTGTACTTGGAATCCTGATCGTGAAATCCAATTAATTTTTCAGATTTTTAAAGATGAAGGTTATTTTAAGTCGAGATTCTCCAAAAAAATAATTCTTAAAAAATTAATTGTAACCATTTTCTTTCCTTTTTTTTTCCTTTCAAAAATGTAGTGTAAGGATACACTTGTCCTTTGTAATTTACCTCCTTTTCTTTTGTGGTGATTTTATATGCCAGAGAAAGTTGAATGCATATTTTGGTGAAGTGGGTTTGCTCACCTCTAATTCGCATATGATGTAGTTAAATTAATTTAATTTTAAATATAAATAAAAAAATAAATATGGTTAAATTAACATAAAAATAATAAATCTTGATCTCAAAAAATAAGGCCGAAACCACAAAAGAATAGTGGAGATGTGGTAAATCAACCGGTTGTGCCACCTCTTACTTTCCAACTGCGTTCTTCTTTGCCTCCATCCTTGAAACTTCAAAGGGTAGCCTGTAATTACTACCAGCAAGAAGCTACAAAAATCAAATGTGTAAATAAGGAATTAATCCAAGCACATAGAAATACATAAATGATATATAATATTCAAAAAATAAGAATTCATTACATATCAGAAATTAATATATAAGTAGAAGTTAATTAATTGAGTTTGTATGATTTAAAATTATTAATGAATTAGTAGAATTTAGATTAATTGAATCTAATTTAATACAATTTTAATATTTAACTAAATTATATATTATATAAAAAATTAAATATCTCAATTTATTATATAACCAATAAATAAAAATTTCAATTTATATTATTTATATATTTTTTTAATTATTATATAAAAATTTTACTAAATTCATATAATCATCTTGTAATAGTATTACAAATAAGAAAAAGACCTATATATAAAGGCAAAGGAAACAGGATCTTGGGGGGGGGGATCTCCTTAAGTAAAACACAAGATATAGTTAAAAAGAATGCATTATTCTAATGCATTTTCTTTCCAATTATAAGGGTTTCTAAAAGTTAATAAAACCAGAAATATTTCTTTCAAATTAGCTGAAAATTTGATGATACTAAAAATTTTTGGACCCCAAAATTATTAGAGTTGCTATGGTAAAAAAAAAATAAACCCAATACCACCAGACTCTTAAGAGCCATATGTAATCTTTAATTCCTGGCAAAGCTAGCCAAAAATAGGTTCAGGCAGTGGCCAGAAACTAATCAGTTAAACCATATAGTTACATTATATTTTACATACATGTAAATTAGTATAAATTTTCATTTGAATCACAGACCATTATACATTGACATTCTTAGCAAATCAAAATATATTGTACCTTAATTAAATCATAGATAAAAGAATTATAAGGAATATCTCATAAGTTAATTAATTTTTCAATTCATTTTTTTTTAAAAAAAAAAACAACAATCTATTAATTAAGAATAAATTGGCATACTAAAAATACAATCTCATATTTATAAAAATAGAAAGAAAATATCTATATAACTTAATTTTCTTTCCTTGTCTACAAAATCAATAAGATAATTTCAAATAAACGTAGTCTTTTTTTTTTCAGAAAATAGGAAGGGAAGCATGAATAAAAAAAAATTCTTAAACACTTAATTGTTTTTCTTTTCAAAACAAAAAAAGGAGAAAAAAAAGGAAATAAAATTTAGATTATTTTTTATTTTTTTAAAAAATAAAAATAATTATTTTTTATTAATTTATAAAGTAAGAAGGACTCACCATATTATAAAAAGATAACAGTTTATTTTTTTAATATATATATATATATATTAAAATTATTGGGCTTTTGATTGACGAGTCCATTGTTGTCCATCTTATGGTATTGTTTCATTTTCTATCTCACGAGTGGATTACATTGCAGTGGCCCATATTTTTAGGTTTGGGAATCAACAACGGGACCAGCTGACTATTATTAAAAAAAGATTTTTTTTTTTTGACATGTTATTTCCCGTTCTTCACATGCTCCAAAGATAACCATATGATTTTCATTTTTCTTATTTTTTTTTAGCTTAATAACATCATTTTCATTATAATACAAAAAAAAGGACAATTGTATCAAATTCAATCTAATCATATGTATATATAAGTAAAAGAGAAACTCTTAGTGGATACAAATTCCATGAAAACAAATAGCCATAAAAATAATTTCTATTATATTTGAAATATTTTATACTAAACATAACACAAGTTATAAAACATAATATATATATATATATATATAATAATTTAATAGGTATTAATGTAAAATTATTTTATATTATATAAGATATTATTTATGTAGTATAAATTATTTTTTTGTGATTATATAGTAAAATATCTATTAAGAAAACAGATTGATCAAGATCCACCGTGGGAAGTCCGAACCCACTTAATATTGGGGACATGAGCAAAGTGAGTCGTACAAAATTTGAAATTTCATAAGTCGAGTCCTCTAACTTGAATTTTTCCTATTGTAGTCCTTCAAATTTAATATGCTTTCAATGGGGGAACGAATTGACAAACTCTGTTAGTAAAAGCATCAGTGGTCTTCAGTTATGCGCCATGGTGAATAATGTAAATTCCCTAGGCTGCTCTTCTTTCTTTCATTCATTCTCTTTTATTATTATTTTTTTTGCAGAACTAAAAAAATAAAATAAAATAAGAAAACTTCTTTATCACTGATTGAAGCTTGCAAATTGTAGCTGATCTTCCACATAGAAGCAAAACATTTCCATGACAACTGGAGTCTCTCTGTTTTTTTTTTTTTTTGGTTTTTAACTTGGATCATGCTTCCTAAACAGATGTGAATTTCATTTGGTTTGGGGCAGAATAGAAGTTAGAGTTCCAACAAAGGACTTCCCTTAATCCCTTTTCTTTTTTTTTTTTTTTTTTGTGGGAATCATAAAAGCTTTTCTTTTTTTCAATCTTTAAATTAAATTAAATTAGCAAAATGTTTCCATTTTACATGTCCATTGTGACACATAACTGTACATTAACAGAGTTTGCCAATCGCCTCACATTGAAATAATTTCAGGAGTACAAGGACTCAAATGACAAAAACAGAAAGTTCGAGCACTCGGTTAGGGAGGGCTTGTTGCCCAATCAAGTTGCTTGGTTTTTAAAAGGTTTCCTTTCCCACAAAAAAGTTGGCTTGGCTGCATGTACTTTGTACTACCAAAAGCTGAGTACGTTTTGTACTTCAAGCCCTTGAGGCCGAAAGGATGGATTGATGCCTCCCCTATAAACTCACCCCGTTCGAACCTTTGTCCCAAAAAATCAAAAATATATATATATATATATATATATATATATAAACACGTAAAAGAAAGGAGTATGCACATGAACACGAAAATAGGAATTGTCTTCTGCGTTAGCAATGGAATTGAAAGGTAAGAAGTATATCTTCACATTTTTACTGTATCATTAATAGTATGTAAAATCAACTTTTGCTCAAACCATTATATAATGGGTAGCTTGTTCGTAATTCATTTTAACACGAAATTCGGATTCGAAATGCTTTCTTTCTTTCTTTTTTTTTTTTTTTTTTTTTTGAAGATACCATTTATGAAAATTGAATTTCATGATTATGGATGTTCCATAGACCTTAGTATCTTTTCTTTTCTTTTTTTTTCCTTCTTTTTCTTCATGTAAGATTGTAATAAGAGAAGTAATAGATAAAACTGGGGTCAGAGGTGGATTCCAATTCAAAAGATTGTGGAAAGATGGCAACAATGTCATCTCAAAAGCATCTTCCTGTCAAAAAGGGCCAAAACAACAAGTGACCAACATAGTAGAGTGCAGCACAGCTAGAGCAAATTAGACAGCTGTGAGTCTCACACGCTTTTGGATCTTTTTGGTTGGGAAAATGATTCTGTGCAAACGTTCAGGATGTGTGAGTGAGTGTCGGTGTCGTCCGATCTCACCTGACCTAATCCGGCCCCTTCCAGTTAAGGGGCTTGATTATATTGCCTTCTGCGATTGTTTTAGAAGATTCAGCCCTAGTTCTTCAATCATATCTCTTTTTTTTTATTCTTATTCGTTATAATCATTGTTAGACCGCATAAAATAATTTTAAAAATTTTGATAAACTATAAAGTATATTTTTAAAATTAAAATTCAAAATAAATATACAAATTTAAATTATTAATTATTAAAAATATCATTTAAAACCCATCAATTATTTGTTTTTAATCACCTCCCACTCGTCTTTTGTCTTGCAGCGCCCTCCAGTCTCCTGGTTGTCGTTCAAGTCCGAGTATAAAAAATATGAATTATTTATATTTTTTATTTATTATAAATAATTAAAATTTTATTAATTAAAAAATTTTAGTTGATAATATTCATTAAAATATAAAAATTAATTATATCTTTTTATTATCATAAATAAATAAAATTATATATAAAAAATTACTTAATTATTTTTCATTTATATATTTTTTAATAAATATCTATTTCCCACAATCCTCCATAGATACTTTAAGCTCTGGCTAGTCAATATAATTATAACTTATGATTTTTGTAATTAATAAACTAATATTAGTAATGATAAAAATTTTCTTTATAAAAAGTAAATTTTTTTTCTTAGTCTAAGATATGTTCGGATGGTCACTTAATCAAAACGAGCGATTACCCTGTTTTGAGTTTTTTTTTTTCTCCCTAATATTACAATTTTTAAAGCAATTAGTTGAAAAAGCACCAAATAACTATGAAAATGACATAATTAGCCATTTTCTCTTAATTCCAAAAAAAACAAAAGACACTCAAATTTTCCCACAGCTGACCAGAGCATGGCCGCCGTCTTCCGGAGAAGCTTATGCGAAGGAGTCGGAACTTCCAGCAAGGTAACTTTTCTTTTTTTGTTCTCTCTTTATTTTCGAGTTATATAATTTCGAGAAACAGAAAATTGAGAGATTGTTTAGAAACTTAGTTGTTTCGTTGAATTCTTCTAAATTTATTTATATCAACACTAAATGGTGAAGGTCGAAGGTTATATTTTATTTACTAGAGATGTGCGTATGAAGTTAATTTAGATTAACTATTCTAATAATGATATGATTGCTATTTTGACATTGAACACTGGTGGCGTTACAAGCTAATTATCATACACTGTACTGGGTGGGTGTATTACAGGTTAAAGTCCCATCTCCTCCAGAAGATTGTTCTACATGCCGAGAATGGTCCTCCCAACAGTTTGGTTCACTTGGAACTGCTTTGAGTGTTACAAGCTCTGTGCAGCTCGCTTACTGCGATTTATACATGCATATAGGCCATGGAAAATAATAATAAATATATATATAATAGGAAACAGATTTATGCATAATTACCCGATTACCGTGCAATGAATTTGGATTGCGGCAATAGATTAACGCAACGAAATGTTCCTTTATTCACTCAGAGCCAATTGGGATATCCCCCACAAGATGCCACATAATGGCTCAGGTTCACACATCTGAAGACAAGGAAGAGGAAAATTAAGGAAATAAAAAAGATGCAAGCACGCAGGAACACTTCTCCTGGGATAAGATAATAACATAGCAAAAGCCCTCTATGCTGATCACAGGCCCTCGATCAACTCTGTTTTGAGACCCCCAATGGTAACCAGACCCTGTCCAACTCTAGGCACAAGGGTCACCACCACATTATCGTCGTTGTCGGCGTCCAATTCATCCAGCAAGGACGTGATGGCCAATCTCAGGTTGGTCTTCAATTTGTTGCTCGTGGTCTTCTGCTTGTGGGGCACATTAACATAGCTCCCTGCAAACTCTGAGTTACCTGGTGTGATTTGTGTCTCGTCTTCATCATTAATGAAAACATCAAATTTCACACTGGAGCCTCTGTCAAGTTGAATCCCAGTTATCACTAAAATCTCCTCTTGCGCTTCCTTCTCAGCACTGCTTCTCGATTTCTTTGGCCTCGGAACCTCAACGCTTACCACTTTCTCTAAGACTAATGGAAATGAACTCAGGGGTGTCAGCGATTTTTTCGTTGTAGTTGTAGCTGCAACTGCTGCCTTTTCCTGCCCGAAAGCAGACATAGCCACCGCCTTCGTAGTTTTTTTGGGTGTTGCCTTCGATTTTAGCCAGGGAATGTCGACTTGCTCGTAGTCATATCCCAGCTTTTTACTGTCGAGAGAGTCCCTGACCTTCACACGAACAAGATTCTTGTTCTCATCATAGAACAGGAATGATGAATCAAGCCAATCACTGTCCGATATATCCTTGTGCTTCTTTTTGTCTATGTCCTTCCATATGTTCCACATTCGGTCCACATTTGAATGATGGGCATAAAATATCGGATCGTACCCAGCTGAGTAGAAATTGCCCATGTCTTCCCCGTTGGGCTGTCTTGTGTCACCGCACCAGATGTGAAGCTGAGTGTGAGGCGTGGTCTCGACGGAGCCAGCTCCGGGGTCGGGATCATCACCAGCCCGGTAAGCAGAGCCGAAAAAGAGGACATTGTTTGTGGCAGCAGTCACCATCTGTCTATACATTATGGCACGATTGCTGGCATACAATTCATCGGAGTTTGTAATGGGGGTTTTTGAGCTACTGTAATCAAGATCAAGCAATGTTGGCGGCAGGTGATCCTGGTTTCTATACTCGTCATAGAGTGCTGATGAAGAGTCAGTGTAAATGACTGGCATTTTCTGGCCAATAGGGGCATCCCAATTCCAGTAGGGCATGGCAAAAGTTGGGTCATTAATCAATTTCCCCAGTATCTTCTCATAGAAGTAAAGATACATCCTATGGAAGGGGAAGAAAAGCCAGGAATTGTGGATTTGGAGGTCCAGGTCCGGAAACCCCACTTGAGAATAAGCACCATTGCAATAAGCGCAATGCACGGCTCCTTGTTGCTTGAAGCTACGGGGATCATCATCAGGGAGATTCCTCATGAGCTCCATGGCTTTGTTGAATTTTTTTAGGTAGTCATCCTTGACGTTGTGGGCAGCTGGCCTTATTCTCAGTTTTGTGGGGTTGGAAGGCAGCTTGAAGTCTACGATCGTGTCTGTAGGAGGGCAACAGTCTATCTGTCTGGCACCAGTAGGCAAGTCAGCTGCCGAACACTTTGTTAACTCCGGTGCGGCAATAGGGCTAGCAAAGGCCAATGGATCGGAAAGGGCAGTTGCACCTGAGATGCCTCCAAGCCCAATCAGGACATCTCTTCTGGTGGCATTCCCATTATAGTCGTCACCATTTGTGGCTTGGCAGGAAACCCTGGGCTTAGGGACTTGAGGATTGCATCTCCTTTGGTTGATGAAAAGTTGGGATGGCTTTGGAAACGAGTGGCAGAAAGAGGAAGCGGGAATGGTGGTAGGGACGGTGTTAGGAGATCGAAAAGAAGCCATCTTTTTGGGGTTTGGCTGTGTTCTGTGATCAAAAGATCAAGGATTGCAAGTAGTTTTATAAGGGCTTTTTGCTGGCCTTTTACCTTATTATTCGTTACTTTTTTTCCAACAACTTTCTTACAGAACATAGCCAAAGGGAGTGAAAAGGTAAAATATCATACAGTACTTCATGTTTATGTGCTTTGATATTTTTCACGTGCATGTGATTGTACCAGCATGCATTCCTTCATAAGTGGATGGAGGTAGAGAGTCGTCCACCAGCTGATCACCGAAAATCTAGAAATATGTTTAAGTGTACAAAAACTCACCTGGATGTAATAAATTGAATATTGATAAATATGTTGAATTTACAATCATAATTAAAAAAGTTCATTATATTTAATTTGTGTTCGTACACGCCAATATATAGTGTATGTTTGCAATATCATATTATATACATTTGTACTAATCCTGTCTCTTATACACATCTAGATGTGTATAAGAGACAGCTTTCTTACAGAACATAGCCAAAGAGAGTGAAAAGGTAAAATATCATAAAGTACTTCATGTTTATGTGCTTTCATATTTTACACGTGCATGTGATTGTGCCAGCATGCATTCCTTCATAAGTGGATGGAGGAAGAGAGTCGTCCACCAGCTGAGCACCGAAAATCTAGAAATATGTTTAAGTGTACAAAAACTCACCTGGATGTAATAAATTGAATATTGATAAATATGTTGAATTTACAATCATAATTAAAAAAGTTCATTATATTTAATTTGTGTTCGTACATGCCAATATATAGTGTATGTTTGCAATATCATATTATATACATTTGTACTAATCCTACAAATATGAAAGACTGCCATAGTTCCATTTCATTTGTGTATGTTATACCCCACCTTCGGCAAGTGAATAGTAAATTCCTGAGAACCATGCTAACTCTAGATAACTTGTATTGTCGATCCAATTTCAAATACATAATTTTGAATTCTATTACAAAAAAATAAATACTAAATAAATATTTATTTATTATAATTAATTAATATATACAAAAAGTTCATGATGATCAATATACATTGGGTGTCTATTTTACTTGTTTTTCTAACATTTTGTTTTAACTTACAACTGTATGGTTTGTTTCTCAACATGTATTTTACTCTCTCCTTTTTTAAAAAATTTTGTGTTAATTAATTAAAATTTGAACCAGTTCAGTCATGTAAATGAGTACAATACTAATAAAAATTCATTGATTGTGCCTTACATATCTTAAATTCATTACTTTTCCATCGAGTGAAATCCCATGACTTAAAGAGCTATTTTTTCATTGCAATAATAAAAAAAAAAAAAGGCCTTTTAGAGTGGGGGAAAAAAAAAAGGAGCATAAAGGGAGCGTGGTTTGTGCTATTTGTGAAAAAATGTTTATAAGTGGTTAACATCATAATTGATGTAGCGACTAGAATTCATAATAGAAAGCCGATGCTGCCTACAGTAAGAAAACATGGTAAAGGCTATGAAAGCATCGGGGCATGTGCTACACTGAAGCAAGACTTTTGAAAAGGAGCCAGTGACCATGTGCCCACATATAGTAATAATCAGGGTGTTTATGGTCATAACCAAAATTTTGGTTGTTATTTTAATAATTAACCAAATATCAATTAAGAAAAAAAAAATAATTTGGTTCATCTTTTCAAATCAGATAATCAGCCGAAAATTAATTTTATTAAAAAATAAAATTTTTATTTCAAATAAGTGATTATGTAATATATAGATTTGTCTGATATACATAGTTCTATTGATAATAATTTATTATTATTATTAAAATAATAAAATATCAATAAAGCGAGTGGAACACATGTAGAAATTGACCAGTTGTTGTTCTAGTTTATTTATTGTGGTAGGTATTGATCATTTGTGTCGTGGACCCTTGCAATAAAGCGATGCATAAATGCATGCACCATTATTGGTCCGCATGCTATGTTTCCGGAAATGAATTCAAAACATGTTTTTCTTTAAAATGGGTAAAAATATCAATGCCAATTTCTTAACTTTCCGTACTAATTGGCATTCTGAATTTTTAAAGTTCTGTTCATCTAAAAAATTAAAAAAAAAAAATTGCAGCGAAAGAATATCATAATGTTGAATACAATTCTTAATTTAATCCCTATTTTGGGCGATTGTGTGGTGATTGAAAGTTCCTAAACATCATAAAAACTTTAAGAATTAGACTGAAATTGCATACCAAAAGAGGACAGTTGTTAAATAAGAAAATACACCTTGAGATTTAAAAAATTAGTAATTTATAAGGCCGTTCTCTCATTGTGTTACCTTATCTCCAGAAGCCATGAAATAATACTAAAAAAATATTAGTTGAATTAGAATACATAGTAGACATATGTTATAAGTAAGAAAGTTTAGTAAAAAAAAATAAATTATTGTAAGTTGAAAAATAAAAAAAATATATTTTTTATTATCATTATATATATATATATATAATTTTATTTTATTTCATTTTATGTATTTTGAGTATTTTACGTGACTTTTTAAAGGTCACTGTATAAATGTGTTTCGATAAGAAATAGTGAATGGCTCGAATTTCTATATGGGAAAATGGTAAACCACAACGTTAATGCGTCGTACGGACATTTATGCCTTCATCACCAAACCCGTCCATATTTCTGTTGAAGATACGAATTTGGGCTATGATCACATTATCACGTCAGTTTCGAAAATGTTTGCTTCCAGGGCATTTTAATTAATTTTAAAAAATTAATTTAATATAAAAATATTATTTTTATTAAAATAAATAATTTTTCATTTTTAATCTATAATAGTCCTTCCGGCCATCGCCAAGCATGCAAAATGTGGGGGCAGGTAGAATCCAAACTGTGTAGACACGAGAGTGTAAACGACGACAAACGGTTGTCATTTTTACACGTCAAAGATGCTTCTTACACACAAGAGGGATAGGAGACAAAACAAAACAATGTGGGCCCCACTTATTCCAATGGGTCTCGTTCCAGTATGCCGCGTTTACCGTGTGGAGTGAAAAAAAAGAAAAAAAAAGGGCCAAAGCAAACATCAAAAGGACGATATCATTTGCAGAAAAAATCAATTATGTCTTTAATTTGTCCTTATCGTTGCATCTACTGTACAAGGTACCACAGGATTGAACGGGGACTTCAATTATTGGCACTGCTCCGTGAATTTTCAAATGGGAAAGCTATTGCAGGTGGGGGAAGCGACGTGACATGTCGTCGGGCTAATTTATAATTTGAAAATTATGGGACGGTGTTGAAATTTGTAAATTTTTTGAAAGTTTTGCTCATTTTGGTCACAGAGTACTAATCTCGTTTGCATAGATTACGGACGATTGCTGAACGGAGATGTGATGGATACGCTGGATATAGTTGATAAACTAATATAAATGTTTGTCGCATTCATTGTTTTTTGTATTCCTAAGTTGCTTTCAAGAAACGCAATAAAAAAAAAAAAAAACACAAGAAGAAGAAGAACTGTGCAAGAAATGAAAACTTGAAAAAGATTCTAAGAATATGCTCTTGATTCTATAGTAAGTTTGCATGTAAAATGCAAAACATTTCTGCTCATCATTATTCTTCTGTGCATGTATGTATCAATATGATAATCAATCATGAGCATATGCTCAATAAAGTTAGTCATGAGCTAGAGATCGAAATAAAAATAGTATGCAGTTGACATTTTTATGCATGCTATTTGCAAATGTGTATAAATTTCATTTTTATTTTTTTCGTAAAAAGAAAATATTCGTTAAATTAAGATAATAAATTATTTCTTGCACTTAAAAAAATTATTTAGACTTTTAACATATTTATAAGAAAAGAATTGTAGGTTGAAGCATCAAGAAAATATGCATTGCATGATGCTATTAATGACGGCGACATTACAGTAGATGAAACACAAATATGGATATGAACAACATATCATGCACAGATCATACTTTGATGGGAAGATATCTTGCAAGAATTTTTTTTTTTTTTTCTTTCTTGGGTAAACAAAATTAGAAAAGTAGATGTATTATCTCACAGTTTCCTAAAATAGAATTGCACTGATAATTAATATCATTAATTACTTGTTAATTTATGTAACTATTACTGTAGGCAAATGAATTATTGATGTGGGGCGGTGGAGGTAGGCTAGCAATCTGCCTGACTTGCTGCTAACCTCTAGCTAACAACATGTTCATTGTTTTTGGCAGCATGATCAAAACAGTAATTGAGAATATGGGTGAAAAAAATGCTGCGATAATAAACTGAAATTGTTGGATTAATAAGTAGAAAAGGACAATTAATGCAGCGTAAGCATATAGGACGAAATGGCAAATATTTATTTCGTCTCTACTCCTTGCATAGACCACCATTACTCTCTCTCGTACGTCCTTCTTATTTATGATACAATCTACGATGCATACTAACAATACCAATAACAACTATAGCTTGTGTTAAAAAAAGTAAAAAAAGAAAACAATATATAATGTTACAGCTCAACTTGTTATTTTTGAGAAATAAACATATCTCATTTGACTCCCGAGCCTCCAGAAGAACTTGTTTTAAAGTGAAGATACTGTCAATGTCTTAGAAACTTTTGCACTATATCTGTTTACATAAATGAACAACACTAAAATCTAATTCCAAAACTTATTTAAGTTCAAGAATAATTTATTTGAAAATTCATTAACATGGTCATTAAATTAGACTAAGTCTGAGAAATTTATTTTCAAATTATATATTTTTATGTTTTTATAATTATACACAAAAACCAAACACTTTTAACTTTTTAGTTGATTAGTTTTATTAAAATAATATATATATATATATATATATATATATATATATATATATATTATTTTACCATTTGAATTTTACTTATAATGATTAATTTTTATAATTTTAATTATTTCCATTAATATTATAAAGTTAGAAGAAGAATTGTTTATGAAAAACTTTCGAGATCAAACTCTAGTAACACTGGATAAATGAGTTAAAACTTAAAATATATTACATGTGGCCAATGTTTTCAATTTTCATGCATATCTTTTAAATGTGGCCGTCAGTCAATCATTTTACGCGACTTCATTAGTTGGAATCCAGTCCATGTTATATTGGTTCGCGTGATTTTAACTTAAATTGTTTGGTCCTCGCAGTCAGCCTGGCAGAAATGACAATGAGACTTGACAGATAAATTAATTTGGTGGGTCCTTTAATAAAAAATTTTAAATAAAAATATTATTAAATTATTGTTATTTTTAATTTATAAATATAATAATTTATATATTTGTGATATTTTTTAATGAAAAAGTTTGTATATTAAATTCATCCATTAATGGTGCACCTAACCAATAATTTTTTATTTATTTTAAAAAATGTTTTTTGGGCAGTGATAAAAAATTCTATGATCAACAAAATTATAATAATAATAATAAAGTTACGATTCATTTGGAAACACATAAATCCCTCTTTGTTTTTCTAATTTTGTGGACGGAATGAATTAATGTGATTATTTTCCCATATAAACAAAGCAACCCTTACTTTCCCAAAGGGATGATTAAAAAAGAAAAGAAAAACAAAACATAAATAAACGATTGGGAACTGTAAAACATAAATAAAATATTTTTATTTTTCCTTTTTTATTAAAAATTTACTGAGTTATAAATTATATAATAAAAATATTTCTTTATTTTTATGAATTCAATATTATTTTTTAGAATTACTTTTAAAATTTTATTTTAAATGATAATGTTGAATTTTTCACATGCTGATAATGTAAGAGGTTGGGACCTGTAACACCACAATCAATGGACCGTGGGGCCTAACGCTGGAAATCAAACACTTAAATGGAAAAATAAATAAATAAAGGCAAAAAGCGACCCACACAAACCGACCAAAAGTCGAAGAATTGAAGCTGCCAAAGGAAAGCCTGTTACTCTATCACGTGGAACACTTGACAAATGACAGAAGCTCGGCGTCACTTTAATAAAGGAGAAGCAGCCACAAAAAAAAAATAAATAAATAAATAAAATGAAAAAGAAAAAATAAACGAGGAGGAGCCAAGTTAAAATAAAACCACAAAATTATAAATTTAGATGAGTTGGCTTGGGGCCCAGTTTTCCATCCATTAATGGATGTCCCCTGTGGGCCACGCATTTATTTCCCAAAATCTTGCCTCTCTGGCGGGTTAGATTTCATTATTTTATTTTAAGATGTTTAGGTTTAGGCCTCTTTGTACTCATTACCCAATTCGAATCTTTTGGAGCTAATATTTATTTTATCTTTAATTATTTATAAAAAAATAAAATAAATATAATTAATTTATGTATTTTTTTTAAAGTGGGTTCTAATTAATTTTATTTTTTATTTTTTAATAAACAGATATTGGTGTAAATATTCAACTAGTAAGGGTGAAATGCACAAGGCCGACAAATACATTAGTGGACAATTAAAAGAAAACAAAGAAAGAAAAAGATATAGATGTTCCTTTCATTTGGCCCACAGGTCTTAATCAATCTGATTTGGATTTTGGCTGGAGGATGAAAATTTGAACAAAATCCATTTTCTCCGACTTGGCCTACTGGTTAAATCCGAATATGCTAAGGTGGGAGAGCTCAGAGAATATGCTAACACTGTTTTCTTTTCTTTTCTTTTTTTTATTTTAAATATATTTTAATTTAGGGTGCCTTTTAATAATATTAGTACAAAGAATAACATTATGTATAATATTTAAATTTTCTTGTCTTTATATACTTATTCAATTTTTGACTTAAGCGAGATTTCAATAAAAGAAATGATTCATGTCTAGCAAAAAATAAAAAATAATAGTTTACCAAGATTTTATATATATATATAAAGTCTTGATCCTTTGGCAGATCCTTTTTCACACAGATGCTTATTAATTAGTGAAAAACAAAACTTTTTATTCACTCCCACTAGTTTACAAAACCCTACCAAACCATACAAAAATTCTTTAGGGTACACTGCTTGGTAATTAAAAATTTAAAAATATATCATTAAGATCTTAGAATATAATTTAATATATATATATATATATTAAATGAGAATTATAATATGGTGTAATTTATAATTTAATAAATAAAAAATTAATAAAAAAAGGAAAAAAAAAACTAATGGGGGTTCCTTTTTTTTTTTTTTTTTTTTGTTTTATTTGTATGTTTGTTGGGCTGTTTTTTTTTTTTTTTTTTTTTTTGGATACCATTTTTTTAAAATTGATTTTTTTAATATGGGTTTTTCCATAACCTTTTTATTTTTTTTTTTTTTTTTTTTTTTTGGATACCATTTTTTTAAAATTGATTTTTTTAATATGGGTTTTTCCATAACCTTTTTATTTTTTTTTTTTTTTTTTTTTTTATTTTTTATGTTTTTTGGGGGTTTTTTTTTTTTTTTTTTTTTTTATTTTTTTGTGTTGTGGGCGGGTTTTTTTTTTTTTTTTTTTTTTTGTATGTCTGTCGGGCTGTTTTCTTTTTTTTTTCTTCTTCTTTTTGGGAAAACAGAGGAGGGCTTAGGATTTTAGGTACCTTTTCACCTAGCCAGAAAGTCTAACCTATTTTGGTGGATCTCACGTTTTTCTAACTTTCCCCCTGCTCACCGCTTTTCTTCTCTCTAGCCGCGTGCGTGTTGCAGACTATGATGTCAGGGTTTTTTGTTCACTCTTTAGTGGGGCTGACAGGGAAAAGTGAATTTTGTGAGGGTTGAGTCGCAAGATTCTCAGGATTGTTGGTGGGGTTGGACTTTGACAAATTTGAGAAGCCTAGCTTACTCGTTCAGCATTTCAGTTTCCAGGAGTTTGTTTTAATTGACAAAGGCCAAAATTCAGATTATTTGCACACTATCTTGGAACCAAGATACGTTTTGCTCTCTCTCTCTCTCTCTCTCTCCTGTCTCTTATATACATCTAGATGTGTATAAGAGACAGGCTTTTCTTCTCTCTAGCCGCGTGCGTGATGCAGACTATGATGTCAGTGTTTTTTGTTCACTCTTTAGTGGGGCTGACAGGGAAAAGTGAATTTTGTGAGTGTTGATTCGCAAGATTCTCAAGATTTTTGGTGGGGATGGACTTTGACAAATTTGAGAAGCCGAGCTTACTCGTTCAGCATTTCAGTTTCCAGGAGTTTGTTTTAATTGACAAAGGCCAAATTTCAGATTATTTGCACACTATCTTGGAACCAAGATACGTTTTGCTCTCTCTCTCTCTCTCTCTCTATCTCTCTCTCTGTGTTTCTCACCTTTTTAGTTTTCTTGGTTTGGTGGATGTTAATATTTGAACATCTTTCCACTTCCTATTCAATTCTAACCAAAAACTTAAACCGAGACTAGATTCAGACAATATGTTTAGCGAATAATGACGTTACTCTGATTTTAAAGAGATTATTTTCATACCTAAAACTTTGACAAAAGAACTGCTCCTCCGCCTTCTAATCCACAAGCAAGACATCACTTGACAAGATTACAGCAAATTATATTAGGCTTAATGGGGTCGAGTCCAACGCCTACCAAATCAAAGTGTATCAAACTCCTCCTATCAGAGAGAGGCACCATTGCACCCCACCGGGGGTGCCTTTGGAAAAAATCCAATCCTCCTCTCGTGTGGGGCAGCTAGACCCAGATACCTGGAATAATCCTATGCCAAAATGTGTATACACCAACCAAGAAACCATTCGGCGACCTCATGAGTAATCCACTGCAGATCTTTTATTTTGTGATTTATACGATATGTTTACTTATAATGTATAATTTATTTTTAAAATTTTATTTAATAATTTAACATTTTAAATAAAATATTTTTTAATAACATATTAAAATTCTCGTGTAACTAAATAATTTTATATTTAAATTACATTATATTCGTATTTAATTATAAATTAATTATTTATTATTTTAAACAATAATATATATTTTATATTATCCGTGGAACTTTATTTACAATTTATTATTTGTAGCTTTATTTTTTATTTTAATATATTTATTTATATCGACTAATTATTATCTATTTTTATTTAATTTTACATATTCTCAAGTATAAAATTTAAATATACAACATATTTCTGTGTGGAGAGGATACTTCTGCTCAAAAGAGTTCAAGAATTTAGAAATTTTTCCATGTTTCGAGAAACAGTATCTTTCTTTTCATTCCCATTCCATGAGAATGAACACTATGATTAAGTATAATATATATTGTGAATTTCTACTTGACAGGACAAAAGGGGCTTCGATGATTTAAGAAAATGGACCAGAAATGAATTCCTCTCCTGCACTCTCGATGGTCGAAGGTCGCAGAAAATTTTAAAACGATTTTCCAATTACCTGTAAATTGAATGACACACATTCATTATATGCTAACTGCAGAGATTTGACAACAACGGATTCATAATCTGAAAGTCAAGCTCGTCTTGCTCCTATGATATTTGCCTCTAATGGTTGTTGCGTATACTTGACAATGGGGCATTCAGGTTTGTGCGTATTTGTAAGGAGTTTTGGGATATTGAATCGCTAAACAAGTTGCGCACACATTGAGCCTTTTGGGTATCCAAAAATTACATTCCTTGGTCAAAGCCAAGATGCAGCTAATTGGTATATCATACATTTTGAAGCAACTCTGTCTTGATGCTACCAATGGTAACAAGACCCTGTCCAACCCTAGGCACTAAAGTGACCACAACATCATCATCATCTTCAGCCTTCAAATCCTCCAGCAAGGTCGTTATCCCCAATCTCAAGCATGTCTTCATTGCATTCGCTTTCTTCTGCGCATGGGGCACATTCAAAAAGCTACCTGCAAACTCCGAGTTTTCTGGTGTGATCTGCGTTTCGTCCTCATCGTTAATATACACATCAAACTTCACGCTCGAAGCTCTGGCGAGTTGAATCCCGTCAATCACCAGGATCTCCTCTTCATCTTCTTTCTCTGCACTGCTCCTCGATTTCCGTAGTCTTGAAACCTTAGTGCTTATCACTTTGTCCAACACTACGGGGAACGAACTCAGTGGCGTCAGCGTTTTTCTTTTCTCAGCTGCCATTGCTGCCTTGCCCCGCCCTAAATATCCAACCTTCGTAACGTCAACACCATGCAAGGCCGGCCTGGTAGGGGGTTGAGAAAAGGCAAGCTGATCAGAAACAGCGGCTGCCCCCAAGATTATCCCACCTAGACCAATGAACACATCTCTTCTGGAGTTCCCACCATCGTTGTCATCACTATTTGCTGAGGCTTTGATCGAAACTGCAACGATATGGGGACTATTTCTTCTTTTGCTGTTGAAAGTTTGGGACGGTTTTGGCAAGGAGGGGCAGAAAGAGGAGGTGGAAGTAACGGTTAGCGATGAGATAGAAGCCATAGTCATTTTGCTTTCGGCGTTGCGTGATAAGCTAAAAAAAAACACAAAATTTAAGGATTTAATCTGTGTGGACAGCTTTTTTCTACCGTATAATCCGTTAACCAGTAATTCTTTCCAAGTTGCCAACCACTCCCGATTAGAGCTTCCGTGTCAAATCGTCACACACACACACACACCATGTGCAGACTGAGAAGATAAGAACACGTATACTATTATTGCTTGAAGGGGGGTGGCCCTCCATGATTGAACCACTGCATCCAAATGTTACATCAAGCAGCCGCTTGGCATCAGAATCCAAAGATTATTTGGTAAATTTTATGAAGAACATTCGTCCAAAATGCAAAAAATTTTATTGGTACCATTTGGGAGTGAGCATCGACTAGTTGCAGTTGGTAAAATTGAGTGTGTTACAGAAATAGAAATGAACATTTACCACCCAAAACTTAAGTCTTTCATTGTTTTTAGTACGTAAGATTAAAAATTGCAAGCGTAAAATAAATGAGTCCTACCCAACAATAACAAAACCTTTTTGGTTTCTTTCTTATTTTTCATTGTTGTGTTGTTTTATTATAAACTTAATTTATAAGAAAATTTATTTCTTTTAAACTATTCCTAACAAAAGATTTCCAGCTTTTTATTTGTTTCCTGACTTTTTTTCGATCTTGATTTATAAATGTAAGAATGACGGCAAGATCGGGGAAACGTAGACAAGAAAGCAGACAGGCTAAAAATCTAGACAAGATCTTCCTAAGTAGACCAGAAAGCTGCAAGAGAGCCAAACTAAGATCTAAATTAGAAAGCAACTCACATGAGAGGACATAACTCGTAAGGAGGATCTGGTCCTAATGCTTGCTGACAAAAAAACGTATGTTATTGTTTGGGCAAGCTGTATCAGAGTATTTCACTTGGCATTATCACCTATTTTTTAGCAAGCACGCAAGTCAAAGCTGCATCATAATAAAGTTTGATTAGACTCGTTTGTAATTTTATCTTGAAAGAATATAATAAATTAAAAAATATATATTAATTTAATAAAAATTATATTTTTATTTATATTGATCAACAATTCTTTATAATTTACGAAATAAAAATTTGAAATAATATTCTAATTCACTACCTTGTATTTTTTTAAAAAACGTAACATCTATTGTTCATAAACTTCATTATAGAGGCCACATTAGAGATTTTTTTTATTGCTATATTATAATTTTCTTTCACTAAGAGAAAATTTTTAATATTTTTAAAACAAAATGTTCAATTAACTAAATTTAATTTTCATTAAGAATAAGAATGAGTCATTTTTTATTAGTAATAAATTAATTATTATTAACAATAATTTAATTATTATTTTAAATAATATTATTCATTTTTTTATAAACTATTTAAGAGATATTATGAACACTCTTTGGATCACTGCTTTACCAAGTTATACTACTTTAGGTAAGACCTTTAAATTTAAAATAAATTAATAATCTTACAAAGATTTTATAGTATAATTTAAATATCTTATTTTATAAAGTTATTAAATAAAATTTTAAAAAATATTGATGAAAGACATAAGGAATTATGCATATTTAAAATTGATAAAAAAAAAAAAAATGAAACTAGCCGATGGATGATATCGACAGGACAGCCTAAGAAAAGCAGAAGGAAGAATAAAAGAAACAAAAAGAGTGAGTTAGTCGAGCGAATTAATGCTGTAATTGACCGAATAACAAAAGCTGAGTTCAAATTGCAGAATACAAAAGGTTACGAAAATTTCAAATTGGCCAACGAGACTATGGCTGAGATCGACTGAGATAGTTGAAAAGCATTATTAAGTAAAGTTAATAATTTTATAGAAAATTTACGTTGATAAACTTACAATCGACCTTCAAGGTTAACGAATTAAAAGTATACTTTTTTAAAAAAAAAATTAATATTTAATAATTTATTTTTCATCTTTATTCTATATATATATATATATATATATATATATATATATATATAACTAGAGTAGTTTAGAATATATTGAGTTAAAAATAATAATAAATTAACAAAAATTAAAAGTAATTGTATTAAAAATAAAAATTTGTGAGTCTTTAAATATTATGAAATTAAAGTTTTACAAAATTTTTATTGAAATTATGATTCAGTTATTAAGTGTAAAAGATTATATTAACTTAGAAAAAAGAAAGAAAGAAAGAAAATAAATCCTTCAAAAAATAAAACTTTATTTGAGGATAAAACATAAATTTTAAATTTAATCTGAATTATTGAGAATTATTTTACATATTTTTTCTTTACTTATTTTTTTTTAATTTTTATTATTTACTTAATATTTATATTTTTTTAGAGTTATTGTTAAGCAATAATTAAATTAATAAATTGATTAGATTCAATTCAGGCATGTGTTATATTACTTTGAAAACCAATCCTTTTTTAGCCGGGGGTTTGCATAGGCTAGTCTCTCAAGACAACAACAGCTTTGGATAATGTGCATCATTTATCAAAATTTGAATTGGAATACTTCTTTCAGATATTGAAAACACGACCCAGTAAACTATATGTATACATATATATTTTTTTGATCTATTAAGCTGATAGCTAGTCAATTGGAGTTGTTCTTTTTCCTTTTCTATTTTTATTTTTATAAATCTCATACTTCTCTAAAAAGAATATAAAGTCTAAACTCTTAAGTCTTATCAAGAAAGAGACATTTCAACCTACCAAGTTGCAAAAACAAAAAAAAAAACAAAAAGAAGTTCCAATAGGCATTTGCATTATTTGCACATTGTTTACACAATAGACTAGGAAGCATTAAACATTACCTCTGCTAGAGTAGCATAGCTTGTTGTCTCCATATTGTCCCCCAAAGTATGGTTCGAAGTTGAACAAAAATCAATGGCATTTATTAGAAGAAAATTGAGATTTAGTGACAATTATATATATATATATATATATATAATTTATTATTATCATTTTGTGTACAAAGTGACGCCTAGATATTGATTACTAAGTAATGCTGTTAAAATAAAAATCGAGAATAGTGGCAGCACGTAACTATAATTTTAAAAGATCTTGAGGTCGAGAAAATTTGACCAAAATGAAGCTGTTTTTCCTTTGTTGGGCATTGGGAATTTATATTTTAGGGACAGGTGTTAGTGGCTGCAGGTTAGATTGGATTGGGGATTTTCTGGGCTTTGAGATGGGCTTTTCATAGCAGCTTGCATGTAACTTTTGGTGGGCTTTTCAATTGGATAAAAGATTGCTTCTCGTGGACTTGCTATTGGGCTTGATCTGTCAAACCTTAATGTTGACAGACATTTCTAAAGTTCAATGGTAGAGTTACAAGGTATTTACTTGATATATAACTAAGAAAGTGTGTAGTAGGATGTAATGTATGGAACCTAATGGAATGAAAATCAGTTGAGTTTGTTTCTAAAATTTTAATAGACTACATTCTATTTCTTTCTACCAAATACAGTACTGTAAATGTTTGGTACTTTTCTCTCTCTCTCTCTCTCTCTCTCTCTCTCTCTTTTTTTTTTTTTTTTTTTTCTTTTTTGGGACAAATTTATACTAGTTTTCCAATGAATTAAATAAGAAAAAAAAAAAGGAAAGAAAAAGAAAAGTTGGCTGCCTGCCTCTTGGGCTATGGTTGGGATGTGAATGGAGAGACCCAAAGTGCATTTCAGACCTCATCACCTTAAATATGCTCACTTCACCTTTGGAAAGACAATTCTGACCCCATTTGTACCATTCAAAGAGCACCACCGGATCCTATATTCCAATCTTTAAATAGCCTTTTTCTTTAATGACAAGGAACTAAGGAGATCAGGTGAAAAAGTCTTGTGAAGTTAGATCTATTGATATTAATTTAGATTATAAAAGAATTGAAATTAAAATAAATATATTTTTATTAAATGAATAAAATATATAGTGTTCGTAAACCTAATATAAAATTTTGACAAATAAAATGCGAGCTCCTAGCTTGGGGATTAGGGCTAGGGAGGCTTATAATCCATTCTCGACCACTTTATGGCTTACTTTTTTTTGTAAGTTATTATTTTTAATAAGATTGTGAGGCAAGTAACAGGTGGTTTGGTGGGGGCAGGAAGGATAATCACATCTGGTATTGATTTCTTGTGTTTTTATGATTTTGAAGACAAGATAACATGCTCGGTTTATTAATAACGCTAACACTTTTGGGTTCTTGACTTGTTAAACAAAACCCTTCCCTAGATGTGAAAGGAGTCAGAGACTGGGAGGTGCCACGAGTCATTATTATTATTTTTTAATGTTATGGTGTGAATGTGCACGAAGATGGTTCAGTCAAAACATCATATGTCGACTGGTAATTGCTATATGGGTCACATAATCCAATATTTGCTGCTTCATATATCTTTTTTAAACAACTTAGTGTGTGTGTGTGTGTGTTTTTTTTTTTTCTACTTCCATTTTTTATACATTAATTGCAAAAGAAACAACTGAACAACTTCAAAAAAAAAAAAAAAAAAATCATATCCCAAATCTAATTAGAGCTGACTACATGAATTATTCTAATTATTCATTTGAGAAGATCATTGGAGATAAAATTTATTCTAATTTTCATACACAGTCTCTCATCCTAAGTGTAGCCCCGGATTTGATCCAACATGTTCTTTTATTTGTGCGAATTAACCATTGAAAATAAACACATCGGTTGAAGCATCAATGTGGACTCATCATGTCACACTTCCGAAAACACAGTGGAAGAAACAACCGTGGTAATAAAATTCAGGTCCAAGCAAATTTTAAGCCGTAGAGTATTATCCCTCAATCTTGAGCAAATTCAATCTTGATATTCTTGATGCTAACAAGGCCATGACCAGACCTAGGCACCAAGGTCACGATCACCTTGTCATCATCTTCAGCACCCAAGTCCTCCAACAAATCTGTAATCCCCAACCTCAAACATGTGTTCATTTTCTTCTTGTGGTTATGCTTGTGGGGCACGTTCATAAAGCTCCCTGCAAACTCAGTCTTGTCCGGTGTACTAGGCGATGCATCATCCTCATCATTGACGTAAACATCGAATTTGATCACCGCATCTCTCTGGAACTCGATCCCATCTATCACCAGGACTTCCTCTTCGTCTTCTTTCTCCTTCCTGCTTCTCGATTTCTTCGGCCTCGAAACCAGGGTGCTTATCACTCTATCCAGCACCACAGGAAATGCGCTGATTGGGGTCAATGCATTTTTGCCACTTGCTTCGGCTGCCTGTGCTTCTGCTACCTTGCCAATGTGAAGCGCCTTGGCAACTTTCTTGAATATCCTTCTTGGGGTTGGCTTAGACTGGAGCCAAGGGATGCCAACATCTTGGTAAGCATATCCTAGATTCTTATTGTCCAGACAGTCTCTAACCTTGACGCGAACGGCATCGATATTCTCGTCGTAGAACAGGAACGAGGCGTCAAGCCAATCTGGGTCAGTGAAATCTCTTCTCCTGCCTCCCAATGTCTTCCATATCGTCCACATCCGGTCAACGTTGGAGTGGTGGGCAAAAAAGATTGGATCTCTGCCAGCCGAGTAGAAATTGCCCATGTCTTCGAGATTAGGCTGCGTGTCGTCGCCTGTCCAGATGTGAACTGGACCGTGTGGAATATTTTCAAGTGAACCTGCTCCAGGATCAGGCTCATCGCCTGCACGGAATGGACTACCAAGGAAGAGGCTAGCATTCTTGCCACTGGACACCATTTGCCTGTACATTATGGTAAGATTGCTAGAAATTTGGTTTTTGTCTGAAATGGGAATGTCACGGCCGCTGTAATCAAGGTCAAGCAAAGTTGGTGGCTGGTGACTCTTGCTGCGGAGCTGGTCGTACAGCGGTGAAGCAGGGTCAGTGTAGATGGCTGGCATTCGCATGCCATCAGGCGAATCCCAGTTCCAAAATGGCATCGCAAAAGTCGGGTCATCAATTAGTTTTCCCAATATCTTCTCAAAGAAGTAAAGGTACCACCTATGGAAAGGGAAAAAAAGCCATGAATTGTGAACCTGTATGTCTAAATCTGGAAAGCCTACTTGGTGGTATGCTCCATCACAATAGGCACAATGAACATTGGCCTGCTGTTTGAAGCTACGCGGATCGCTATCCGGGAGAGCCTTCATGAGCTCAAGGGCTTTGGAGAATTTGGCTCTGTATGCATCGTCAACTAAATGAGCCGCGGGTCTAATCCGCAAGGGTGAGTTTGATGAAGGGAGCTTGAAGTCGACGATCCTGGTGGTTGGTGGAGGGCAACAGTTTGTGGGCTTGGCGCCGGCGGGCAAGTCTGGTCTGCCACACTTGTTTAGGTCCGGGGCTGAGATAGGCTTGGCAAAGGCCAACGGATCTCCCAGACTAGTTGCACCGTAGAGGCCCCCTATGCCAATAAGGACGTCTCTTCTTGTGGTGGGGTTGACTTGATGGGGTTCATTACTGTCACTCTTTGTGGCCCTGCATGGCACTTGTCTAGGGAAATGGCGAGGCCTTTGCCTTCCGATGATGGAAATTTGGGATGTTTTTGGAAGGGATGGGCAGAAAGAGGTGGTGGAAATAGGAGTGATGGTGGGAGAAGGAGAGCATGAGGCCATGTTTTTTGGTCTTGTTTTGCAGCTTGCTATGATTGAGTTTTGCCATGCGTTTTATAATGAAATGGGAATAGACTTTTCCAAGGTGTTGCTTGCAATTTTAATACGCATCTTATTTCTTCGTAAACTAATCCTCCTCTTTATTCACATTGAATTACACCCACGTGAGGGAAGTCAACCTTACGCTTGTTGTGGCTCTCAACAGGCAACTAGTCGTGATCAAGCTCTGCGATTAGGTTGTTGCATATATATTGGCTATATATATTGCTTTTGTTTTTTATTAATTAATAGCAAGAATCAATACCCACCATGGTTGATTTCTGGCCAAAATGAGAAGTTTTGTTTCACGCACGTGATGATAGACAAATGGCTATTGACAAATGGGGTACTTTGTTCATCGAAACTTTCCTCCTTAGCACCTTTTTCTGTCAATAAACAATCTTGCATAATCCTCAATTTCAGAAGGGTATAGTTTTTTCCTTCTTGAATCAGAGGTCTAGTTTTACCGATTCAACTTTGATCTTAGCATAAATTCGGGGAAGAAAAATGCTTTTCTAATCGAAAGTAGCAGGAAAATGACATTGTAACGTGTTGCTGCTGACTTATGGACAGGCATAACGTGGCCCCACATATACATATATTATTATTATTATTATTATTGTTCTCCCTAAAGTTTCTTAATTTCCACTTCCGCTTACATCATTTTTGAAATGGCAAAGCCATTTCCAAGAAACTTCTATCTTTTATTTTATTGGACATCAGCCCTAAGTTTGAAAATAAAAGCATGATGACGATGATGATGATGATGATGACGAGAAGTGGTTTGGTTCATATCACATCAAAATTATGCATTGTTCTCCTCTCATGCCCCCTTTAAGCATGACTGACTGGTCAAGTCACGTTAATCACTAAAAATCAATATTAAATGAATCCTGCTTTGATTAAACAAGAAATTTGAGTGAAAAACAAACCCATCCCATTGATTAATTAGGTTTTAACCTCCCTTAATCAAGGGTATGGCACCTGAGAGTACCTTTTTCCAATAAGTCCCTTTTTTTTTTTTTTAAACCATTTCACGTGGTTGAATTCGGTGGGCGGAAAACGATTGGCAATTGGAAGATAGATTTGTTATGTATGAATTAGCTGGGTCTCATTAAACGAGTTCAAAATTATAAATTTAAGTGGATCCAAATAATTCTTATATTATATATAAAATATTAATATAATATAAATAATAAATATGTGATATAAAAATTAATTATATTTATTCAAATTTATCACTTTTTAATTTACTAAAATTTTTCAAAATTTAATTTGAGGGCAAATTCATCATCAAAAATTAGTATTGATGAAATTCTTGTCGACACACTGCTCGGTCAATTTCTTAACGTCTAGGTAACGTCGAAAAAAAGAAGAAAAAAAAAAACACAAAAGCGATAAAACTTTGACAAGCAACGTTGTGGTCTCCATCTCTTTATCTCGAGACTTGTAATTTATTATTTATTATTTCCAAGGAAAAAAATGTTGCATTTTTAAATATGGAGGCAAGAGCTTCAGCCGTTGCATCAATGCAGACAAACGATGATTATACAAATACAGATGGTACACGTAATTTGGATAATCGAAGCCGAAATTTAGGATCATCTTCTCGGGTACAAGTTCACCTCTCCATTTCCTTTGAATTTCTTCTTCATAATCCATATAACTGCCCACTTGTCAACTCCGTGGGCTGCAACCCAAGTTTGAGGTACAAAAACAAGATTGTTATTTTGACTGTTTGTTGGTTCAGCTAATAAACTCTTACACGGCATATCTTGATGTGCCCTTGATGCGACACTCTTTTTGTATTAATTTTTTTAATTTTTCTTTCCCATGAAATAGAGTTTGGGTTAAGTGCATATATATATATATATATATATATATATATATAAATAAAGAGTATGCATGATTTCATGTTATATACTAATGCTAATTTAAATTATAAGTTAATTAAAAATATAATAAAAATTAATTAAATTAAAATTTTACTGTTTAAATATATTTAAGTATTCATAATGATACAAAAATATAAAATATTTGAATAATTGTTTAAAAATATATTGTATCACCTATTAGAACCTCTGACTTTAGGAGAAAAAGAAAACAAAAAAAAAAAGAAAAGAAAAGAAAAGAAAACGTTGGCTTAATGAAAGGGATTCTATTTTGACTGTTGGGAACTAGCTGACAAAATGGGTACTTTATATTGGTTTATAAAGACTGGATATTAAAAAGTAAACATGAAACAAAAAGTTTCAAGTAACCCTTTCCTTAGAGCTCTTGTGGGCAAACGTTATTAACCGAGGAGAGAAGATCCAAATTCTATAGGAACCCTACAAAATCATTCGACCCAATTGGGACTCATAACACATGATTCGACCCAATTTGCGATAAACTACCGACTTGTTAGTGGTTCTTAGTGCGTAATGGACCAAGCTTGAACTGGGTTTTTTTTCTTTTTTTTTGGGACTCTTGTGGGGTTCTAGTATTCTTTGTTATTGGTAGATGAGTTTATTAGTATGTCATTTAGTTTCAGCCCAATTTTCTACTTCCAAGCTTTTGGGATTTCTGCATTACACGCCTTCTCATTTAAATCACTATCATCAATTGGAACAAAATTGAAATTCTAAATTGACAGTAAATATCATAAGATAAGATAGATAATAATTTTTTTTTTTTAAAAAAAAAATCAATACATGAAACGTAAAAAAAAAAAAAAAACTAACAATAAAAATTTGATAGCATAAGTGGGGCAGTTTACTCCTCCCTTCACAATCGTGCCTGTAACTTCACCTTAAAATTATTAGAGCTAAATTGCTATCAGCCATGGAGGGTAACTGTCTCCATTGTTTCTTCAACAACTATCCTATGCAAAAATGGCCATGACTTGATGCATAATGCTTCACAACTCCTTGACCATCTACTGATCATTTAAGTGAAGTTTTGAGGCATAATGTTTGGTGCTCTATTTGAATGGAGAAAAGCTTCAATGTGGCAACCCTTAATCAATAAGTTTTTTGAAAACATTCTCTCTCTCTCTCTCTCTCTCTCTCTCTCTCTCTCTCTCTCTGTAAGAAAATAGTTATTCCATAAAATAATACCAAATTTATGTATATTTACTTTCCTTAATATAATTATTTTTAAAGATAATATTGTTTGTCACATTTTAATGAGACAAATTATGTAAAATTTTTATTAAAAATATGAGT
Source organism: Kandelia obovata (assembly GCA_021464305.1). NCBI lineage: Eukaryota > Viridiplantae > Streptophyta > Magnoliopsida > Malpighiales > Rhizophoraceae > Kandelia > Kandelia obovata. Next base: position 1,116,743 of record CM038487.1, read on the forward strand.
ATTTTTTAAAAATTCTAATTTTATATTAAGAATACAATTTTAATTTTAAAAATTTATAACATATTATTTATTTTATATCCTAAATTTATTATTTTTTTTTTAAATTAGTGTTATTTCAACATACTACAATATAATAATTTGCCTACCACACACTTTAAATTAATATCTAAATTCTAACCCATCTATTTATATTTTACTAACAATTTTATGCTACTAACAGACATGAAAGGACAATGCAGTCTTTTCTGCTTTCATTTCGTTCCAGTTTTACTCCACTCCGAAATGTCTCATACTCTTTATATTTCATATAACTATTCTTGTTCTTGTTCATGATGTTGGGCTAGACAGAGTGCAGGCTGAATATGTCTTTTTAAACCCAATCTCAACTTTAGTCGGGCATAGAACGGGTCGGGTATTAATAGTCAAGTGCAACCCATATAAGTAATAATAATAATAATAATAATAATAATAATAATAATAATAATAATAATAATAATAATAATAATAATAATAATAATGGGTCGATTCGTAAAAATTTGTCATCTAATTTTTTCTCATTTGAACATGTTCTTGTTCTGATCTGACTAATTTCAACTTAAGAACATCGAGAATTATAATTTGACTGCTAAAAACATTTGCAATTAAATCTTTTATGAACTTATAATTTAGTCATTAAAATTAAAATTCAATAATAATCAAGTCTCTTTATGAGTTCTTTTTTCTCAATAACCTTTCAATGTAAACATCAAAAGTGATTTTTAATCAAAATACCTCATATATATATAAATTAATATGATTTATTATTAAATATCAATTCGATATGCAATTTCAGCGGTTGAAATATTTAATCCTTGACCTGTTGACCTTTTCAGTTCGACGGAGGATTCAGTTCTAACAACATTGTACTAGAACGCAGGTAATTGTAAGGACCGAGCTGAAAAAAAAAAACAAAAATTCGTGTGCCAAATCGAATTTTTATTTTACCCAATTAAATAGTGCCGGCAGAGATAGTTGAAAAAGTGCAATTGGAATTTTTATTTACGTTAGGTAGAAGGAGAGGGAGTAGCTTTAGATATGCTTGTTCCTCACATGGCTCTTAAAACTTTTTGTTCGTAGAAGAATCCACTTTGTGCAAAGCAGATTCTCTTTCAAATAAATAAAAAAAAAGAAAAGAAAAAGAAGGCTGCCTGCAATGGTCCTTTTGCTTGTGATTACAACTAATGATCCTTATAAAATTTGAAAATGTACCCACTTTGTAAAATTTTCTTTTTTTCTTTTTTTAAAAAATTATTATTTTGTACGGTTGCCTTTTAAGAGATATTTGGATAGTTAAAATTTTATTAAAAAATATAAAATTTACAAAAATAAAAAAATATTTTATACAATTTACAATCCAATAAATTTTTAAATTTAATAATTTTAGATTTATAGTCTTGGGATAAAAATTCCCACAAAACCTTGGTTTGTCTCTTAGTAGACTAGGAAGAGAATGCATGAAAATTAACATGTAAAATCACCTCACAAACAACACAAAAAAAGGAACAATTATCGTAACATTGCACTTCTTCTTCTTCTTCTTCTTCTTCTTCTTCTTCTTCTTCTTCTTCTTCTTCTTCTTCTTCTTTGTATGGAATATTCCATACAATGTTACCAATTATGTTTTTTTTTTTAATTTTCAATTTTATTATTTTTGTGTGTTTTTTTTTTATTTAATAGAATATTGCCACCTACTATGGAAAAGCTTCAACGTAACATCTAAGCCTGTCGCAATCAGCTTAACCTGGCAGCAATCGATACTCAATATGGCTTGGAACTTATCTGCATGAATTTTATAACGAAAACAGTAAGTTTGACTCCTTCGATGAAATGTTTAAGATATGAATGCAACACTTTTTTTTTACTATTAAAAAAAAAATCCTCTCCGTTCAAGAAATATAAACTAGACTTGTCAAAATCTTATTGATTAATTTTTTTAATGGGAATCAATCCATAAAATTATATAATTAAGCTTAATTAATATTAGGGAAAAGAAATAAAAAAGAAAAAAAAAAACACTCCCCAGATCTAGAAATGAATTAATTAAATTAATTTTCTACAATCTAGGTTTTATGAATTCTTGTTATTTGGGCTTTGCGATATAATCTATAGTTTTTAGTGGCTTCATCAAATTTGTGGCCACTAAAGAGGAGACAAAAAAAAAAAAACAAAAAGAAAAAAACAAAAAACAAAAAACAAAAAACAAAAAACTTTCTTCCATATTTTGTTTTTAGAATGTCGTAACATAAATTTTACTCATTAGGTGTCGAATCAAAATTTCACCCACATGGTTTTTAGTATTTACAGTCAAAATAAATAGGCTCATATGAGTTTAAATATTTTTTTATTAAAAATATTATTAATTATATAATAATTTTTTTATTATAAGTTTCACGTCTTTTCCTACAAATAGAACCCAAATCGTCAAAAAAAAAAAAAAAGACTAAGCCAAATTTTTTATGTGCATAAAAAAGTAACACTGGTTAACTAATTTCACCTAATAGGTTAATTAAAAAAGAAAAAAAAAAGGCTTAACGGTCCTACGTTGCCCCTGAATGGGGACATATAGTCCTAAGAAACTTCATAGTTTTTTTTTTTTTGGTTCCGTTGACTTTATTTTTTTTTTAAATTAATTTTTAATTTGTCTTGTAAAAAAAAAAAAAAAGCAAATCAAGCATAAATAAATGCTTTTGCACACTTTACCTTTGCATGAGGCAAGATTAAGCTGACAATGGCATAATTGATTAATAATTAAATACGCTTACCCCCTGCTCTGTATTGTGGTCTGGTTTTTTACTCTTCTTTTGTCTTAAATAGCTCTGCCTAGAAGTTGAAGTAAGTTGAACAACTTGATCCCCGAGATAGGCATGTGTGTGTGTGTGTGTGTGTGTATAATGACATTTATTTATGGTTCTGACGATGGTATTAGTAGATAAAACAATAAAAACAACTGGCAGCTTATTGGCTTTCTTGTGACTCTCTGTATAATTCATCTCTGTGCTGTGTGTCTTGAAGGATGGCTTCAACAATAGTACTGGTGGTGGTTTTTGTTTTTGACGTCATTGCTTTCTCACTTGCTGTTGCTGCTGAACAGAGAAGAAACACTGTGAGTTCTTTTTCTTTCATTTCATATTCTCTCTTTTTGTACAAAACCCAGGTCTCCTTTTTGCTCTGGATACAATCTTATGCTTGTTATTGTTTTGTAGGTGTAGTTGATGGTGGTGTTCTTGTTAAGATTTTTAGTGTCCATCAGGATTTCCTTTATGCACTGTTTCTTTTTTATGTTGTTTTTTGCTTCAGTGGCCTTTAATAACCAGATGCTCATATGGGGTTGTCAATTAGTGGTAGTTTTCTGGATGATATTGGCTAGCTCTGTAGAACCATGAGTCTGCATCAAAGTTAGTAAGTAGTGAAGAGGGAAAGAGGGGAAGGTCAGAAGCTTGTGCAAAGTCAATTACTCCTAAATTCCCAATTAAATTTGTTGTAAACTGCCATGAAATTAAAATTAGGATTAATATTATACCTGTTAATTTTTCTAATAGGCTTTCAACTGACTGGTGACCTGTTAAGATCCCACCCCTTGAATTTAGCTGGGCAGAATCGGTGTAGAAGACATTCTTTGTGCAAGTTCATACAAATCTACGCATTTTTCAATGGTATGGTTGATCAGTCCGGTGTATTTAATTCTATATGTGTCCAACCGTAGAGATTCTGTACTCTTTGCCTTGCCACGGCTTATTAACTAGAATTATGCTATGGTATCTACATTCTAGTTGTAGAACCTGGGCTGAGTACATCTTATTTCTACAGATTTTGCTGCCCTTCGTGTCTGGGTGACAATATATTTGCATGGAAGTACCCAGGAAGCTAGTTAAAAAATTGCAGTTGACAACTATAGTTGGAAGTTGCCAAAGTTTAGCTTTTGCTGAATTACTTTAATTTGTCTTTCCATATACACATGTATATATATAAAATTGAGTTTTGATTCTCAGTGAACTGTCATTGATGAGTAGTGTGCACTAAGATTTTACAAGGACGAACTCCAATTTTGGTAATTTCACGGAAGGAATCAATTAGAATGAAGGTTCATTTTCCTCACACACTTCAGAAGATCTGAGCTGTCAGTACTGATCCCTTGTCAATTAGCTGCTTCAAGATGTAAACTGCTCAGTGAGTGAATATATGTCAACAGAAGGGGGGGGATGAGTTTTCTAGTCTTCTTGTCAGCATTCACTAAATTATCAACACCCTAGAAAATCATGGATTGCTGACACAATCACTATATGTCGTGTCAACTCTTGCAACCTTCAAGAACTACCATATGGTCATCCCAGAGGAGCTTTAGCACCTTGGTGCACCCTCGCAAACTGGTTGACCACCAAAGTAGGATAGTGCCTGCCTGCACCTTCATTGAGTGTTGAGGATAAGTTCCATAACTCACAATGCTTGTTCATAGGCTCATAAAAAAGTCTCACACCTTTGGTCCTGTAATTGGGTTATATGGGGGGCAAATTAAATGTCATGTGACCCAGGATCTAGTGTGATAAACAGATGCAGTTAACAATAAATTCAAAAGCGGAAGGAGATTCTTATATTTGGAGGGAGAATATCTGGCTATTGGTTCTTATTTCTTAAAAATGTCAAATGGCAACATTATCTTGAATTTCTGTACCTCTGTGGGTTTCATACTTGACGACAGAATGTGAGTGATTGCAGAAACAAAAATATTCCATATTGTTGCATTTGTGAGGGGCCTGGCCTTTTGAACTTATCTTTTGATTCTTGATTACAGGCCTCGGTTGTAACAGAAGGAACCTCCAAATACTGTCATTATGATTCAGACAGAGCAACTGGTCTGGGTGTGGGTGCTTTTCTCTTCCTGATGGCCAGTCAAGCTCTAATAATGATAGTGAGTCGATGCTTGTGCTTTGGGAAGGCAATGAGACCTAGCAGGTCCAGGACGTGGGCAATTGTCCTCTTTATCACCTGCTGGTACGTGGTTAAGCAGAGTATCGATTAGATGATTGTTGTTGGTCCCGCATTAGTCTCTCTGTTTGGGCTATTTGTTAGCTCCAACTTAAGAGTTCTGCTGCTTGCAAATCCTTCTGATTAAAACATTTTATATTTTGCTTTCCTTGTTGACTCAAAATTTCCCACTGCCTTCCTGTATTAGGGTATTATTTTTCATCGCCGAAGTCTGCTTGCTGGCGGGTTCTGTTCGCAATGCCTACCATACCAAGTACTACGTTTCGTCTGAACATTCTCTATCATGCCAGGAATTGAGAAAGGGGGTCTTTGGGGCTGCAGCTGCATTCATTGTTCTCACAGGCATAGTATCTGAACTCTACTATGTTAACCATTCAAGGGCTAACGATGGGCAGTCTTCTTATCCCACAGATACTGGTGTGAGAATGGGAACTCTATAGTTGAGTTTATGTGTGGGGCTAGGAGTGAACTGTTAGTCTACGACTCATGCTTTGATTGAGATCCTCCTTTGTTTCTTATATAGTTTTACTTCCCTGGCATGTAATGGTGTAAATACTTTAAAACGCTGGCATGAATGAATGTGCTTTGAGTTTTCATTGTTTCCCTTGTTGACAAGATGTTCAATCATGAAGAAATCCAGTTTCATGTCAAGAAACTTGGAGTGGATCGTGTGGCACTTGCCAAACCAATCCTTCAACTGGCGATCATCACCCGGTACGTGACATTCGGTCTTGTTTGGATGCCCTCTCGAGTGCACAAATGTTTTTGCATCCTTCTTTGGCCTCTGCTTGTCATCATGTTTGAAGGTGTTTCCAAATCCATAGTACCTATTCCGACCTGCTGCATTGCCATTCCTGTTCCAAAGTTGAAGTTAGTGCCCACGAAAATTCTGCAAGCACACTCCCTTAGCACCATCCACAAGCATCCAAACCCTGATGTTGAATTGGGAAGAGCAATCAAACTGATTGGATTTTATGTTTACATTTTCTTGTTGGCTTGATCTCTTAGCATGGGGAGAGAGCAAAACAAATCCTTAGTCCTCTTCACTATGATGCTCTCCACTCAGAATAACAAGAAGGAACAGTAACGACCACCACCACCCCCCACCAACAGCAAATGAACTAACGCAAACAACCAAAGCAGATGACTTCTTAGTTGAATGAAAAACAGGCGACAGGCTGGCTTCATTGTGCTCCAGGAGAGAGGACATGACCGAGTCTAGGCCATCGCTGTCTTGCAAATTATATAATTAAAGAATATTACATTAAAAAATAAAAATAAATAAATAATATACAAAAAGAAAATAATTTATAAATTTAATATCTTAAAATTGTACCTGTGAGATGTAATATCAAGATTACAAGTTTGGTAGAAATTTGATTGCAAAAACTGAATGGTGGATCCCTTCTAGTTTTTTCTCAAATGTTAGTTTGGTTGGCATTTAACTACTACAACTACCTGTTCCCAATGAATTTTTTTTTTTAAAAAAAAACTGCTTCCCAATTATTGGCATAGTGAACTCTCTATTTTACAGGCAAAAAGGGTATCTCAAGGTTACATTACACAATGTTAATCACTTAGGGAATAGAAAATATGATATGGACATCAAAGAGCAAGTGGTTTATATGTCACAATATCATTAGCATTGCTTACATTTTTTAAATTTTTTATTCATAATTATAAATAATTCCGATAATGTAACATATATTTGTATAAATTCGAATATATATTATATTATATTATATTTTCCATTATCTTGTTCTATTTCAGTTTCTTGTCTCCCACCTTGACCTCTCTCTCTCTCTCTCTCCCTCACACAGACAGCACAAGGCTGGCTATTCCAATTTTTATGCTTGTTTAGACAACAATTTTTGGAACAAATAGACTTAGTAGATCAGGAAAAGAAATTAACTTTCCTCTTCTCCATTTTTCTCTCCCCAAATGCTTTTATTAAAAAAGGTATATATATATATATATATATATATATATATACCTTTTCTCATTTATTTTGCTTTCTCTAAAACATAATGTGAAAGTTAGAACGTGATGAAAAGTTAGAACATTGAGCTTACTTGTGCTCAAACGTAAAACTCTGTTTCCGAGGATATCGCATCACAGAAATTTATGCGTGTTAAAAGGGGTGCTCTTGTATTTCCCAAGAAGATGGAATTTGCAGTTGAAGGCATGGATATTCCTCGTAGGACTAAAAGATTATTTTGAGGTGAAGTACATTATTATTGTTACATTTATTATTTTTATTTAATTTTTTTTTAAAAATCAAATTACTTGTTTTTAATTTTATTACAATTTAAGCATTCTGTACTTTTATATTAACAAAATTGATGACAAGTTTTAAAATCTACCCCTAAATGACAATTGTTCATGAAAATTAAGTCTAACATATTCTACTAACATTTATTACACTAAAATTATTGAGATAATTTTAAATAATGTATTATAAAGGTGGTGATGATAATTAAAAATATAAAAAATTTATAAATTTGTTAAAATATTAATAAAAAATTACTCTTTAAAATTTTAAAATTCTAAAAATTTAAAAAAATTGAGAAAATTATTTAGTTTTTAAAATTGTTATCATCACCGTTTTATTGAAATGATCCAAATAATTTTAATATATAAAGATGTTAATTGAATTAAAGTTATTTTAATTTATTTAATTGCATACAAATATATTTTTATAGAGTAAATTTATAACTTTTTATTTAATTAAGTGATAACATAATTAATTGAAATAAAAAATTAAATAATTTAATTTCAAAAAATTAAAGTTGAGTGATGATAATAAAGATAAGTAATGAAGAATGATAAATTACAATCATAAACTGATTATGTTGTGATATATATATATATATATATATTTAGATATATATATATCATTATAATTAATTATGGTAGAATAACATATACTAATCATTTCCACTTTAACAATTTTTTGGTTTATTAGAAAAAAAAAAGGAAAACATTGGGGTTAGCAAGAAAATTGAGTCAGAAAAGAATAATCTTGTTACTAGTTGGAAAAGAAAGTTGGCCGGAAACTGGTGTTAAAATCGGGAGTGGGTCTCTGCAAAAATTTTCTCACTTGAAAAAGACCGAGAAAACTCGAGAAAGTAAACCGGAACCTACACATTCTATATGCACCATTTCTAAATTTTATATTCCTCTTTAATAAAGCTTTATCATGTGCAGGCCCCGTCATTGCTTTTCGTGGGCCTTTTTGTTTATAGCTCAGTATATATTTGTATCATTAAACATTTACCGGTGCCAAGTGTTTGCAAAAGAAAAATTCAGATGAATTTTTTTTTTAAAAAAAAACTTATCAATTAGCTGAATAATTTCATTTGATAAACATAGAAATATATACATTGAGACGCTTCATCAAATAATAATAATAATCATAATTAATTATTAAAACAATTCTCAAATTATACATTAGAGGTATATTTGTTATTTTACAAAAATAAATCATTAATCTCTCTACTCTCTCACTAGATCTAAATATAAATTTTTACTTTTTATTAATTTTAAAAACTATTTTGACTTATCTAAATAATTGACAAGAAAATCATTTTTTTCCTTTATTTTCTCTCACACAATATTTTTTTTTAGACTCTAATCTAAATCCAAACATAGGGTAAAGGTTGTTACATAGTCATGGAACCATATATCAAAATAATAATAAAAAAAAAACTTATACAACTATTTTAATTTTTAAAAACTTTCAACCTTTAAATTAGAAATGAAAAATAACACGTCTTATCATATTGGCCTTGAATGAGAAGAGCCAAGTCCCTCATTCTCTTTCCAATACACGGCATGTATAACATCACTTGGAATGGCAGGAAGTTTAACCTCGTTGTACAAATGTGCGAGATTGTCAATTGTTAGATAATCATCCCAAATAAAAAAAAAAAAAGTATGTAACGATGTTAATTAATTGCCCCATTCTATCATAAGAATAGCCAAAGTTCATAAATTGATAGCCCATGTGGTATCGCTTTCTTTCAATGGTCTTTAAGAAAAGTAATGCAGCGAAAAATTAAAAAATAGCAGCCGAAACTTTACATTATTCTATCCATGACGCCATAAGTTCTTCCCCCACACCTCTTATATATATTATTCAAAAGGGTCGCAAAGGTGGATTTGAACTAAAAGGCACTAAAAGTCCTTTGAAGGACAGGTCGGCTGAGTGACTTGGTCCCAACCGACCAGAGCTTTTGATTGCTTAAGCAAGTTTAGAAAAATATAAAATGGATCGTGTGATTTGAATAATAAAAATTAATTTGTTATCCGACCACAAGTCTTGAATTTCTATTTAGACATTTTGTTGAAATTTACTTTTTTAATAGACATTGAGGTAGTATTCTTACTTTAAATGATTTTTTTTATTTATTATTTTTGAGCACTTCAAAATAAAATTACATATGTGGGTGGCTGCGAAGATGAGGAAGAATTTAAAAAAGCTGGCAAGAGGTTACGGGATCAATAAAAAGTTTTTTCAAGAGGCTTGCAGTTCATGTTAATGGAAACTAATGAAAATGGCAAGCTCATCCTCCGATTTTTTTTTTTAAATTTTTTTTTTTGGGGTTTATCATTTGATAAATAAGATGTTTTCGATGAAAAAAAAAATGCATTGAACAGCCCTGGCTAAGAATTGATCGGCCAAAGTTAATGTTCTTAGATGAAAATCCAACAATTGACATGCCTCAATTGTTTTCGATATTCTGGATTTTGAATATTAAATTGTTCATTTCGATTGATTTCCATGACCCCGAATGCAAACTTAAATCTGTTTCTGTTCAAGCTTTTGAGTTTTTGTATATACAAATTAAGGTAAACCCTTAAGGGAATCGCTCTCTCTTTATAATTATTGATATAGGATATGAATGGTGTTACGGAGTGTTTGGACTCACTTTCAACACTCGAAACAACAAATTGGCATCACCTCCGAGAGACTCTGAAGAGATAAAGCTTTTGAAATACTGGTAATTATCTTAATTAAGAGTCCACTAGTATATTATCATCACGTAAGAAATTCAAGAATTGGTATCTTTAAATGCTACAAAAACTACTTTACAGACATAACGTGTCGGGGGACTAGAAAAAGGGGACTGAACAAGTGGTGAGCAAACAAATCCCATCGAATATTATCGTTCAGACATCCACATATACACATATCTACAAGAATCTTCCATCACATCTCTTAGGGCCAAAGCCTAGCTGGAGGAGTCCCCGCCCCCTTCCTAGCTCCTTCTCTTTCCCTCACTCTCTCTCCCAACCTCTGATGCAACAAGTGTTGCCCCCTTCCATGGCCTCGAGCCTTATTAGAAACCCCCAAGAAAAAGGATATCAGGATCTACGAGGAACAATCCCATGTCCACAAACCTTAAACCTACATTACATAAGAATATTTTTCTATTAGAATTGAAACAAGATACATAGAATCGATAATATATAGAAAACACCAATGGTCACCTTGGTAGCCTGAAGCTGAAACCAAAAAGGACACTTCAAACTGCAGGAAAATTACACCATATTCGCATACATAATCAATCAGAAAAAGAAAGAAAGAAAAAAAAAGAAAATGATTGAAGGCAATTACTGATCGTTGATCACCCAAAAAAGACAAAAGAAAATAATCAAAGACCTTGGTCACGGATTGATCTCGGAGTCATCCCATGGTATGTTGAGATCAGCGGAAGCAAAGTTATTAATATCGTCCCAATTCCAGCAGCTCGCCATATCGAGTCCACTAGTATTTGCAATAGGTCCTTGCCACGGCTGAGTGACGGTGCTGTTACTGTTAGGCATGATAGTGGTGACGGTCGAATCATCCACAGCAGCCTGTCGACTGTAGTTATAATCTGTTGATGGATGAAAGGATATTGGAACTGAAGATGGGATGGTGCCAAGATTCGAGCTTGAGTTAGGATAGGGAAAGGGCAAGCCTGGATTTGGAGGAAGAGATGGAGCTGAACCCAGAAAGAAAATTTCATTCATATTGTTGTGATGACTCCTGCAATTCAAGTTGCTGGAGCTGATTGAATTCTGATGCAAAACTGAAGGTGGTGGGTGGATTAATGCTTGATGCATAACCGTAGATATGCTTTTCTGGTCACCGAGAGAAAGTGGAAGATTTAGCTTTTGCTGAGGAGCTTGAGTGGCCATGTGGGGATGATTACACCTAACAATGTTGCGGATGTTACCGATGCTTCCTGTACTGGTGCTTGCGGTATTTTTGGGGTTTGCACTGGCCTTTGATGTCTTGGTCCGCTTGCTTTTGCGACCACCACCAACAGGAACATTGCGGAGAGTCCCACCTTTAGTCCAGTGCCTCTTGCAGGTCTTGCAAAAATGCCTCGGCTGCGACTTGTTGTAGTTGTTGTAGTAGCAGAACTTCGTGTTTGTTGAATCGCACCTAGGGCACTTCAAGGGCTCCGATTGATGCTGGTTTTGGCCTTGTTGCCTTTTTACGATCACTTGAGGAGGCTTGGGAAGCTCCAAGGTCTGAGCCTGCAAAAGGATCTGACTCCAGTCTATTCCACGATCACTTGAAACCTGCTTAGAGCTCAAACCCATCTCTTAGATAACCCCGGGAGACCCTGAAAAAGGAAATAAAAAATTTCTGGCCTTTGGATCGAGGAGCAAGAAGAGAGATCAGCACAAAGGACAACAGGAAAGAAAGGTTTTTCCTTTTAAGGCAAACAGGGTACAGCTCCAAGGAAATTGACAATCTAATGGTGTCAAATATTGCAAGGAAATGACCAGGAAGGTGGTGATGATAAGCGTGCATATCTCTTTTGAGTCTCCCTCAACCTTTTTTTTTTTTTTTGGCTCCCTATTATACCCTGTCTCTTATACACATCTAGATGTGTATAAGAGACAGGTACAGCTCCACGGAAATTGACAATCTAATGGTGTCAAATATTGCAAGGACATGACCAGGAAGGTGGTGATGATAAGCGTGCATATCTCTTTTGAGTCGCCCTCAACCTTTTTTTTTTTTTTTTTGGCTCCCTATTATACCTACGTCTATCAAACTACCTGTAAAAAGATGGTAACAAGAATTTAAGATGATCAAGATCACTCCAGCGCTGCTGTGTGGTCCAAGTGAGTTTTGATTGATTTTTGTAGGGTTACAGTAACCTGAGTTACAATGATGTAATGGCACGTACCGATTCCCTATTTCTATTCCCTTACCAAACATTTTTATAGGGGGGCCAATGCCTGTCAACGAAGGAAGAAGAAAAAAGGAGGATTGCTTAGTCCTTAAGGTGGACTTCGGTTTTTTGACACGTGGATGTTTCATCGCCGTTGATAGTGCCTTGTTTGCATGAGTTGTAAAGGGTACTTCCCGATGTTTCATGTCATACCCCAATTACGTAGTTAATTTTTCTGTCGCCTGCCGAGTTATAGTGGGTTCGTAAGATAGTGGGATTTTAATTTGACGTGCATGTTCAGAATGCCGTGCCATTTGCCATATCTCCTCATAGATATAATCGTTAAAAAAAGGTGGCAAATCGGCATGCTGCACTAAAACTTTGAATTGAGTTGTTTTAAATTTTAAATTTTACACTCGGACGGTTTGAATTTTATGAATTTAAATTATTCAAACTTTAAATTAATAAAATTTTGAACGATTTGTGTTTGGGGGTAATGGTTTTAAGTAATTTAGATTATGAGTTATTTTTATTTACTCAATATCAATATTGAATCAAATTTGATTTCATTGAGTTAAATTCGTATTATTTAAATTGAGCCAATTTTGGCTAATCTAATTATAAATGTGCTCACTTCATTTGAAAACCAATACGTCTACTCTGATGTGGGAAGTAAGTGAAATTAGAGGTGAGAAACAAATAGGTCTTATGACTCCTATCATTCGAGGTTAAACCAACGTATTATTATTTTTTTGTTTAATAATTTGATAAAAAAAAATAGTAGTTTTTTTAATATATATATATATATATATATATATATATATATATAATCATATTAGCAAAGTTCTATTCAAATATGGATAATCCAAACAAATTTTTATTAACTTTAATTTTTTAATTCATAATACATATAATAATCTTTTATTATCAGCATGAAACACAATTAATTAGTAAGAAAAATACTGTAAATTAACATTTATATTATTCATTAGTTACATTAAATAATTTGACTTATCATCTGTTAAAAATTGTGTTATAGTAATTTATCTAATATATCTGTTTATATATGTTGAAAGGGTATTAATTAAAAATATAATAAACCGATCCAATTTCAAAGTTTTTATTTTATTTTATTTGGAGAAACAAAACTTAATAAAAATAATTTCATCTTTTTTTAAAAAAAATCATATCATAGCTTTTAAGCTGCAGTCATCATCAAAATGCTTTATTTGAAACAAATCGACGAACAAAATAGCAAAACAACTAACTTTAACAATAGATTTATCTATAAAATTAGGTTAAAGTCAAGATGGGCCAATATAATGACCCCAACAAGAAGCAATAATCTTACAAATTTCTATAGTGTCGTTCACATTTTCATAACAATGGCCGCCATTGATTGGCGTCACCAGATCAAAATGTTGGCTGTCTTTTTTTTTTTTTTTTTTTTGTAAATGAAAAAATAAGGGATGGGAGATTGGTGTATTGATGAAGATATAGACTATTAATCACAATTAATCATTATAATTTCTTAATTTTTGTAATTGTAATTAATAGTTTAAATTTCATTTTATTCACCAATTTTTCGTCCCCCAATTGATTTTTTTTTTTCTTTCCTTTTGATAAACCAAAATTCTTTGAAGTAATAGAATATTTTAAAAGACAAAACCCAGATGGGAAAAAAAGACAACTTATTCGAGAAGCAAACAAAGACACAAAGTATGGATTTAAAGTGATGAAGAAAAAAAAAAAAAAGAAGAAGAAGAAGAGCAAATCAACAGAACACAACCGACCCAAGAACTACAACCAAGCAACCAAGTTCTTTTGCCGGTTGACGTGAGAAAATCCGCCCACTAAATTTGCTGTTCCACTAATGAGTTGAGATTCCCAACAGCTGTTGTCATCAAGCAATGAATCAATGTGTCGAAAATCGTCTCTAAGCTGCCATCGCCGCAAAGTTTTTATTCCTCAACCATGATGTCTGATTCCAAAAAATAAGCCCATATATCATTTCAACATTTAATATTGAATGTTCCAATTCAGTCTATTTACAATATAAGACATACATACATACATACATACATACATACATACATACATACATACATACATACTTCAACTGAAATTCAAAACGAAAATTTTCAAATTTAAAGATAATTTTAGTATTAATGAATTGTAACTCCTTGAACCATCAATCATTCTGTTATAGACACATAATAATATGGTTGAATTATTTAATGTTTTTTTTAGCTCTAGAAACAAAGTTGTGATCAATTCGGAATTTATCTACTAATAATGGAATTTTGGCCAATCCAACAAAAATTAATGGAGGCATACAATCTAGAAGCCCTTTATCGTGAGACACCTCTAGCTCTTTAAGTAAATTTTATAAACTATCATGACTTTTAATTGTACATTTATGATAATATCATTAACTGTAATTATAAATAAAAATACAAAAAAAAAAAAGTGCAATTAATAGATATTATGATACAAGGTGTGAGGCTGTTTATCTTACATCAATACGCATGTGTTCATGTAATATTTTCCAATTTGAAAGCAGGAAACTCATGATGCTCTCATTTAGACAAGAATATAATGGGCATTTTAACACCAAGAAAGTAGCATGCACGCATAGTTAAAGAAAGAAAGAAAAAAAAGACTTGAGATGTGAGGAATGAATGATGTATCCTAGTTGGCCATCGCCAAATTAAATTAGGAGTTCAGAAGCATGACCGACACGTGCAAAATAATTAAGCCACGAAAAAAGGCATAAATATTTTAAGGTTCCTGTCAAGCAAACTGTGTACCTTCTTCTGTATGATGTTCAAATCTGAACGCCCCAAATCAAAAATGGTCGGTTGGTTAGGTAAAGTCACTTTTTGTGAGAACATCTTCCTCCAATAATGAAGTGAAAGATGAACCAGAATGTTGAAACATTTTTGACAGCGAAAGCTTAGCTTAAAAATATGTATATATAATGCAAAAACTAGCATAATCAATCTAGCATGTACCCATTGGATCATAGCTCTTGTGCCGTAGTTTGGTGGCTCCTGGTATGACTTTTGCTGGTTAATTATTACAATCTTTAATTAATTTTAACTAACTATTTAATTAACTGCATATCTTAGTGCTAATAATCTGAGACATATGGATCCAAATTGTCCTCGGATGCATCAGTACATCATGGTTTTAGGGCCTGCTTGCTTGCTTGCTTTGGACCACTTGTGCAATTCCAGGTTGGAGACATGATAATGTGAACTTTTTTTTTTTTTTAAAGGTAGATGCATGTGTTTCATTCGTTGAAATTAATTACAATTCATGTGCATTCAACTTGTTTAAATAAAACTTTGATCTTGCATGCATGATGATTTAATATGACCTACAAGCAGTCCAGATCATCATGACAAGGGAATGCATTACTAAGTACTCAGAAAATTAAAAGTCGGCTTAAGGTTTAATTCAATTAGAATTTGAAGAATTTGCAAAGTAATTAAAATTTGCTAAACCAGTCAGTTAAAACTTTAAATTGGTCAATCGATCACAATTTTTTCGATCTAGATGTAACTTGGTAAATAAATTATGAGAAAATTGTGAATCCACGTTGTGCTGGTGAGAGATCGAAACCAGGTGCTCAATGTGAGCAAAAGGCACATCTTTTTTTTTTTTTTCTTTTCCTTTCCAAATCATTATCAAGAATATACTCATTTACATTTTAAGTAAAATACATAAGTAGAATCATAATAAAATTTAGATTATTTTCCTGCATTAAAAAACACAAATTACTTTAAAATAAAATATATAAAGTACAACATATTTTGTGCTCAATCTATTCCACCAGTACATAACCTTAATTTATTTTTGATATCAATATGCAAATTAAATATATCTTAATCTATCAAATACAATATTTACAACATATGTAATACTTATACCATATACATTACTTCACTTCAGACGTTAATATTTTATAAACAATGTATATAAATATTAAATTAGATACATTAATTATAAAATAATGATTTAAACGGTCCAATTAGAGATACTTAAAGCTTAAATCTCTCTTATTTTAGGTTTGATGTCCAATTCGGTTTTGAAAATATTGATTTGTAGAAATTGACTCATCTATATGTCTAGTTGTATGAACGTATACAATCAGATTTTCTTCTAAACTTTAGACAAGGCTAAGAAAATAGATAATTATGCTTATTACCATAGCATGCCATATATGGGCGAAAAAGAAAGAAAAAAAAAAAAAGAAGGTTTCTTCCTGTGTATGCAAATAATAATAATAACAAAAAAAAGAATAAAAAGGGTATGATTTTCAATAGATTGGGGAGTTTCAAAACGAATTACTATGGTTATTTGCTACGTGGATTGAGGGATTAGGATGAATGAGATTTTTGTATAAAAAATGTAATTGCCTGCATAAGATCAGTTAGAATGATGGTCCTCCGTCTCTCTAAAGATACTATTTGCATTTTGCACAAAATTAACTAATCAAGATACCATCTGAGCTTCATTTCTTACTTATCTTATTGAGTTCAAGCCTTCTGCTTTTAATTTGCAAATCTACTTAGAAGGGGTTGGGTAACAGAGAAATCTAGGCACAGTAAGACAATATTTATCACTATTACGAAAAAGGGACATATATCTGGCGGAATTATCTTAAACCCAAAGATAACGGAAAGCAAAAAAAAGCTGATGATTCTATCAATTTTGCAAATGCAGCCAGTGAAAGAGAATGTTCTGACATCGATAATGCTATAAACAGTGTTGATCCTCACCTTAAACGATGAGTGGATTTTTGATTTAGCTTATACGTTTTCACATCTATCCTGTTAAGCACTGAATTTTTTTATGTATAAATTAATCAAAAGTGCAAGAGTCTTATTATTGAACAAGAAGATACTACCTCTTATTAGTGTAGATGCCATTTGACGCAAGTTGCTTGATGAACTTACTAAAATAATTTCATATTATTGGGTATTTTTGACTATTACGAGTATCGACACACTCAACTGAAGGTGAAATATTTGAAATATCATAAGAGTGCATTGGCAATGATGAAAGGAAAGTTGATAATTATTTCAGCAGCTTCTTTTAAGTTTTAAGGCTATTGTGTTGCGGCATATGCTACTATGTTTTATGAGTGAGTGAGCGAGCCATGACCTAATTGAACAAACGAGATTTGCTCAAAGATCAACAAATAATCAAAGCTGAAATTGTACAAGCACTGCATTTTAAGCAAATAAAATAGGGTATAGTTCAGAGTAGAGGTCCACAAAACTAAAAAAATAAAAATAAAAATTGTGGATTATAATGACTTTAACCTGTCTAAAAGTCGTAAACAATATTTACTAATTTTCATTGGTAATTTAAATATGTGTGTGTGTGTGAGTAGGTTTTTTTGGGGGGGGGGGTTTAAAAAAGTAAAATATTCAACAGATTCAAATAACAGAGAACCTTGATTAAGAAGGAAACTAACGAAAGTTTTACAAAAATGGAGGTATTATATATTATATCATACAATCAAACATATGCCACATCAGAATGAAGTTGCCGAAAAGATGGACGAGACATTTTTATTGAAAGCTTGTTATATGCTCTCTTAGGCGAAAACATGAACTAAATTTCAAGTTGAAGTTGTCAATATTGCTTCATACCTAATCAATCAATTGCTATCAATGACTTTGAGATGAAAATTATAGAAGAAGTATGGTTCAACTCTTTTGCTGATTACTCTAATCTTATCTTAGAGTACTTAGTTGTCCTGGATTAAGAAAAAAAAAACATAAATAAACTTGGATTAAGAGAAAGAAGTGAATATTCCTAAACTGTGTATAAGGGTTGAAGGATACAGATTGTGGTTTGTTGATTTAAAGCCACCTAAATTCATAATAAATGAAAATGTAACCTTTGGATGTGAACATTCCTCCCTTTTCTCTGGAATATGAATTACAAATGTTAATTCGTTAAAAAATGCTAGAACCGATGAAAGCGTACTCGAGATTGATAATGGTTATGAATTTGTGTACACCGAGAGTGAAAATGCATATGAATAGCCTAACACCTCGAACATGCATCAAGTTACTTCATACTCAAGGATATTTTTTTCCCATTATCATTCTTATTGTTATGTTTAACATCATACAGATTCATTTGCCACATGTAAAGTTGGTAGGTGGTGTTAGGAAGAATAAAACTTTTTTCAAGTTTGCTTTCAACTCAATTCCTATCAGATTTTAGAACGCATGACATGGTAGAGAACTAAATCACATGCACCAGCTAAAATGAATCACTTGCATGCATGCCTATTTTTGGACAATACAATAGATGGTAAGAGCAGAAGGAAAAATTTCCATACAAGTGAACTGCCCCTGCACCTAGTAACTGAAAAAAATTACAAAGAAAAAATAAATTTCATCTAATTGACCGACCATACTTCTTGAGTTCTCTCCCTTTTCTCTTCTGTCCGAAGAAAAAGTCTCTAGCAATTAAACCAAATGCATTCAAAGTTCAAACAAATATAATTAAGATCCCAACAGACTGTGATAGAGTAGCTAGATTCTTAGTTCCAACAAACCGGCTTCAGATTTTGGCACAGACAGACTATATATATAATTAAGATTTTGCCCCTTTCAATATAATCCGAGTATGATAATTGTTGTATCATATAACGACATACAATTTCATAACTCAAATCCAATGATTGGTTTCCCCAGCAAAATAATACTTGCAATAAATACCCCATTCAAACAACAACAGTGGTCACTATTTCTTCACTATTATAGTGTGAATTTAACCCGTTTGTGAGAGACTGTGTACACACACAACATTAATTACCTTGGAATCAAGAGAAAAACCTCTATAAGTCCTTAATTCTACAACCCATAGCCATACTCTTTATGCCAAAATCAATCCACGTAACCATAGTAATTGGCAAGCCACAAATCACATCTCGCTCAATGCACTTGTTTCTTTCTTAAGGTGCTGAAGTGTCCTCTGTTTAATCCATCGCTTATCATATGGAAGATAAGCCTGAATAGAGTGATCATAACTGCAATCCAGAAATAAACAAAATGCCATTAGTTTGGTGAATAGGGCATGCCATGTAACCACAAGGATTATGGTAGGTAAATAACGCTGCATTCCTTTACAAGTTAAAAGGGAATGATTTCAGATATTTAATCCACAAATATTCACTGGTAGGAACTTAGCATGCTTATCTTGTATACACCAATCCTAGCTGCCCATCCACCACACAGGGATGCAAAGCAGGTCAACCTGCCTCTTAAGTGCAATGGAATGTGCACTTGTGGAGACACAAAACCACAAATATAAACACATGGGATGCAGGCAGAGAGAGAGAGAGAGAGAGACACTAATGCACTCATGTCCGCAAGCCCATCAATGAAATTGTAGAGATCTGAAATGTCATAATTGATGTTTCTCAACGCTGGATATAATTCCTTAAGTTTCCTCTCATATAATCCAGACACCTACATAAGCCACAAGAAAAGCCTCAAATTAGGTGTAAATGAGATTCAGGCAACCATGTATATAACTAAGTGCAAGTACTGCTGATGCTTTAATAACAAAGAAATCCAAGTGCCAACCAAAAGGTACAGGAGATATTATGCTTGCAAGGAAGCCAAATTTCAGTCAGGATATGAGAATAGGCACCACTCACACACACAAAAGTTTGGAAGCAAAAGAGCAAACTAACAAATGAACTAAAACAACTAGTCAAACACAGATGAGAAGAAAAAGAAAGGAAAGGCAAAGAACAGACCAACAGATCAGAATACTGCACGTACAACTTTATTGTGTAACTAAGTTGGCCAAAATATCTCTTTAATATTAAACATTGAATGGAAAATCTGCTGAAAAAAGAAACAGTAATTCATCTATAAGAAAACTTTTCAGATCCTTGCATGGCAGGTGCTTGATTTCAAGAGGTGACAGCAAAATCAGCAACTTGAGCATAAAGTAAGCCCTTAACACTTACAAAGTACCAGATTTTCCCTACTTACAAGTTTCAAGGAAATCATTAGAGAGTTGAGTATCAACAATTAGTAACAGCCACATTACTTGGACATAATAAATGAACAGATGATGAGAACAAAATGTTAATGGCACAATTGCTATACAAAATATGTACAACATACCATCCATAGCTTGACTAATTGAATTATAGTCCATGGATGTTCTAGTTGCTCAATTTGGAGAAGTCTGAATCAGAATTATGGTGTGCCTATTAGCCTACAAAGAAGCAGAAAAAGAAACAACGAGTGAGGAGTTTTGCAAGAAAAATGGACACAAATCAACCACTCACACAAGCCCTTTTATAATTAACAGATGAGCTGCTCAGATTAATTGCACTGCTAACACCAGCAACATGTGTATATACTCAAATCATCAACAAAATATTGCAAGTGAAAGACCGGAGGATGACACTCAATTATTCAAAAGAATGCATTTGAGAAACACGCGTAGCATCCCAAACTGCAATAGCTCATAGCATCCTAAGAAACACGTTCTAACACATCAGGTCCTACGAAGCATTGACGAAAAGTTTACCTTTTGTTTATCAGTTTATCAAGAATAAATGGTAATCATCCTACCGAATAACAGAATATAGTCATTCAGGCAACCCAACTGGAAGCATTGCTGAATTTCCACAGTAAAACAAAGAGAAACCTAAAGCATATAGAAAACGTTTCATTTGCTTTAGTGCATAATCCACTCCATGGGTAGAATGGCAAATTAGAAATACCAAAGTATGTATCTTTAGCTCATTTAGGGATTCCAAGTGTAGATTTTACAATCCGCATGCTATCCAAATGATATAGAGCAACGGTTACACTGGATATAAACACTAAATTTTAGTTGGATTTAAGATTAACAGGCGAAACACCAATATCCTCAGGTTGAAAAAAACTAGAAAATGTTCACTTCCTTTCCCAACTGCTATAACTAACATAACTGAAGAACCCTACAAAATCATTCTAAACAAACCCCATGGTCATAATTAATCCCAAATAGACTCTAAAACTAAAACTCCATTACAATTATTTAGCTAAAATATATAATTTAAGATAATCACATATCAAGAACCCCAATTTTCCCAGGTTTCGTTTGAGGACTAGCGATCAGAAATTCGTGAAATTCAGAAAATGAAAAAAAAACACAAGGAAAAATAAAGGAAAAGAAGAAAGATTTTAAACGTTACCATGTGAAACGGAGACGGTGATTGCGTGATTGGATTCGGCGGCGACCCGCAGTGAAGATTGCTGCTGAGAGCTTGGCAGAAGGAGAGTAAAGAGGGTTGACTAGATAAAGAACAAATGAGAATGAACGTTGGGCCGAGATTGTTGGGCCTGAGCATTACTGGGCCTCTACTTCTTTTCTTCAGTCCGCTCACCTCAACCTAGAACAGTAAATTTATATAAGATATTTAAGTTTCAAATGATTTAAGTTTATAAAAATATTTAAGTTTCAAATGATATAAATTTCTTATGTGACAATACTGCTATGTTCCATCTGCCGAGTGGCGTTTTCCTTCTATGACGATAAGCTTCTGATGACACAATTGGTTTTGCATAATGTGTTGCATTACGTGCATATCCTGCGTTAGATGCATGGTATGCCATATTTTTTTCTGTCATAAAAGTTAGCTCTCTGCCAGACTTTTGTCCAAAGTTCCCAAGTTATCTGCATCATCATGTCCATGCATAAGTCTTTCTGTGTATTGCTACTATATATATCAGCAACAGCACCGTTCCATGGACGCATAGTCAACTTGACAGGTTCTGCAAGCAAATTCCCTTTCATATTATCGTGACTTTTAAATATATATTCGTAATTTTAATTACCAACTATTAATATGTATTAAAATTAAAAGACATAATACCATTTACAATGTATTAAATTGATTATATTTACGTATCTTTATAAATCTTATAAACTAAAATGTTTTATACTGATTAATAATTCATAGTGTTTACTTACAAAATACATTTTGAAATACGTTGTTTGTTTTGAGATCGGTGGGAGCACACTTTTGTTATCGAAGTAGCATCTAGTAATTGGTAATTTAATTATATATAGCATCATGTGCTTCGTTGTTAGTCAAATTAAGTTCGAGTGACTACAGAAATTTCTTAAATTTTAGCCTCTTGCAACATAACTTTCAGAAATGCAAATTCTGCTTATGTAAAAGAGTAAATCTGAAACTTGGAATTGCACAAAATGAATTACATATATATTGCCCACTAACGAATCCCAGCAAAATTTAGATAAAAGAGTTAAAAATTTCATTATTACCCAAAAGATGCTACTACAATGAACAATCTCACCAAGTCAGAATTCATTTTTAGAATTGAAAATTTTCCAATTGGTGTTTCAATTTAAGCTAATAAACCTTATGTGCGGACTGCGACCTGATTGACAAGTGTCGTTTTACTGATATTTGAGAGGCCTTGCATGGGTAAAACGTGAGAGACTGCGAATTATAATGTATCTCCCATCAGATTTGCCTTGTAACACTTCACGTGTAATCCGAACAAAACATGTGTTGCCACCGAATCAAGAATTTTGGGTTGTGAGTTGTGGCATTGATCGGCTCTGTTCTTTCCAAAAATTTTTTAATCATGCTGATAAAACCGACAATGTCACAATTAAACATCATAAACGACCAATCACGTTCTTTGAGATGTCATGGTGGGTGTACCAGACATTATGTTGGCGAAGGAAATAATCGTAGCCTTAACACAATTCTTAAATTTCATGTCAAATACGATTGAATAATTACCCATTGATACAATAAAAATATTTACGATGTCATGCCACTCATCGTACTCACCTTTATGCCACGAGCAACAGAACTTGGCTCTGAATTTACACCTTAAGTCATCTTTATTTCTTGTTGTACCTAATACCCAACCTTTTTTATTTCTTTTTCTTAAAAAAAATTGTCAGAAGTTTTAATATCTATTAGCACTTTTACCAATTTAACTAACCACATTTGTTACCGTATATAATCATTCTTTCTTCTTAATTTTAGACACTTTAACCTTAACTTTGATAACATTAAGAATTTGCGAGGATCCCACCCTTATCTTATTACATTACGCTCTTCTTTCTTCAACTAAGGCAACGAGTTTGGTTTTTTTTGAATAATCTCTTACTTTATACAACTCATCACAAAAGTAACATCTAAAAATTAGCCTATCACCACTTTGGTTATTTTTTGTGCTATTTCCTTCCTCGTGTCTATTAAACTTATGAAAATATACTTTACTTGAATGATTATCTCCCTTACTCTTTTTCTTATTATTCTTGTCCTCATGAAACTTAAATTTCTTAGGTTTTTTAAATTCTATTAGTGATTTGATAATGGAAATAACAATAACAAGATCTTGAGCACTATGACTTTGAATTTTCATCTTAATAAAATTTTGTAGGTCATCATTAAATATAAAGAATGTTACATTATCAAGATAATCAAGGATCTCTAATAGCACTTTAGAGAACTCCTTCACATATTCTCATATGTTTCCTTTTTGTTAGAGACATTTTAGCTTCGCTCTCACTTCCTCCTCAACATTCTCTAAATAGAATTGCTGCTTAAGTTATTTCTTAAACTCATCTTAAGTTATTTCTTAAACTCATCCTATGTATTAATGATGTAAATTTCCCTCTCAATATCATTATACCTCATTTTTTATCATATCATCACAGTATCTCTAAGGCAAAGGTAACACTATTAATCTTTTAGCATCCTCCATTGCACTGAGTGCCTTAAAGTATTACTCCAAGTTGCATAGAAAATTATCAAACTCTTTTGCATTCCTTGACTCGTTATATGTCTTAGGCCTTAAAACATTCACTTTTGAATGAGGAGCAACTGCAGTAGACAAAACAATACTTTTCCTTGAGTAATTATCTTTTTGCAAAGGATTAGCTCATCCTTGGTCTCCCTAAACTTGTAAGAGACTTTTTTTTTTTTAATTTTTCTTTTAACAAAACAATCTCATGTTAAAGAGTCCATTCCAAGGCCTTCATTTGGTCTAAACACCTTGCATCTCCTCATGAATCTCTTCGCTCTTCTTCTCGAGCTCATCAATGTATTGGTTTAGTACCTCAAACTTCTCCTACTTATCAACTACAACAAGTTCTACCTTTACGAGCCTTGTATTAGTTTCTTCCAAGATATCCCTTAACCTTTATCTCCCCCTCTTTGGTTGTTTCTTAACCTCCTCAACCACATAGATAATCTCACTACATGGAGTAGATATCTTTATTAGGCAAAGTACCTTTACAAACTTGCAGAAACCTTATTTTAATATCATTTGTCACATACTTAATCCTTTTACCAACAAATCATGCAACACTAACAAACTTACTAGATAAGAATACTAGTCAGTCTTTCCTCAAGAGATAGAATGTTGCCAATGGAAACTAGTACAGATAGAATGTTGCCAATGGAAACTAAGTACAGATGAAGAACATAAATAATATAAAGAACTTGGAGTATACTTTATTACTTCAAGAATGTCAA
Organism: Kandelia obovata; assembly: GCA_021464305.1. Taxonomy (NCBI): domain Eukaryota; kingdom Viridiplantae; phylum Streptophyta; class Magnoliopsida; order Malpighiales; family Rhizophoraceae; genus Kandelia; species Kandelia obovata. The sequence goes on from CM038487.1 coordinate 1,141,508, forward strand.
TACAACTATTACTTGGTTAATGAGTAAAAGTGAGGTCCCTAAAATTATTTATAATCATCTTCCTCCTTATTAAATGGTTAAGATTTATTTAATCTAATGGTTTCTATTGTTGTTCTAAAAGATTTTACACAATTCTCTACTTTATAAGAAAACACTTGAATTATCTATAAGTTTCTAGAAACTTTCTTCTACTCTAAGCTTGCGGAGAGAATTTTAGAGAAATCTAAAATTAAAGTTCTTGGTATGCTGAAAATTGTGTAAAGCATGTCACTTATGACTGGCAGCATACTAAACTGCAATTCATAGTTCAAATAGTCCTTCAATAAAAGTGTGTCTTAATGCTTTGGCAAGAGTGCACTGCTTCGTGGGATCAAGCTGCAGGATGCGCCTTAAGAAATCAATCAGCATCAATCGTAATTGTCGTTCGTTTTTAGCAAATTCTGTCTATAAGGATGGTTATGAATCATTGCTTTAAGTCTCCCCTCCTCCTCTTCCTCAGTGCACAGAACTGTCTTTATATTCTTTAATACATCAAAACTCCCGTGTCGATGAAAGAATGACTCTCCAAGGAATAGCTCTGCAACTATGCACCCAAAAGACCACGTGTCGATAGCCACATCATACTTCTTTCCTTCGAACACTTTAGGAGCTCAATAGTAGCGACTCTGGGTATACAATTCAGTGATACTATCTTCCGTACATGATAATCCAAAGTCAATTATCTTGATTGCTTTTGGATGTGCACTTGAACACCGAAGAACATTTTCTGCTTCGAATCAACGTGAATTATATTAGCTTCTTTAAGCAAGTACAACCCTTTTAGAATTTGCCTAGAATATGCTGTCACGGTGCTTAATGGTAAATTCCCAAGTCCAGGTAGACTCTCCCTAAGCAACTCGAAACATATGCAAAAGCGTTGCTGGTACACAAAATTATCATAGATACGGATAATATGATTCTCATCATTAGGATCTTTCAAAGCTGTTAGGATAGATACTTCCTGGAGACTTTGTGAAAGCAAACTGGGTCGTTCTCGATTACTTTCACGGCAACATAAAGATCCTCAGTTCCTTCAACCAAGCACTTGGCAACCTGACCAAACCCACCCCCCCCCCCGGGGGTTCTTATACACAATTAACATATGGAATGAAGTCATTGTTGATCTTATCACGCCCGTTGTTCAAGACTGCTTATGATGGATGAGTCAAGTACCATCTCCCCGCGCGTCACTTAACTTGTCCTATACCTTTTCGGAGGACTTTTTAGCCTTGCGAATACCTCTTGTTAATATTACCACCATTTTTGCTGTCGCTCTAAGGGTTGTCTTTCTTGGCGAGGGCTGCTTGGTTGGTTTGGCTTAACGCTTGCTGTGGATGTGATGAAATTTAGAGATTGGAGAATTGAGTGTGAAAAGATTGGATACAGCAATGGAGGATTTCTATATAAGGTTTATTCTCAGAGTCCTACACGCAAACAAACCCCGAATAGGAAACCTCCGCTCTCTGTCTGGCCTTTCTTGCCAACCAGTACGAATTGGAAATAACCAATATTCTAATCCAAATGGGACGTGAACCCTCGTTACATTATCATGATTTTGGTAAAAAAATTTGACGCTCCGTTGCATCCTTGGGATGCAGATTACATATAACATTGCCATAATCTTAGCAAAAATTGCTCATAATCTTCTTTTTTTTTTTTTTTTTTTCTCCTTTCTTGTTAGGGTTTTGATACTACTTGGTTGGAAAGAAACAATAGATTCATAAATTTTATATTAAATTTTAATTTAATAGATTCATAAATTCATTTGATACTACTTTTTGTCTTTTACTCTCATATTGTTAACACTTTTTTCTTTTCTTTTTTTTTTACTGAAATTTCATTGATATTCTCACCTTGACTCATGCTTACATAGACAAATTAAGTCAATAGTTAGAATTTTTATTCAAAATACCATAGGAAATTTAAAATGTGGAAAACTCCAACTATAAAATTAATAATTAATGGTGAATTTAAAAGAATAAGTAAATATAATTAAAGAATTTTCTTAATGTGATATATAAAATTAATTTTTAAAATATATAAAATTAATTATAATTAAAAAAATTTCTAATATAATATATCAAATTAATCTTTTTTTACTTTATTTTTTACTATTCCAATCTATTTCAATTTGGAATTCAAATTTTTTGGAACCGAAATTTCAAAACCCATTTTTAAAATTTTAATTATTTGAATATTAAACATGCATGGGACCCACCATCGGTTTTTTCTTCTGGCCCAAACAAAATAAATATTAAATTGAAAAATGAGACAAACCTTTTAATCTGCGACAACAAGCAATCAAGCAAAAGGGTTCGAAATCTCTCTCTCTCTCTAATACCAGCAAGCAACTATGAATGTGACGCAGGTACAGTTGCTTCTTAAAACCCTGAAATTTTATCCTTTACTGTTCAAAGTTTGTAGCTTTATATGCGTTGTATGCTTTCCCATTGTTCTTGACATCGACTTGTGCATGTATTCTCTTTAGCTAGTCTTAGTAGGATTGGGCATTTGGGATTCTTTTTCTCGTTTGTTTTCTGTTCTATTTTCTTCCTTATTATTGTTCAAATATCTCGGGTAAACTTTGCTTCTGAAAAATTTTGAAATTTTATTGTGTGACACTCGAAGTTTGAAACTTGCTAGAGTATTCTGCTTTCCTCTTTGCTCTTGGAATCAATCTGTGTATGTAAACTGCGTGGCTGTTTTGGTGGGACAGGGATTGTACTTTCTTTTCCGTTATAATTACTTATTTTGCGATTGGTTAAATTTCTAAATCTAACCTGGTCTAATGCTAAGGACCATATTGCTAATCATACTGTTATTGTTTGCTCTTTCTTGATTGGGTAGAAGATTGTTATGGTTGTAATGTTGATGGTAAAATTTTGTTGCTAATGGTAGTGTTTTTGTTTTTTTTTTTTTATTATTAAACGCTTTGTTTCGAAATCTTATAATTAGGTGGAAGATTGTTGTCATGATCACAATGATGATGATGGTGACCGTATTAGCAGATTACCCGATGAGATTCTCTGCTTGATTCTCTCCTTTTTGAGTATGAGAGATGCTACTAGGGCAAGGCTACTATCACAGAGATGGAGGAATCTCTGCTCATCCTCATCCAATCTTCATTTTGATCTTCTAACTGTTTGTGGAATTTCCAATGAAAAATACTATCGCAGCTACTCGACATTCCTGAATCATAAGACTTCTTTTCTGAGAGGAGTTGATCAATTCTCATCCCTTTATTCGGGTCCTACAATAGACACTTTCCGGGTTTCCTTTCTCCTTGGAAATGAGTCTGCCTCGCATATGGACAAGTGGATTGGTTTTGCCATTCAGATTCAGGCTAAGAATATTGATCTTGATTTTTTTGGTTACAAGGGTTCTGAACTTATAACTTTCCCTGCCATCTTCTCCCTCAGGGAGAAAGATCTGACTTGAAGTCTCTGCATGTCACATCATGTTTGCTTAGACCTTCTCCTGATGATGCAAACCGATTCAATTCCTTGACAACCCTTGATGTGAGTTGTGTAACATTTGACAAAATTCATTTAGATTGCAGCCTGTCTGGTTGTTTGAACCTGGAACAGTTGAAATTCCAGAATTGTCGGCTGCCCCAGCCTTTCCGTGTACATGGTAGATTGTGCCATTTGAAAACATTAATTCTTGATGATTGCAGTCAATTTAATACTGTTGAACTTAATTCCATTAAAACATTGAACACCTTCGAGTACATTGGTATTACTCTCCATTCCTTCGTTTGTATTGATGTTCCCTCATTGGTGAAAGTGCGCTTGGTCCTCTTTCATGTATTTGAAGGGCGTTCACTTCACAAGGTATGTTGGCTTTTAAGTGGTATTCCTCAGCTCCATTCTCTCTCGCTGGTTGTCCGATCTTTTCAGGTATGTTGCTAAACTGAGACTAGTATTAATTGTCTATGTCTAGAGGGATACTTTGTGTCTGTCTTGACATTTTCCGATAAAAAAAATCTTCATATTCCAGGTACAACCAGAAGGAATACATACTAGCATTACTACTTTAAGTCATCTGAAAGAATTAGAGTTGTTTATTGCTGATCGAAGAGGGATTAGCTTTCTCACTATTGTGCGCATTCTCCATGCATCACCCCTGCTTCAGAGGTTTCATCTAGCAGTGAGTCTATTGTTTTATGTTCTAATTTACTGAAGGCTGTTTTGGCTGACTAAGGTATGGTGTTTCTGTAGTGGAGGTGGTATGTCTCTGTACCATCGGATGTTTTTATTCTCTTATTTTGTACATGTGACTGTTGGCCCTAGCAAGCTTGGCATGCTCCTGATCTGTTTTTGTTCCCCCTTTTCTTTTTGTTTCAAGTTTTTTTTTTTTCGTTTTTTGGAAGATGGTTACTTGTCATTGGTACTTACAGATATGGGTTTGTCTTGCACAAATTCAGAAGAGCAAATGCAGTTTCCTGAGATTAATAGGAGCTCTAGATTATAGAATTCCTCAATTTAAACATAAATTTGACTTTATTATTTCTTTTTCTTTTGTTTTCTTCCTTTTTTGTAGTTGCATTTTTTCATAGTTGTTTCAAGCTTTCCTTTTTTCTTCAAGTCTCTCATTCCACCTAAGAGTTGCCTTGTGGAGTCTAAGGATCTTTCTAAGTGTGGTTTTATTGTGGAGAAGATTGTTTTGGTTAGTCATTGACAAGCATGGGGATAGTTCACTCTTCCTTATTATTGTAACGAAATATGCTCTTTAATATTGCAACAAACCATGCAAATTCACCTGAGTTGCTTTTTTGATGGGTAATTAGGCACATCAGCCAAGCCTTTACACGCCTGCATTGTTCCATAATATGCAAGAACGAAGTTTTTGTTTGATTGCAGCTTCTTCTTTTATATCCGGAGGCTAGGATGGCTGAAATGCAGGAAAGATTTGATGAGCATCGCCATTTTCATCTGAAGGAGGTTGAACTCAATGGATATCGTGACCAAATATATGAGAGAGAGTTTGCCATGTATTTGCTTAGGAATGCTGTTGCACTTGAAAGGATGATTATTACAGCACGAAATCAACTGTATTGTGGGAATGGCCGTTGGAACCACTTCTCAAAAGTACGTTGGGGCTCAACTAAGAGAAAGGTTCGTGATGCTCTGCTAGAAAAGAAGGCTAATGCAACGGCAGAATTAATTTTAATTTAATCTTTCTCAAAGCAAATGTTATTACTTTGTGATATCCAAGAAATTTTTCGCTTTAGAGCTGATTCTGCCTTTCATGCTTGTGAAAACTCTGTTTTATATCTGTCATCTTATTCCTTTGTGGCCCTGCAACTACTATATGAGTTTTCCTTATATCTTTGCATGATAATTTAAGTATATAAAATTCATGGATTGCGTCCATGAAAAATTGGGAAAGGTGTCCAAATTTTGGTTTTATGTGTAATTGGGGTGATTGTATTGGAATATGTGATGTGCACGAGTAGGTGTTTTGTGAGATTATGTTACCAGACGATCTAGGCAGAGCCTCAAGAAGGGTAATTGAATCATGGTCCATGAACGGTCTAGCTGCTCTATTTTGGAGTAGTCTGAACCAGAATTGTGGTATGCCTTTTAGCCTACAAAGAATCAGACGAGAAACATGAAGTCCGGAAGTTTTGTAAGAAACAAGGACATAAATCAACCATTGCCACAACAAAAAAGAAAAAAAAAACACCTTCTGTAATCGCTGGCAGCAAGAGCGTGCGTGCGTACCAAGACCATCAGCTAAACATAGCTGGTGAAAGAAAGGATGACATTTCAATTATTCAAGAGAGCAAATTTTGAGAAATAAGTGTGGCATCCTAAAGTGAAATAGCTTATAGCGTCTCGAGAAAAAACGTACTAACACCAAAACCTAAGAATCATGGGCTCGTCATAGTTTACCCTTTTGTTGATCGGTGTCACAATATTCTCAAAACGGGCAAACGACCTGCAAGCACGGTTATTCAAGCAATCCAAATGAAAGCATCTATTCTCTACAGAAAAACCAGCAGAAACACACAGTTCATCAAAAAATTTTGCATTTCCTTCCGTGGGTAAACTATGATAGGGGGTAGAATAGCAAATTACGCTTTTGGGGACCCCAAGGACAGACAGACTTCATGACCAGCATGCTGTCCAAATGATTTAGAACAACAGTGACACTGAATATAACCACTACCAAATTTCAGTTGGCTTCAGATAGCCTGCCGCCTTCTATTTACAAAGTCATTATTTATTTACAGGTCACCGTGTTTACAACTGCTCATTCTTCTGCCGACTGAAAGAAATCGTGTTTCAAAGCATCGCTTGCGGATATTCTCTTGGTGGGATCCAAGCACAGAAGTTTCTGGAAGATTGAAACAGTGATGTGGCAACAGATACACAATACCTTGAAAAATGAATTTACAGACAATAAAACGAAATATTGATAGATTGTACCAAATGCTGACAAAATATTTAGGCATACCAAAAATTACACAGAGAAAAAAGAAAATAAAAAATAAAAATAATTAATACGATTAGTAGGACGAAAATTTTGTTTAAGTTAACTTATAACTTATTTGTTTAAGTTAATTCATTAAACGATAAGTTATTAATAATTATGAAAAGAAATTTATAAATAAAAATTATTTCATATTTATTAAAAATTTTCATTTTTATGTATTTTTATTATGATAACAAAAAAAACTTTTAATTCAGTAAATAAATTTTGATAAACTTAAACATAAATTATATATATAAAATGTGAGTTAAATTTTAATATACCATACAATACAAAGTGTCTTGTAGATGATTTCTAATAATTTAACGTACGATACAAGAATCTCAAATGTGTAATTAGCAGTCATTGTGGTATCACTCCAGTTTGCGTCTATTCTGTGTTAAAACTTTTCTGGTTCTTGCAAGTCCGATTTACTTTGCTCTGGTTTTAGGTCAGATCGTGGCAGTAGCACCACCCAGGTTTTTTAACCGCCCCAAGCGTTGTATATGGCTGCATTTCAGACGCTTCAAAACCAATTGGTAAGGAATTGAACCTGCATGCAGCGTTTAATGACCCGCTAATTCCTTTTTTATTTATTTAAAGATTTGTTTATTTCATTTTCTAGAAATCGCCAATGATTTGAAACTAAAACCTTTAAGATAGATAGATAGACGCAAAAAAAAAAAAAAAAAAAAAAAAAAAAAAAAAAAACCATTCCAAATGCATTAAGATATATTTTTTTAACCTTTATCTAAAAAGGTTGTGTCCCGTTTCCCAGTTAATTACAGATAAACTAATTATTATTTGGTTCAAGATAAAAGGGATAACCAAGACAAAGAAATGGACCGTCAGAGCAGAAACCAATATTTTTCCTACCCAAAATCCACTAAATTCAGCAGAAATTACATCTTTTTTTTTTTCTTTTCTTTTCTTTTCCTATCAATTTAGGTTCCCCTTCCTATCTTTTCTTTATTGCTAGTACTTCAGCCCACATTCACTAATTAGATTATGCTAAATGGAAACGCAGGATACAAATTGTGATTTGTTGATTTAAAGCCACCTAAATTCATAATAAATGAAAATGTAACCTTTGGATGTGACTTTTAATAAGTCTGTTATACTTCTAAAAGCAAAGGAGTCTATTACGATTTGATGATGATCATGAAGTCAAGAAATGGGTGGAACTAAAAATGACAATTTTATTATATTTAAAATTATATTCTTAATTTGTATAATAATATATATAGCTTTTTTTTATTATTAATCTGACTATATATACAATTTAATAATTTAAATGATATTAAATTACACCTAAAATTACAAATTTTAAATTTTGAAATGATGTATAAATTATTTTTTATTAATCAAATCATTATGATATAATTGTTTATAAATATATTATTTAAGAATATTTTAACATAAATCTCTTTCTTTCTTGTTTATTTCAAAGCCTAATGTTTAGCATTTTTAGACAACAAATACGTAGAATTCACATAAAAGTATCTATACCTCTATTGCACATGCATAGACCTCTGATTACATCATACTTAAATATAATGTGTTAGTCATTAATGCTTGCACACATGCATAAAATATTACATTAACATCAATCACACTCCCCCATCATGCCACTCTTCTTCTTTTACTCTTACTCTCTTCATTCTCTTTGTGTTTCTCATTTTATTAGCCTCGATTCTTTTCTTTTCTTTTAAGATGCTCCAGAAGAATGCAAGTGTCGCGCACGACATCTATTTTAGATTAATCAAGTGGTAACTAAAGAAATATGACCTTGAATCTTGACCCAGTTAAAAAAATTGATTTACAACATTTGTTATATTCACAATCAACTACATTAAAATATTTAAAATCATATATATTATCTCTCACGAAATTTATTTCAAATTAAAAATTGATGTAAGCTGATAAATATCTTAAATATTGATAAATAAAAAATAAAAGTAATTTTAGATTACTTTTTAAATGTAATAACAAGTAATAGTTGTTATTTGAGTTAAATACTCTTAGTATTAATATTTTAAGTACTTAAATATTTTTTTATATCTCTTAAATAATAAATAAATATTTTAATTATTTATTTATATATTTAGTATTAATAAATAATAATAAGAATAATAATAAAAGAAGTAGGATTGCTGGTCAAAACAGACCAGATCCAGGACTAAATGTGCGATTGTGTATATATATATATATATATATATATATATATATTTTGTCTTTTTAATAATACGACGCCGTTTACAATCAATCCCTGCATCACGAGAGATTCAAGTCCAGGAGAGGAGGAGCAGTTTGGAGGAGGAGGAAGGAAAAAGAAACAATCATCAAAAACCAGAGCAGAAGCCGCTGACATAGATGCCGCTGCCGCTGCCGCCGCCAAAAAAATGAAAAGGTTGTGTGTTTTATTAACCTTTTCTCATTTTTAATGATTCTAAGCCATCGTGGATCTTCTTCGGGAGTAGAAGGAAATATTAAGAGAGATAGAGAGAGGGAGGGAGGGAGGGAGGGAGAGAGTGAGAGAGATGGAGTTACAGATGAAGGTTGCGCAGGCGGTTCACGTCCTCAATCACGATACCCAGTCGTGTAACCGCGTGGCTGCCAATCAATGGCTGGTTCAGTTTCAGAAAACAGACGCTGCTTGGGAGATCGCCGCTTCCATTCTTGCCTCCGATTATCATCACTCTCTCGGAACCTCCGATTTTGAAGTCGAGTTCTTCGCGGCTCAGATTCTCAGGCGAAAGGTTCCTTTTTTTCTTTCTTTCTTTCTTTTTGCTTTGTGTTTTTCTTTTTAGTTGTTCGGTATGGAATTCCAAATTCCTTTGCAGTACGCAACAACTGAGGATTTAGGGTTAAGATACTGTTACCTAATACTGACTGATTTTCTGCTCTTTGTCGATTGCTCGGCATGGTTTTCGATTGGAGGATTGTTCTCACTGGCGACTGAACATATTAATGGTAATAAAAATTTGACTTATTCTTAGGATATCTTTGAATTTGAAGGGTTGTTTCTGTGGAAGTTCCAATATTCTAGGAATTCAGAATGCAGGAGCATGGATGGTAAGAGTGAGTAGTCATAACATTTACATGCTTTTGAGAAAAAAAAAAAAAGGAAGAAGAAGAAGAAAATACTGCTTTTTTGGGAACTAAGATCGGCATCTTTGGGATAGAAACGTAAAACCTACCCCTATTGAAATTGCAGTTCTATCAGACAATATACCATGATGGATGTAAGCTAAGAATTGTGGTTCTTTCACTCAATATATGTCAGTTGGAAACATTGAAAGTTTCTCGCTTTTTTGATAATGGCATTATTTGACTAGTTGGCAGATGTGTTCCTTGCCGGGGAATTTGTTCCCCCTATATAGGAATTCAACCTGTTTAAAATATTGAAGAACTCTTGTTATTTAGATTTGGTGGAAATTTGGATCAGGATGAATTGACCTTGTCTCCGAATGACACTTTGTGGTGTTTGTTACATGTCCTAATTTGTTAGCTATATTTGTGGATGGAGATGGGTGTGTAGATCATGTTAAATTTGCTAGTTTGATAGGTGCTTTTTTTTTTCCTTTTTAAATTTTGGAAAACCGTGGTACTACTTTTTTCTCCATGTAATTAATGATCATAGTCAGCAGTCCTTTCTTGTGGTGTCCTGATGTAATATATTTCCTTTCTGATTACAAAATAGAGCATTAGTCTACTTCTGCCTTAATGTCCCTTAAATTTATAACTTGAAAGGATTTTCCATGTTCTCATTGTTTCAGCATGGGAAAGAAGGAAGATCATATGCCAATGGACTTTTGATTATTTTGCAGTTGTAGATTTTTGAAGAATGATAAAATTATGTTTAATTGGTTTAGGGCATACCAGCTGTGCTTTTATGCTTCTAAAGCTAACCATTGGATAGCATATTTGTTTGTGTACATCCATTTTGATATGGTGGCTGGTATGTTTTTACTCAAAACTCAAATAAATTTTACATGGCCGTGTTAAAAAACTTACTAAAATGAAGATTAAAATGTGGTACAGATATTAGAAGGCCCATTCAATGTTGGATTTGTAGGGGACTACAGATGGGCAATGCAAAAATGTTTTGCTTGAATTTTATACTTTCTAATAATCTTGCTCATTAGGCACGTTGATGGTGTTCCTATCTTTAGTGACTTTCTAGTGTAATCTTTGACTATAACTCAATGTAATAATTCTTCATTGGGATTACCATAGTCTGTTTCAATAAGTTCGTCACCTTTTTCGACTATCCTTTACAAAGATGCTACTGGACAGGAGCAATATATTTGCATATTTCATTGCACAGCAGATTCAAAGTGAAGGACACTCGTTGCAGTCTGGAGTCAAAGATGCTTTGTCATATTCTCTTCTTATGGCTGCCAAAAGATTTAGTTTGGGGCCTCCCCAGGTGCCTCCTTTGGTTCCTTTTTTATTGTGCTGCAATTATAAACCATATATTGAGTAAATTATTGATAAGTTTTTTGGCTACCTTAATGACAGCTTTTGACACAAATCTGTCTTGCACTGGCTGCCCTTGTACTTTGTGCTTTTGAATGTAGAAAAGCTGTTGCACATATCTTTTTCAGCCTCCATGCTCTGCAGAGCCAAGATGATGGTAATGTTGCAGTTCTGGAGATGCTCACTGTTCTCCCAGAAGAAGTTGGTGACACTCAGAATACTGATAGCAAGATAACTTCAGCTCATAGAAGCCAGTGTTGCCAAGAGGTTTATGCCTATATATATATATATATATATATATATATATATATGTATGTATGTATATATATATTTATGTGCTTATTTATCACATCTGTCATTCCACACCCCATTGCCTCACCCTCCTTACTTCTCTATTCTGTTGTGCGGCTCATCTCCTATTTTCTCATCTTATCTCACATAATTGCATCTTCAAACCAGCTTCTCTCACACACTCCTAGAGTTCTTGAATTCCTCTTGGAGCAATCACAGAAAACATCTGATGGGGTTATTCATGTGCTTGAAAGGAACAGAAAAGTTCTCCGTTGCTTACTAAGTTGGGTAAGATAGCATCAATAGCCTTCCCTGGTAATGACATTGGGAGATGTTGTTTGCATTTGTTTCGTCATGATGGACATTTGTGGTTCATTTCCACATTGAATGTTAATGTTAGTAGCTTCAACTTGTATGGAACATAGATTCTGCATATGTTACTTTCTTGTTTAATTGTTCCTCTGTTCAGATACGAGTTGGGTGCTTCTTGGAAATTCCCCAAGGCTCACTGCCAGCACATCCGCTACTTAATTTTGTATTCAACTCCTTACAGGTAAACCTTTGTTCTGGAGTGTAAGTTATTGTTTTGGAGACTGGCAGCATCTGAAGCTTTTGCCTTGGTAATTACAGGTTCCATCGTCTTTTGATCTGGCAATTGAAGTCCTTGTTGAATTGGCAAGTCGACATGAGGTGCTCTCATGCAGTATAGTAGGATGGTTATTTAGTCACACTATCATGCAATAAACCATACTTCTAATCTGTTTGAAAGCCTAGTATGATGGGCAAATGCCATCATGGTGAGCATTGGAGGCATTGGGTTTCAGGATAAGTAGCATTGTAATGGAACTAACAATAAGCACATGTTGCTGAGGTGAAGTTTACTGGCCAGAAACACCCAAGATTGATCATTTGGGGTGATGCTGGTCCCTTGTCTGTGGAGATTGAAGAAAAATTTTCCCACCTACTTTGGATTAGGGTTAAGAAAAGGAGTAGAATTATAGGAATATTTGGTGTTTTATACAACCTAGTTGAAGAAAGTTATTTAAAACACTAGTTTCATCCAAACAGTGGTCCCTACTGTAATTCTTATCTCCTTCTTGCTTGCTTCTTTGTTCCTTTTAATTTAAGTTTTAGGTTATCCTGAATGAAACTGCTAATTAACCTTGTTCCTTCCAACTGTTATTTTATTTTCCAATAAAATCATGAGAAAAAATTTACTGTCCTTGTGATGCAGGTCAACTAACAGGGTGAAATTTGAGTTTGATTAAATCTAGGTCTTGGGTTCGCTGGACTTTGGAAAACTAACTTTATGCTTTGAATTATGAAAATCAGATCTGAATATATTAACCATACTTCTGAAATTGACAGGACCAATGTCAAACTGATGGGGAAGACTTACCAGTATCACACTAGTTGAACCATTACAATCACTCCAGAAGGGTTTAGAAATCACCCTAGGAAGGAAAGCATCACACTGCCTACATAGTAAATCTCACTCATATCTCTCTAAACACCTTCCATAAAACCCTGTATATATAGACTACAAATTACTAGTTCTCACAAAATAGGAGCTTTTTAACTGTTTAGGGAAGAAGAAAGTCTACTTTAATGATCAAACATAGTCAAAGTAGACATTGGCTGAAGAATATTAACACAAACAAGACTTTTGTTTTCAAGGCTACCTGTGAATAACACTGCTGCAGGAAAAAAAAAAAAAAAAAAGACTACAATACTGATAAATGGTCAAGACCATAATCATAAGTTATTTTTAGTTCTTTGATCTTGCTTCTTCTGGTTGCCGTGGGTGCTCCATCACCTTAATTTGAATCCTGAATTTCAGATTCCTGAAGTTGCAATCATTTGTGTTTTTTAATACCATGGAGATTTTCCTCCAGACATCCTACATCAGTAGGTATGGTGGATTTGCACAGATATTTTTTTGTTGATACATTCTAGCTGTGCAGATAAGAAATTTTAATTGGAGGGAGACCTTTTCGAGTAATAGAATAGTTATGATGGGGTAAGGATGACAATTTCTTGGGAGATTGTAACTAGATAAATCATTTATGCAGGACCTTGGTGCATGTATTCATAGATTTTTAATGCATAAGTTTGTCACGAGGACAAAGTGCATCCATATATATATGCCCATAATACATAAAACATACTCCGTTTCTTACAAACTTCACACTTTGCGTGATTTTTTATATTTGCTTGATATTCCACTGCTTTTGTAGGGGATGCCTCAGGTTTTGTTATGTCGAGTACACTTTCTCAAAGAGATGCTTCTTTTGCCAGCTCTGGGTAATAGAGATGAGAAAGTAATCAGTGGCCTTGCATGCCTGATGTCAGAAATTGGACAGGCTGTAAGGTTCCTCTATGACATTAATTCCTCAGCACTTCTCTTATATCGTCTCTTACTAGCTTTTGTAATACTTAATGTACTGTAGGCCCCATATTTGATTGTTGAGGCAAGTGTTGAGGCACTTTTGCTGACAGATGCACTGTTGAGGTTAGATATATGCTTGAGTATTATATAATATAAAACTTGTGGAACTTTAAGTGGTTAATCATGACAGAAGTATGCATATTTTTACTTGGGGAGGATCCACATACTGGGAACCCTCTTTATATCAATTGGTTGCACTTCTTGTCAGTTGTATGTAATTAAAGAAAATACCATACTAATTTGTGTCACATAAGTTTACTGCTTTGTTTCATAGTCTTGTTGCCTTTTGTAATCTTAGTATATAATATTGGCAGCTGTGTAGCATTTGCAAGTGAAGATTGGGAAATTGCAGACTCAACACTGCAGTTTTGGTATTGCTATTGCACGATCTTTTTTTTTTTCTCTTTTTCCTTTTTGGATTATGTGTGCAGCACAAATGGAAGGTATGCTAGTTTGAAACCATGTGCCAAGTTCTTCTCTAAAATCAGTTTTTCATGGATTGTATTTTTTTTTTCTTGCAAAGGATTGCATCTTAAATCTTGACAAGCCTGTATAAGTAGTTGCTATTAAAATCGTGTGACATGGTTTAAGTTGATGGAGAATAAAGAAGAATTATTTTTATGAATTAACATTTCATTTTGATCTTGTGTATTCATATGATACTATTTGTACTCTTTTTATTATTTGATTATTATGAGTTTAGATCTCTTATTTAGGACTCTTTTTTATTCTTTTTTATCTAGGTGTTTATAATTAGGACTATTGCCTATGTATCAGTCAGTCTAAGTTATTAGGTGAATGAATTGATGTTGAGGTTATTGAAGCCTGTTTATCTCTCACTTTCCTGTTTCTCTCTCTCTTTCTCCCCTGTACTGATTTCACTCTGAGTTTTCTTCCATTTCTCCCACTTCTATCCCATCTCCCCCCCCCCCAAAAAAAAAAAGAAAGAAAAACCTCATTACCCTTGAAACCTGACATAGCTGCTGATCAATCAAAACTTCTATTTGAGAATCAAATTACTGCTTTGACCTGAGCTTCTGTTGGAGTAAAGTTTCAGCAACTAGGCAATATGTTATCTACAGGCCTTAACTTGAAATGACAGGAGATACAAGTTTTTAAAATTGATTGGTAAATGGTAACCAAGTTGTTGAGTCACCTTGTTGAATAAATGAAGTACGAGTGAGTGGTGGGTCAAGAGATAAGCTTCAATTAATGGATACCCATCAGGATAATGAGGGCAAGGAGTTCGACAATTGATGGTTAATGTTGTCAAACAAGAGCAAGAATCTAGTGAGAGCTGGCAAAGGTCAACAAAGCAGAATAAAGAGAAGAGAACAAGGGGTTAATTTTGGAATCGCAAGTTTCAAAACACATTAGTGAAATTGGTATGAAATTATTCAGTGAAATTGAAGAGACAAGAAAACATAGATTTCCCTTATTTCACAAACAAAAACCCTAATTAAGTTATAAGATCAAGATGCTTATCGATGAATGCCAATATGTTTAATCAGAGGCCTCTTAATAAAGTACCATACGAGTTAGCTATAGTGGAGCATAGCCTAAATTAGACTTATGGTTTTAATGAAAATGCAAGCTAAACTGAGACAGAAATGAACATTGATAACAATATTACTGAGCCTTGAAGAATAGGGAAAAGAAGAAGAGGGAGGATAAAGTACATTAGACAAAAGTAATAAAGGAAGATAGAAATCAGAAGTGCTAGGCATGCATGTTTTTCAAGCAGACATCAGATTTAGTTATTATTGGTGACTTTGCTAGGTTTCTTTGACATTAATTGATCATCTGTGGCATGTGATCATTGATGAAGCAAGATAATTCTAAGCTTCTTTATGAACTTTGCTTTCCCAGGTCCAGTCTCTCAAGCTATATTCTTAACCTTGACGCAGAGGGCACTAAAGAAGGGAAAAATGTGGAAGACATATTTTCTCCTGTTTTTTTGGCCCTACTTGATGCTCTTTTATTGCGTGCTCAGGTTTAATCTTTTAACTCTTTTCTTTTTTTTTTTTTCGGCCTAAAAAAGAAAAAATATCTGGACATGTAAATCTGTGATATATATAGCCTGTCACATAATATTATGAAATGAATATTGGTCTTCCTTTCTTGCTTTGGCATTCTGCTTTCAGAGCTTTGGAAGGCCTGCCTTTAGCTATTCAGTAGGAGACTTGAAAGCTTCTTTGTTATTCATATTCAATTTTCCTTTGGCTTTTTTTTTCTTTTCTTTTTTGTTTCTTTTGTGAAGGATGCCTTATAATTCTCTTTATGATTGTATTTTCTTCTTTGAAGAAGTTTTCTTTTTTTAAAACAATAAGGGAAATCATTTTTGTGTTATGTTGCTCTTAAGTTTTTGATCATTCTACAGGTTCCTTTCAATTTAGAAAGACTAAAATAAAAGTGTTGACTTTCTCTCTGGCTGCTGGTTTTGGGTCACATTGCTTTCTGGCATAATTGATCAATACAATTTTGCACAGATATCATGTAAATGGATGCATGTCTTGATTATGAACCTGTAGAGATGATAGTTTTGATCTGTTTACTTTAAAGATTAATGGCATGTAGTTGCTGTTGGGGAGAGATAAGAAGGGGAGGGGAGGGGATGTGAAGGAAAAATTTAGGTTTTTTTTGTCTTATTTTTGTTTCTTTAACTGGATTTGTGTTAACTGTCATCTGAATTATCACTTGCAGCTTTGTGCAGAGGCCTGTTACTATAACTTCCTTTTTTTTTTTTCTTTTTGTTTTGTAAAAAATATTTTGCAAACTCCAAGGGGTTTAAATCCTTATACAACTAACAGAATTCATTTATAAGAGAGAACCAACAAATCCTTCACACTATTAGGACAATATCTAACATAGCTGAAATAAAGAGTCCAACACTGTTGTCTATAAGAGCAGAAAGGGTTTTCCTCCCCACTGAAAAGGTGTTCCAGTCATTTTGTCCGCACTAACTAAAGAATGATGCAAGAGGAATTAATTAAAGTGTGTTCATTTTTCTCTGCAACAATATATAACCATTGAATCCCACAATTCATCTTAAACTGAGAATGAAGTAGTGCTAATCAAGATAACATGCTTTAAGAGCCATCTCCTGCACATTTCTAGCCATTTTCACTGTCTCTGCTTCACTTTTAGGGCAAACTAAATTTATACAGTCATTAAAAAGCAAATAATACACTTTTGAATTGTATAGCAAATGAATTCTGCCTCACTTTCTGTCTTTCAGATACTATTGGTCAAGATAAAAGATACAGACTTCAATCTGGGTCATAGGAAGCATTTTTCTTTTTCATGGTCCAGGGGAGGTGAGCCAGGGGCAGGGGTTTGATGATACTTGACTATCAACTGATGATGATTTGGAAACATTTACGAAGAGATTTTGTTTTTGTCCTTTTTGGAGAAAAAGAAGATTTAGTACTTGTTTCTGATTTGGCTATCACAATAAAGAGAAAAATGACATGAAACAATTTAATTTATCAAGATTAAGCTGAATAACTACATGACTGACCTCGTTTTCTTGGATTCATGACCAAAATATCTGTTCTTGAAGTTTCCTGTTCCTGTATTATGTTATGGTTTTGCTTATAAACTAAATCAGAACCATACTTAAGGCCAATTTATTACTTTACTGAATGTTAACTGCAGTGCTATCAGGATTTGTGTTCAGACTCAAAATGAGGGAATTGTTAATTTATGTTCTTTGTTGCTGTTGTTTTAACAGGTTGATGAATCTGTGTTGAGTCATGAGAGTGAAACGCTCAACCTGCCTGATGGTCTCGCCCATTTCAGGATGAATCTTGTTGAGCTTTTGGTTGATATTTGTCAGCTTTTAGGACCTGTGACATTTACACAAAAGGTGTTTATTCCTGGAACATGCATGCATACACTTGCATGAAAGATGCATACATAATTTTACATAGTTTTGATTTAAATAATTGAGGCACTCCTTTGCTGAACTTAACCACAAAATGCCAAGGGTTTAAAGAATTGGAGTCTGGTGCTGGACCATTTTTATTACTTTTTTTTAATGGAGTTTTTAGTGCTTATATAAAGTTTATGCAGATTCTTTTTTTGCTTATTTTTGTTGCTTTACAAAAACTTATGATTTGTGCATCTGGGGTAATGTTTAACCTGGGTTAAGCGCTGTTACTGGTCAATGTGAATTGTATTTGGGTTTAGAATATATGAAAAAAGGTCACAGAGGAGGAAATTCTTCATATTCTGTTTCTCTCCTTTTTTTTTTTTTTTCTCTATGACTCGTGAAAGAGAGAGATTTATGTTGAAGTTTTATGTGTTTTATTAGATTCTGTAATCCTGAGATATTTTTTTGATGCTAACATGGGGGTAAATTATAAGATGGATTTCAAAATTATTTCCCTCTTAGATTTTATTTGTTCTTTAGATTTTAGGCTTGTATTATATTGTGTTTCTCTTGTATAGTTAATACTTATTTTATATTTTGGGAATAAGACAGGACAAATTGTGGGATCTATTAGTGGATGAATTACTATGGAAATGCAGTAATCAGTTATGAAAAAATAATCTCACTTGACCCAAAAGATTCTAATAGTCTTAACTTTGTCAATAGGATTTGCCCTACATACTATGGGTCACATAAATATACAGACACTCACTGACATGCTGAGTGTGTGTGTGTGTGTGTGTGTTTGGCTGTTTGTCTATGTGTATCCTACCAAACAAGTTGGCTATGTGGACTGAATAATGATAGAAGTGTATTTGGTCTTACCCATGAAGAAGATAAGAGGTGGTACTGATGGGGCTTGATTGGGAGCTCGTCTTCTTTTTAGTGGGAGATGTGGACTAAATGAAGGTAGAAGTGAATTTGGTCTCACCTCTTGGTTAGGGAAGCCACAAAGATGATGATGAGTGACATTGATGGACTTTGTTGGAAAGCTCATTTTTTTAATGTTTCTGAGGTGCAGAAACGAAGTATAATGTGTGTAAGGGGTATCCTGCAATTTTGCATGTGTGGTATGGGCAAAATGAGGTGGCTACAGTTTGAATGATGGTATAAGTAAATTTTGTCTTGGTTAAGGAAGCCACAGATAAGAGGTGGTAATGATGGACTTTGGTTGAGATCTTAGTTCTGTAAGTGTAGGAGAGGGGGGGGGGGGGGGGGATGGGGTTTGGTGCGGGCATGTGTATCATAGACCAAATGATGTGTCTATGCTGATTGAATGATGGTAGAAGCAAATTTGGTCTTGGTTAAGGGAGCCATAGAGAAGAGGAAAATGGTAGTGAAGGACTTTGATTGAGAGCTTAGTTATTTAAAGTAAAGAAGATGCAGAATGAAGGTATTTTTGAATGTGTGTGTGTGCGCGCGAGCATGTGCGGACTGAATGTTGGTAGAAGTGAACTTGGTTAGTTGATCATGGTTGAGGAAGCCACAAAGAAGAGAGATGTTATTGATGGACTTTGATTTTGAGCTATGTTCTGTAAATTTTCTAAGATGTAGAATGGAATTATAGCCTTTGTGGGAAATTGCAATCACATTTAAACATTAGTACAGTTCTTTGTACATTATCTTAACATTCAATCTTATCCTGGTCAGGTAAGAATTCGGTATGAGAACACTTTACGAGCACTTCATCGCCATTGTCTTTGAATAGAAGAATCTTCCATTATCCTCCCCATGTTATAACTTGTTTAGTCAACTATTATTAACCTTTACAATGCAATATCAGTTTGTCAGATGTTGATAAATATTTTTGTCCTCCGATCAATATATAGTTTATTGTTGTACTTACAGTTGGTCTGGCTCTTTATTTACCTTTGCTAATTCGATTGTAGCTGTTCTTTGGTGGCTGGGTAAGTGTACCAATACCATGGAAGGAGGTGGAAACCAAACTGTTTGCTCTTAATGTGGTGAGTATGACATACTGCTATTTATGTTTTGCATCTTCTAGAAATTTTTCTTAGTGTAGCTTGTCTCAGAAGACTGGATAGAGGTTTTCAAATTTGGATTGGCCAATTTTATTTTTCCTTCCTTTCTTTGAACAGGATGTTCTTTTTCTGATTTTAATACTTCTAGTGGAATTTGCAATGAATTTATCACTATTGTGTAGCTTCTGAATTTTTAAATTTGAAGAATCTATTTTCGGAAAAATGCTAAAAGAGACTAATTGCTTGTCTCCTAATATTTTTTACATACTTGCTATCTTGAGAAAAGAAATCAAATCTTATGATAAATGAAATATATTTAGTGCTTGCATTATTTTTAAGGGGCTTACAGCTTCTGTCATATATATGATAGCAGAAAGAAAATAAAATTCTCTAGGGGAACCTCAGTAAGTATGGCATTGCCACAAGCACAATAGAGGATTATGGAAGAGAAAGTAACTAGAGAATGCATCCATGAAGAAAAGAGGCTGCATGCACATACAGGAAGAAACTATCTATATATGGAAGACTGAAAAGAGGGAATTGTTGGGAAAATGGAACAAAAGGGAGAGAAATAGAGGGACTTTGGGAAAGGAATTAATGGAGAGGAGAAGAAAGAATTAGAAAGATAGCAATGGTATTTTATGCAGTTATAGATTGTTGAATGACTAGCAGATTGATTATCCTCTTTTAACAGGTTTCTGAAGTTGTCCTACAGGAGGGCCAGAACTTTGATTTCTCTGTGATAATGCAGTTGGTGACAATGCTGTCAAGTAGGCCTTCCGATGAGCTTCCAGGATTTATGTGCATTGTATGTGTGATGATGTCCCTACAAAATTTTTCTTCTTTGATTGCATTTGTTGAGATTAGTTTCATTACATGCAGCTTCAGTGAACTAAAACTTTTACTCTTTTGAGTGAAGGAAGAATCAGCTTTAGTTCTGGTTCATTCTTGCATCTATTAAGCACACTTATCTTCCTTTAGGTATGCAGATCAGTTGCTGATGTTGTTGGCTCTTATGCCAAGTGTTTATCATCAACTCAGAAGAATGTTAGGCCCTTACTGTAAGAATGCTCTTTCACTTCTGATTTAGGTGCATTTTACATTCTTTTAAGCATGAGCCTTTGTGTTTTACAATCTATTGAGAATTTTTTACATCACTTGTCAACCTTTCCCTTTTTGGCTCCCTTATCATATCATCTATACTGTCTGGTCTGCATTCTAAAATAAGAGTTTCTCCATGCCTTAATTATTGGTGTTACTTCCATATTCAAGTTCCCTTTTGTGCTGATTTGCTACTGTCAGATTATTTCTTGCTGCAGGGATCTCAGACCCTCAATCATCAAGTGCTTGTGCCTCTGCCCTGCATAAATTTTGTGAAGATGCTTCTCCAGTCATTTATGATCCCTCAAATCTGGAAATTATAATGTGGATAGGAGAGGTGAAATGCTTGCTGAACACCTCTTTTCATTCCTGTTTGAACTTTAAATGAATTTCTGAGCTTACTTCCTGACAGAGATATGAATTTTATTGTTTGAGAGAATTAACAAGGCTGCAACCTCTTGTAGTTCTGTGGTGTGGGAATGCTTCCTGAAAACTTTGTAAACTAACCTTTTGATTTCACAGAAATGGTTCAATTTTGAACCAAGTCAGTTCACAAGTGATAGGTGTCATGACCCTACAGATTTGACATTAGACCTAGCAAATGTCTTCTATCTTTTCTTTCTAAGACATTAAACTTCCAGCCACAGTAAATCAATATTCTGTTGTAGACATTACATTCTATCAAAATGTGACTCAGCCCAATTTGCATTTGTGTGTCCATGAATCATTGTATGCCTAAGATTATTGTCAAACAAAATTTTCCCTTGTGATCCTTTGAGATAGCATGTGCACCACCACATCCCAATGATTGGTTCCTGGAGAATCTGAAAATTTGCTCTCCACAATTGTAGCGAAGTACTGTCAGGCCTACTTACTGGCAAGTAGTTGAACTTTTCAATCAATCTCCTATGCCTTCTAAGGCTACTTTGTTCTCCCCTGTTCAGCTACAAATTAGAAATAGTAGCCTTGGGGGTATCAAGAACATATGTACACTCTGGATTGGAATTATATGAACAGGATCTGTCCATCAATGCTAATTCCCTGAAGACCAAAATGAGTACTAGCTCACAAAATCTCTATTACCATTATCTAGGTGAGCCATCTTTGTTTATATATACAGGTCAACCAACTACGAAAAGACTCCCACATATCAAAACATAGCATAGCAGTTATACCTGTGATTGTTTTGAAATGAATTGGTTATTTGGCGATCTAGTGTCTTTTCTTACGTTTTGTGAATTATACACGATCAAATTGTTTGGCTAACATTAATCAGATGTTGCAATTTCTTATCTTTGACTTCTGAATACTTAGCCCTATTGGTCTCTGGTATTTTTCCAGAATCATTTTAACACTTCTTTGTGTCGGATTTCCCTTAAGTATATCTATGCTGTTCCAATTTGCAATGTGCTTAAGAGGTGAGAAAAGGACAGATCTTAAGTGGTAGGTTGATAGACTTTCTGTTGCTACTAGGCCTTGTTGTTCATGTCATAAAGCTTGAACATTAGAAGCCTGAGAATAAAACACTTAATCCCTCAACTACTGAATCTTTTGCCCAAGAATGTTCATCAAACTTTTCTTACAATTCATTTACTCATTGCTCTTCTGTTATTCCGTATTGAGAACTTGGAAGTACGTCAAATTGGTCTAAAGGTGCTGTGGTGCTCATGCATAAAGCAAATATGTGATAGTATCACTTACACAAACTTTGTTCTTTTTTATTGCTGAATACTTGACCATAATGTTATCCTATAGCTTCTTGTTGCATCTATGATATTTCCTAGAGTGCCTGTGGTGGCAAGATTTCTATTAATTACATCTGTTGACCACTGATCTGCAACATTAATTATAGACAAGGAAAAGGGTGTTTTCTGGCTGTAGGATGGCTATCCTTGCACATAAGTCAGTACCTCAGTGTTTGCAGTTATTGTAATTTTTAACTTAAATATTTCCTTTATAAATAAAAGAAATAGTCTTGAAAGGAAAAGCAAATAATTAAACTATGTAATACTATGTCTTTATATTAGGCTTGTAAGTTGTTACCAGCCTTAAACATGTCGTATCTTATTTTCTGTTTGAATGTTTCATGTTGTGCATGCTCTCTTTCTCTTTGTAATAGCCTTGTAAACTATTGTTGACTTTAAACTCATCATTTCCATTTGGGTGTTGGATATTTTCACTCCCCCCTTCCCCCGGTGTGCACTGGGAATGATTACCATATTGTTACTTGGCAGGCGTTGGAAAAGAGGCAAATGCCTTTGCATGAAGAGGAAGAAGTTCTTAGTGCAATTAGCATGGTCCTTGGCTCTCTTCCAAACAAGGAGCTGCAGTACAGTTTGTTGGCCAAATTTCTTTCTTCTTCCTATGAAGCCATTGGAAAGCTTGTAAGACTTTACATCTATTTAGCACATCCTCTTTTCATATTCTTTTACATCCATCTGATTGCTGTGTAGCTTTTCCGGCCTGACTTTACTGGCTTTGGCAACTTTTATGGTTTGAGGCTTCTGGCTGTTAGATGTGCCAACTGATAATTTTTCTCTCTTTTCACTGTCGTTTGAGATTGCCTTTCAAAACACATGCCTGCTTATTATGAAAAGAGTTCATTCTTTCTCCTAAGTTTATTGTAGTGAACTTCACTGAAATGTGAATACATTTCACTGTTTAGTTATGCTATTTTTTCTGTGCAATATTGTTTTGAGCACTTTAGCTTTGTGCCTTTCTTATTGGCCAATGAAAAGATATAGATAGCTTGTGAAGGAAGATTACGGATGAGATTTAAGATTTCTGTCCTTGGATATGGACCTTTACCTGCCTGCATTTATTTTTGCACATATTTGTAGACTAGTGCATGAGTCAATAAAAGCTTCTCGTTTTTGTAAAACCAAAAAAAAAAAAAAGAATCTTGTAAGGTTCTTAACTTTTTACATGTGATTGGGATGGGGAAGTACCTGGTCAGCTTGAGCTGCTTGCTTATTTGCATTGGAGACATGGTGGATGTTTTAGTATTTTTTAAGCATTGAATGGCAGATACCCAGAACTATGATGTCAATTGCCAACAAGCTGGGGAGGAATGGTAGTTTGTGGTAGAACTGTATAAATAAAGAGTTATTGCATCATATGAAAATTTAGCGCTGGTAGTAGAAGAAGATTTGCATTTATGGCTTTTCCCTCCTTTTTGAGCTTATCATATTTTGTAGCATTTGGCATATGCACAGAAATTTGGCTGCCTTATCCTTTTATTTGATCATTAAGTACTCTATTTGATATATTTCTTTTGGTTGTCTTATTTATTAATTTCAATTAACAGTCATTTGCTCAAGTTCTTTTGGATTGGTGCAGAGAGCAATCATGATCATTTACCCACTTTTTATTTCAGATTGATGTAGATAGCAACCATTCTTGTAGGCACAATCCAGTAACATACACACAAATTTTGAGTTCTGCAGTGAGAGGGTTATACAGGTATGGTGTGTGTGTGCTGAGTATTGTGGTATCATGTGTACATGAGATTCTGATTGATACATTCTTTCTGTCTGTGCCCTCAACTGTGTTTTATGGAACTGTTGTTAGCCTCTTTTTTTTCCTAGTTCAATTCCTTTTAGATTGAGGATTAAAACTTCTATCTGCATTGTTTATTTATTTATTTTAAAAAAAGGTTCATTAAGGTATAAATATAATTTAATAGGATAAAAAAGGAATAATAACAAAATCCTCTTCAATACAACGAAAAAGATGAAGTTGGATGTTACAGAGGTGCACAATTCAAGAAATTCCTGATGGCAAACAAGAAGTGAAAAACTATTGTGGCCAAAGTAGCTAAAAGAGTGCCCCAATCTGTAAGAATTCCTGTATTTGTTGTCCATCAAATGTGCCAAAGTTGAGTAAAAGTAATATGAAATCAAATCTATTTACATTCTTAGTATCGAAGCTTTTAAAATTATTGCCAATGAAATCCTCATAAATGCCATCCTAATCAATTGTTCTCAAGAACTCCAAAAAGGTTTTCAAATAGACCTTGAACCATTGCGGTGAAAAAGTGGATGACAAGTATTCTTGCCTTCTTCCAAGTGTATAACATATGTTAGGAGATTATGCTATATTAGGCATACTGACCTGCGACATGTCATTGGTGCTAATTTTTATGAGGATTGCCCTGATAATGGAAGTTACCAGGAATCAAGGATTGGCAATAGGAATGTTGTAAGATAAGATCCATAAATTTTTTGTCTTTCTGATTTTCCTTTTCCATTCCCTATTTTCCAAATTGGTATCTCGAGGGATGGGATTAAAGCTTTATGGACATTCTTGGCTGCTCCAACCAAATGGAGCAAGTGCTGTCTCTAGATACGATACAAACTATTTTCTGAGAAAATCTCTCCGATAATGGTTATGTTGTCTTTCAGAATATGCATTCCTCTTTGCCAAAAATATTCTTGTAGCTTCTAATGCCTGATGGTCCATTACAGGATGGGAACTGTTTTCAGTCATCTTACAACTTCACTGCCAACTTGTCATTCCATTGACGATCCTGTCTGTGGGCTGCTGAGGGCTTTCTGGCCCATCCTAGAAAAACTTTTGAGATCCAAACATGTGGATAATGGTAATTTATCAGCAGCAGCCTGCCGAGCTCTATCGTTGGCGGTTCAGTCCTCTGGTAATTGGAGGATTCTACTTGCAGTTGTCCCAAATGCCCATATCTGTCTTCAATCTGCTTAGTTTGTATACCTTTTTCTTTTGATAAATAAGTCATACATCATGTTCCATAACTTAAGTCTCTTGCTTGCAGGGCAGCACTTTGTAATGCTACTGCCTGATATACTTGATTGCCTATCAACTAATTTTTTGTCATTTCAAAGTTATGATTGTTACATCAGAACAGGTATGGTGGTGGGATTTGTTTGTGTTTCTAAATTATTGTCTAAATATTTGAAGATAGTATGTAACCTGTGATTTGTCTCATTTTTTGATGGTGTATCAGTGGGTTGGATAATATCATACTCAGTTACATTATCTTTTATTATATCTCTGGATGTAGATAATGTTGATTCCAATGCTGAATATTAATATGTTGTAAACTTTTCAATTAATGCACAGATTTTTTTCTTTTTATTTGTTTAGTTCATGGGATGCTTATTTAGACATAAAAAATATGAAAAATGGGCTTTGTTACTTAGGAAACCCTTGGTGTATGTTTTTATTCATACTGTGAATATTATTACCTATTTTTTATTTTTCTTATGCTAAACAAAACCCCAGCTTCTGTTGTCATCGAAGAATTTAGTCAGCAAGAGGAGTATGGATCTTTGTTTGTTACAACATTTGAACGCTTTACAAAAGCAGCATCCATAATGGCTCTTAATTCTTCATATATATGCGATCAAGAGCCTGATTTAGTGGAGGCATACACAAATTTTGCGTCCACATTTGTCCGTGGCAATCACAAGGTTTAGTATGCCCCTTTGGATCACAGTAACTTGTCTTTCTGCTTGATATGTTGTTGTAACCCAGTTAAATGGTGTAGATGTGCTTTTCTCAGTTTGTTAGTACTTACATATTTAAGGCATCATATTTGACTTGACTAGCTGTGTGTTTCAGGAAGTGTTAGCTGCATCTGGTTCCCTCCTTGAAGTTTCCTTTCAAAAGGCGGCTATATGCTGCACGGCTATGCACCGAGGAGCAGCGCTTGCAGCAATGTCATATTTATCGTGTAAGTAGAAGCAATGCTGCAAAGAGTGATGTTCAATGACGTAGGGGTTGATAAAGTGATGAAGAGATGAGCCCCAGCTTCATTTTGTCCTCTGGATTCTGGAATTAGCTAAAACTAGGCATTTTCTAAGTTGATGCTTGGTTGCTTATATTGGAAATTGAATTGCATTGTTTTCTCTCATGGTACGATTTTTTTAGGGGAATATTTTGAGGATCCTTAAGCCTGAAAAGACTAGAACTCAACTAGTTAATAACACCTTGGGCAAACAGATCCTTCTTTTGTTGCTTGATAGGTGTATGAGATGATAATGTTGAACTCTCAAGCACCTATTCAGAATGTCCCACCACTAATGCTCAAGCATTGTACAAGAAGACCATTGCAACTTGTAGCTGGTGGGCTCACTAGTTGCAGTGCAATTCTTTCCTTTCCTGCTCTTTGATGCATGTAGTTCTACTGCTGGTAATTCAACCTTGTTAGTGTGCAACTAAAAATTTCTTTCAAATCTTCCCCTCCTTGCTGTCCCATAACAGTTTGGGCTGGTGATATCTGCAGCATTTCTCATGTTAATAGGGCAAAAGGATATCCAAGATGAGGTTCAGTTGAGAGCTTTTTTATTCTTTCTTTTTTTTTTTCGAAGGTTAGTTGTGTTGTGTGTTTGACATATGAGCAACAAAATTTATCATTATATTGTAACGTTGTACAAATGATGGCTGTTGTTGCACGCATGTATGGCAGCACATCAAGGTATTGAGAGAACAGTTGTGGTCATCTCAGTTAGTGTGTGCTTGCCTTAGCTACTCAAATGACAACCCCTGAACATTTTTTTTCCTTTTTTTCTTGTTTGTTTTCCTTAATTTTTGACACAATTTTAGCCTTCTTTTCCAGATTTGTTTATTTTGATATCCTTCTTGAATCTTTTATGGAATTTTCAGTTGATATCTTTTGTAGGAGGCATACGATAATTTTTGGTCCTTGACCTTTTCTTATTGCCGATTTTTCTCATCTCCTTAGGTTTCCTGGAGGTGGGCCTGGCATCCTTATTGGAGTCTGCACCTGAAGGATCATTTGGTGTCATTGCAATTCAGGTTGTATCTCATAGTGGCGAGGGACTTGTATCTAATGTGGTGTATGCATTGCTTGGTGTTTCAGCAATGTCACGGGTAAATGCAGGACTATCTTTGAAAACATCCTGTTGTGCATGTTTGTGTCTGTTCCAATTCAATACTTCAGAACACTCTCCTTGTCAGTTCTGGAGTAAGACTCTTTTCATTGTCCATTGGCATTCTCTTGCAAATAGGATACCTGGCATGATTGAATGCTAAACTTTGCAAACTTGGCTCTTCTTGCCATTGAAAGTGCTTTGCGGGAATCTATATTTAAGTAGTATATCTCTGCAGATTATTCCGTGAAATCATCTGAGTCTTGGTTCACCAACAAGCATTTCAATTTTGCATTGAAATAGGTCTGGTCCACTGACAGTATTATCAAATAATTTAAGAATATATCATAATGCAATTAGGATGGTTTGCCAAAATCAGCTGCTTGGAAGTCTCTCAGGGGTTATTAGTCTCAATTGTATAATCCATCATTAGTTGTTAATTTGGTACTGTTTTTTCAACTAATCCCTGTTAGACATCTTGAGAATGAAGCTCGTCTTTCCTCATTTGTGGCTTTCTTCATTTTATGGGTAACAAGTTCATAATGTGTTGGCAGTTATAATCACAGAGTGATCGGACTACTTGGTTAGCTCAAACTTATTTTCTGACATCCTTGGCCATTTTTGCTGTCTAAATAAAAGAATTTG
Source organism: Kandelia obovata (assembly GCA_021464305.1). NCBI lineage: Eukaryota > Viridiplantae > Streptophyta > Magnoliopsida > Malpighiales > Rhizophoraceae > Kandelia > Kandelia obovata. Next base: position 1,169,774 of record CM038487.1, read on the forward strand.
TTTTCTGTGGTAGACCTGAGGATGTTTTTAGATTGACATATGAAATGCAGCTGTTCCTTCTTCCTGATAGGTTCACAAGAGTGCAACGATCTTGCAGCAACTGGCTGCAATTTGCAGTTTGAGTGAGAGAATGACTTGGAAGGCTATCCTTTCTTGGGAATCTTTGCACACGTGGTTAAATGCAGCGGTCTATCTCTCTCTCTCTCTAATATATTTGCTCTGAAATCTTAAAGGCTATAGTAGGTTGTACTTGTTTGAATCCATTAGCCTTTTACCTGCTTTTCAAACTGTTATAAAATACTCTTGAAAGATTCCTGATTTTGACTTTGGTTGTGTTTTACTCCTTTCTTGTTATCGTTTTGACAACTAGACTTATGACAGGTGCAGGCTCTTCCTGCTGAGTATTTAAAGCAGGGGGAAGCTGAAACTTTAGTGCCTATTTGGTTGGAGGCCCTTGTTGGCGCTGCTTCAGATTACCTTGAGAGCAAGAGCAGCAATGGAAGTAAGAAAAACTGCAGGCATATGCAAGGGAAAGGGGGAAGAGTTTTGAAGCATTTGATTCGAGAATTTGCTGATAGTCATCGCACCATCCCAAACTTGACCTGATACTACCACCCAAAAGTTGGTGCGATATATTTTGTGTCCAAAAGCCAATAGCTGGAAGAGTTTTATGTGCGTATCTGCTGGAGAACGTCCAAGTCCAACATTGCGAGTAACATGTTTCCCTTGCAGGGTAGATGAGGGGCTGGAGTCTATTTTTAAAGCGAGGTCCCAAGTAAGCATTTTTCTAGCAAAAAATGCATTATATATATATTTATCTTCAGTGGAAATCATTGCGGAAAATCTTGCTCTTCATGAGCTTGGCAATTATTTTCCTAGTAGTGGGTCTTGCCCTGAAGAAATCAATGCTACGGGCTCTTCCAAACATCCATGGATATGCTGTGGGCATGACAACTGTCCAGCATGCAGAGCAATACTTACAACTTGTGTGAAGATACTTTGGAAGAGCATACCCATACTCTATAACATGGGGTTCTTCTGCCTCAACTTAAGGGATGGCCTAGGTAGGTTTGGGCCATTGCTGCTGTGGTTTAAGCAATGTTCACTCGGTACAATTTGTCAGATTCAACTTAGACAATCCAGATTCTCACTCCCTAAACAGAGAACAGACCTATGACCCAGTATATGCATGGAAACCACTGAAGTCACCGGCTAAGACGTTTGCTTGAATGATTTCCATGGACTTTAGCAAAAGTCCAATGGGTGGATTTTGATCAATGATCATTTCAATTCAAACTGTCCCTTTTTTTATTGGGTCTCTTTAGCATGTGATTGCAATAAGGACTATGATGCATACAATCGATTCTTCAATCATTCATCATGACAACATTCATTACCAAATTCACAAAGCTACGAGTCTATCGCACACAACCATTTGCATGCCACGACCGTACAAACAAGCGTTTTGCCAAGATAAATAGGAAAGAACCCAAACTCTTAATTAAGTATGCCTTAAGATGACATGCTAAATGATCTTTTATATTCAATTCTATGCGCCCCCCCCCCTCCTTGAAGACTTGCCCGATTGATATAAAATGGTCAGAGTAATTAAAAGTTTACTTAGTTCTATAACTGATTGAATGCAAATTATAAGAGAGATCTGTCTTAGTTAGAGTGCAAAATTTCTGTGCATAAAGTTAACCACTTTCCGTGTACAAGGTTTTAGCTGTTATGATGAGCAGTTGCATTTGATATATGAGAGTGATATTTAACATTGGCATCCTATGCTGAAGTGTCATGTATGAAGCTGGTTTTATTTTGATGCCTTAAAAATATATATTTGTTCAAGGAGTGTAGAGTTAATTATAAGTGAGATCTTAGAGTTTGAAGATCCCTAAAATAAGATGCATGGGCATGGGGTTTGAAGATTCTCTCTACAAGGTTGTCAAATTGTTTTTGTGCAATGCACACTACCAAATGATGAGAACTAAAAGTTTTGAGACCAAACCAAGTCTTGTGTTGTGTTCGACTTAAATATTATGTTATTTAATGCAGACGATTAGGCGGGTGTTAGCCAAATTAGCATGTCCTCTGTTTATATATATATATATATATATATATCCTTCTTAAATATTGTACCCTTTAATTCTAGGAAGATTATGTTTTGCTGTCAAAAAAAAAAAAAAAAAAAAAAAGGAAAATCTGCATGGAAAATATATAGAGAAAGTTCTGCTATCTGTTAAATCGCAACAACAACAACAACTTGAGATTTCTTATTAAAATTGGCAATGAAGTGCGTGCTGTTTCATTAATAAGAGGAAGCTGTTTCTTTCGTTGTTGGGCAGGGCAGGGTCAATACTGAATAAATTAAGAATGGTAAAGTCCAACCTTAGATCTAGATTTCCTTTTTGATGGAACAACTTCTTCTTCTTCTTCTTCTTTTTTTTTTTTTGTTTAATACAAAATTTGATCTCGACAGTCCTTAACATGAAAGTTAGAATTTTGGGTTTTCTTAAATGTGAAGAAAAACTGCAGGCAATGTTCATATAATGGGTGATCCCTTTTCCTTTTCTTTTTTTTTCTTTTTTTTTTTTTTGAGTTCAGATAACATTACAAATTAATTTGTGCATACCACAATAACTTTATTTAATGGATATAGTTAAATTAGTAAATCTAACCAATTAACTTTTGGTCAAGTGATACTAATTGCTTAAGACAAGGTTAGTGCATCTAAGTCGACATTTTCGCTATTCTAAAAATTAAAAAATAAAAATAAAAATTCCCAATTTCGGTAAGTATGGATTTAGATATATGAATAGCTTTTTAATTTTCCTTTTTGTCGTCATCATTTCGGCAACCTATCACATTGAAAACGGAGGGAGGGGGTAGGTGGTGCCAGAATCATAATGATAATTAAATCACCGTCAATTTCTTTTTTTATTTTTTTTATTTTGTTGGTTTTTTTTTTCTGTTTGATGGCGGCCTAATCACCGTCCACTTGGACATACGAAGAGATGTGTCAAGTGGGGTCCACTGATCCCAATCACAGTACGAAAGTTGGCCCCCATTCACTCTGGCGACTACGTCACGCAAAAAAATTCTCGACACGTGCAACCCACATGCCCACTCGAATCGCCTCAAGAGACGTCGCACTACCGTCTATTCTGGAGATCGGAATTTTTTTTGACCTGATCAGTGGCTGTGATCGAAAATGCTAACATACAGTCTAAATTAAAAAGATTTATACATACAACAATTTTTAGGTGGGCATTAATTTTCTAATACGTGTAACATAGTAATATGCATAATTAATTATATATTAAATAAATACATAAAAAAAATAAATATTTAAATAATAAATTTAAAGTACTTGTTTATATGTGTCTTAATGATGATATGTAATATATATATATATTTACAATTTTTAAAAAAATATATATTAAATATAAAAAAATACAATAATTAGACATTTAATGTAGATAACGTGTCTAATTCCCATTTTAAGATGAGGAGATAATTTGAGATGATATTTATATAAAAAAAAATATTCACACACACACACACATATATATATATATATATATTTTATTATTATTTTTACTTGCATTTTTAGATTTTTCACTTTATTCTCCTCAAATATCTAACAAATTAATCAAATATATATAAACATAACCGTTAAAGAGAGACGGCAAACTTTACATTAATTAAATTATCTTTTAAAACTTTCATTAATTAAAGTGAAAAGAAGATGAAGAAAAAGAAGATGACAGATAGACGACTAATAGATTAATCAATTAAGGGTAAAGGAAAAAAATTAATTAATTAAACCAAAAAGTAAAAACAAAGAAAGAAAGTGAAAAGCAGAAGAAGAAGAAGATAATAAGAGAGAGCAGCTTAGGAACAGTAGCAGTGGCAAAGCAACAGGCAGCAGCTTTAGTAATCAAATCAAAGACAACTTTACCTACCTAATCAGCCCCCCCCCTTGGGAAAAAAAAAAGAAAAGAAAAAAGTCATATTGTCGTGCGGCGACACTCTTTCTGTAGATGATAGCATAGCGAACTCTGATTCATTTGATTTGATAATTTACTTTTGTTTTGCCAGTTTGGTCTCAAATCCAATTGCCCAACTGCATTCTCTGTAACTGTAAGTTTGTCCTCTCTCTGGCTCTGTCTCTGTTGTTGTTATTGTTCAAATCCTATTTACGATGATGCTAAGTAGTTGTGGAAGATGATGATCTAATTTTTGATTTGTGGTTGCTGTTTTTGTTTTTTTGTTTTTTTTTTTGTTTTTTGGTTGGTGGGGTTCTAGGAAATGGTGGGGTGGGGTGAGGGGGGGGGCTTTCCTAGTTTTTATTTTTTAATTACGTTAAATTAACATTATTAATGAAATGGATCTGTTGTTAGTGAACGGCCATAAGATGTTACATTTTCCCGTTAAGTTATTGGCCTGTTCATTTAATTGCTCTCATTACTGCAAGATGGGGTTCTGGTTCTGGTTCTGGAAGTGAGCTCCCATTGCAACCCTTTTTTTTTTTTTTTTTTTTTTTTTTTTTTGTCTGACTGATATGCATTGTCTTTGGCCTCTTGCTTTCTGCTGTTGAAATGAATGGATGTTGTTGCTTGGTACATGATTTGAGACGGATTGGTTTTAGGCTGTTTCCTTTGAGAATGGCTTTGTTGTGGTGTGTTTCTATTTCTACCGTGAGAATTCTGGGGAATGGGATATAATCTTGCTGCTGGGTTTGGTTGCAGGTGATAAATGTTAGCATTGTTTGTGAGCTATAAGGTGTTGCATGGAATTCATTAGAGAACAAGATGTATTCTGAGAAACTGGCTGGAGAGACATCTCTTTGTCGGAGTTTGGAAGCTTTGACTGTGTCAAAACGGCTTGCAAGAAGCGTCAGCCAGAAATTGAAGAAGAAATATCCTAGAATTGAAGGAGAGGAAGAGGATGATTTCGGGGGTGTTTCTTTAAAATGTCTTACTTTGTATGGAAGGGGCGGTGGTTGCAAGGTAGGCGCTGACACGGGTGATGAATTTGGGGATCCAAGCGGTAGGAGGAGGTCATCGAGTGCCAGTGAAGAAGGAAAGGGTTACAAGCCAATATGTGGCACTGAGGAAACTGGAGTTGATTGCTTCTCCTATGGGATGAGGGAGAAACTTTGGAAGAGAAACACCCGGAAAGATTTAGAACTTGAAGATTCAATGCAAAATAGCAGGTTGCATGCGTTTATTCCAGATGATATACTGGAAATGTGTTTGGTGAGGCTTCCATTGACCAGTCTTATGAATGCCCGGCTTGTATGCAAGAAATGGAGATGCTTGACAACCACTCCTCGTTTCCTGCAGATGAGACGGGATGGTTTGTATCAGAATCCATGGTTGTTCTTGTTTGGTGCTATTAAAGATGGCTATTGCTCTGGAGAGATACACGCTTTGGATGTCTCTCAAGATCAGTGGCACAGAATTGATTCTGGTGTTCTAAAAGGAAGGTTCATGTTCTCTGTAGCGACTGTTCAGGATGATGTTTATATTGTTGGAGGCTGTTCTAGCTTGGCCCACTTTGGAAGAGTCGATAGGAATTCATTCAAGACTCACAAAGGGGTCCTGGCATTTAGCCCTCTAAATAAATCGTGGCGTAAAATTGCTTCCATGAGGTATGCACGATCAATGCCAATTTTAGGAACTTCTCAGGTTAGTTCAGACTTTTCGACTTTGCGCTGTTATCAATACCGCCAGGAAAGACGTTTTCCCAGGTCACGGCTTGGTGGTGTGTCGGATGTTTATGAAGATCCTCACAGACTTTCCCTAAGACGTCAATACCGAAATGCTTTTGATGAAAATGAGGTTTTGTTGTTGTCCAACAGTAGGTCACAGAAGGTCATCAAACAAAAGAATGATCCATCAAATGCAAAAGGGTCTAAAAGATTTATTTTGATTGCTGTGGGAGGTCTTGGATCTTGGGATGAACCTTTGGATTCTGGAGAAATCTATGATCCCATTTCAAATAAATGGACAGAAATCCAAAAGCTGCCTGTAGATTTTGGGGTTGTTTGTTCTGGGGTTGTTTGCAATGCGATATTTTATGTTTACTCCGAGACAGACAAGCTCATGGGATATGACATCGAAAGGGGTTTCTGGATAGTAATTGAAACCTCTCCATTCCCTCCCCGTGTTCATGAGTATTACCCAAAACTTGTATCTTGTGATGGGCGACTGTTCATGCTTTCGGTCTCCTGGTGTGAAGGGGATGGTCGAATAGGTCAGAGAAACAAGGCTGTTAGAAAGTTGTGGGAGCTAGATCTTTTGTATCTTATGTGGACTGAAGTCTCAGTGCATCCTGATGCTCCAATGGACTGGAATGCTACATTTGTTGCCGATAAAAGCTTGATATTTGGGATTGAAATGTTCAAGATATTTGGTCAGGTAGTGGACTTCTTTACCATGTGCAATGTATCTGACACCAAGATGAACTGGAACTATATTTCTCGGAATCATATGGCTCATGAATTAGATGCTTCCTCATGCATGACTAAGTCACTGGCCGTGCTGCATCTATGAGATCCCCGTTGATCGCTGTTGGAGAAGAAAACTTCAAACATTCTTATTGAATTCTTTGGACATATCATAATTTGGGCAGTTCGATGTCTTGATTTCTTAATGTTGTTCATAAATGAATTCATGCTTGGGGTAGTAGATGCTATTTTGCAGTACTCAAGAAAACTGAAAACTTTAATCGATATGGGCTCTGGCAAAAACCGAAAAATACTGTCCTGGGCTCTCCTTCCCCACATTGTTTCTCATATTGTTCTTATTTCTCTTTGTACTGTGTTGAGCTTAATACTGACTACTTTCTTGATTGCTCACAAAGAATTTTATTGTCAGGGAAGGTGATAAATATATATATGTTTTATTTTCTGTCCCAGATTTCTCCTTCATTTTCTCCATTTTGTAGAAAGATCAAAATTTACCCTTGCATTAGGGTGCTGCCCCGGGCGGACATGACTGGTGCGGCGGTTTCAAGGGGCGGCGAGGCCACTTTGTGCTTTCAGTTTGCCTTTTATTACTCTCTTTTGTTATAAAATAATAATAAATTAAATATAACGCAGATCTACATTATCTTTTTATTTTTGAGCAATTATTTTTTCCTTTTAATCCACATGCACATATATTACTGACATATGGGATCTTGCTATTTGGTCTATTATGGAATGTGTAATAATGAGACATGCCAATAACCTGTTCTTGTGGAGATGGCTTGACTAGTAAGTTAAATAGTCTGAGATTATACTGTCTTCGTTCTTTTGGAGATGGCTTTACTGGTAAGTATAAATAGTCTGAGATTATACTGGCCTCTTGATTTGGAAACTATTCATGAAGTAAAACTCCTTTATTTATTGGTTTTCTTTCAATTTGTTTCTCATCTTAAACAACTATTTTTTTTCTTGAAAAACAAAATAGTAAATTTGTTTTTACTGTCTTAATGCACATCCATCGAATTGCTTCTAATACTTTCATATGGGGCTACGTAGAGAACTGAAAAGCAGGAAATGAGACCTAACAGTGTGTCTCTTCCAGCACCTCCAATTTTTTCAGGAACCAATTGCTAGCTATGGTCAGTGAAGATGAAGGCATGTCTCATGGCACATGACCTCTAGAAAATAGTGGAGACAGACAGATCCTCTCTACTTTTGCCTAAGAATCCAACACTGAATAAGAAAAAAGAATCACAAGCAAGAGAGGTCCAAGAAGTTTAAGGCTCCTTACCTGCATACATCCTGCTCTCTTAGATGTCATCTTCACAAGAATCATGACATGTGAGATAGCAAAGGAAGCATAGAATAAACTCAGAGATGAGATGAGTTCCATGGCAGTAATGAAAGAAGGCAAATGAAGTTTCTAAACTTGAAGAGAGAGTTTGAGATGCTAAGGTTGAAGGAAACATACTTTCTTAAGGGTTACACTTCAAAGTGTAAAGTTATAAGAAGTGGTAAACCAATTCAAATTAATGGGAGAGGAGATTAGTTATAAGAGAGTTGTTGAAAAGGTCCTTTGTCAGTATTTTGATAAATTTGAAGTAAAAATCTCTTCTTTTGAAGACTCATCAAGGCATCTAAGCAAGATCACACTCTCAGAATTTCTTTGGAACTCTAGAAGCTCAAGAATAAAGAAGTAAGCAGAGCTGATGAACTTCGTGGGTTTTGCACATTGGTGCTGTTTTTGGCTAAAATGGCCTATCTAAGCTTCTATGTGTCTAGCTCATTCATCGGAGGGCAAAACATCAAAACAAGAGAAATGGTTTCGAGTTTGCTGTTAATGGGAATCGAGAATACAAAAAGTGGGAGATTATGTTCTCAGTTAACGAGAGAGAGAGCGTACATCTTAATTTTTGTTTTTCCAACTTTAATGTTGATACCCATTTTCTTGAACATTAGATAAATTAGATGGAAGAACACCTCGACTGAAAGTTTAGTTTGGAGAACCCTTCCTTGCATTGCAGGTAAATTAAAGATAAGTGTATCATTTTATTCTCAGTTCCAAGTTAGACTTGAGAAATTTCTGGTTAGAGATAATAATTAAATTTTGATTAAATTAAAATAACAATAAGTGCTTTTGATTTAAATTGAAGTAATAATTAAATTTTTCATAATACTTTCTTTTAATGGTTTAAAAAAATAAATTAAGTATATATAAAAGCATATTTACCTAGGAATCTCTAAAACCAAATTGCTAGCCATTGAGCTCCAAATTATCCCTTTTTTTTTTTTTTTTGGCTTGGTATTGCGCCAACAGGAGAAACAATTTTTTGCTAATTATAATTTGCACTAGACTGTTTGCTATCTAAACCTTTTTTTTTTTTTTTTTTTTTGGATAAATCTAATCAAACATTTCTTTATAACATCAAATTGCACCAAGCATGTCTCAGGATCACTTCAATGGCGGATGCTAACGGGGCAAGTGGGGTGACCATCGCCCCACAAACATTTTTTTAAATCTCCATTTTATAGCTCAGTAAAATTTTTAAAATTTCTAAATTTTCTCTCATAATTTTATTTGGTCCCCCAAACATTTCTTTAATCTTTGTTTTGGTGCCACGAATTTTTTACAATTTATCTGTCCTTAATACAAAATTTCACTCAGATCCCAACAAATTTTGAAGCTTAATATTTTCTATTAAATTTTTTAAAAAAATTTAACATTCTATCTGCCCACATGCTACATGCTATGATTTCTCATCTATTTGTATCGTTTAATCATATAATATAAATTTAATTTATATTTCACAATTAATTTTAGGCTATCAATATTTTTTTTCAGTCTTTATTGTATCCTATATTAAAATGCGACAGCAAACCCCCCCCCCCCAAAAAAAAAGCCAAAGTTCATCCCCCACCACCTATAACTTCAGCCATTTCTCTGCAACAGTTTTCAGTCACATTGCCGATTCCAAATCCATAAAATTGGTCAATTGATAGGGCAAAGTGTACTGTTCGGTTTCATTTCAGCTTTAGACAGTCAGACTTGAAGCCTTTTACTTAATGCATGTTGATGGTTAAGTAAAGCATATTTTGTTGACTAATTTTACACAAATAGTAGATGGAGCCTAAGTCTTTCACCAAACAATGCAAGCAAGATATGTTTGTATCATGCAACAAACAGTTAGCATTTGAATAGTGTTATGAGCTAGTTTTTGTTTTCAATTCTTAACTGGTAAGCAACAGTTATCCCTTCCTTATCAGTTTTACAAGTGCAAATTTGAGGAAAAAGAAAGTAACAACAATCCCATTTCTTTCAAATCTCCAAATTTTATCAGGAAAAGCATCAGAGAGGAAAGCTTTCTCGCTGCAGATCATCAGAAATCATTCACAAAATCATCCAATAATACAAATTAAACAAAGCACATAATCCAAGTAAAACTTGCAATGATAACGAATGAATTTCCAAGCAGCATAAGAAAGCCTAATTTTTATCAACAGAACAGTTACAAGAGAATGAAGAACCTGTCTGTCTAGGCTTCCCACTGGAGAATAACTAAAACCCATCAGATTTACTTGGAGAACAGAAGAATCTGAAAAATGTTACCAGGACAGATGCCATTTGGTGCAGAACCATATCTCATAGAAGCCCTCTTCTCCTCTTATAGTCACTAACTGTCAAGGTCAGAGCATGTCTTCTGCCATCATTCTCCAGGACTCGGCATCCAACAGTCGCTTCTATTCTTTGTTTCCTCGCCATGAACCCCGCCTGAGCTCCTTGGGGTCCACCAAACTTCTGAAGCACAGTCAATGATATTGGAAGCTCAAAATTATGCAGCATATTTGACTCAGTGCCTTGATCCACAGGGGCACTTGTATCAACTAATTTCCCTGCATCAGCTGCAGCTTCTAATGCTGCTGCTGTGGCAGCCATCCCAGTCTCTGCTCTGGCACCTGCCACTGCTCCATTGATATTTGGGACAACTGCCTTGCCATTAGCCTCCATATTTGTCTCTATAGCTGCCTCACCAGCAGGTTTTGATGCATAATAGTTTCGTGACCTAGTCCATCTCCTTGAAAATGGATCATAACCTGCCTCACCTGCTTTGAGACCAGTATTTACTGGTTTTAGTTCTGATGCATTTCTGAAATTCTCAGCTCTGTTCCTTCTGTTCATCTCTGCCAGCCTTATAGCTTTCATATCCACCTCCTGAGCCTGCCGTGATGCCTCTAACTCCTTAATTCTTGATTTAATCCTCTCCACCTCTGCCCCATCACGCTTGAATTGTGCGGCTTCCAATGCCCTCCTCAACCGATCCTTCTCAGCTGCAACATTTAGTGGCCTTGATGAAGCAGATTTTTTCTCCTGCAGCATCTGCTTTACAGTCGCTGCTGAGTAGACAAAAGTATTTGATTTTCGTATGGCCTCCTTCTTTTCCAAGATATCCTGCTTGCTTGGCATCCGACCAAAACTACGCTCCACCTCCCTAACCCACTGCCTGTATTCTTCCTCAGTCGGTGCTGAGTCTGAAACCATAGCCATCTGCCACCTGGCTGCAGAGCTTTCATTGCCCCATATCACATTCAGATACTTAAAAGTTGTTTTGTTATCCAGTTTGTAAGGCCGGTCAGGGTCTGCAGCATCAACATTTCGCACTAAGCAGAGTCTGTAGATAGGCCCATTCTTTGACCTCCCAATCCCAACCCTCACAAAGCAACCCACAATCAACTCCTCAAACCAAGGCTCCATAAACCACTTAGCCAGCTTCGACCTACGGATTGTAATTTCTCTTATATCATCATATGTAGGCCTCTGTGACTCAGGCCCCACATCCTCGTCACTGTCTGCCATACCACCATCACCTGTTGACCCCTCATCTTCACTGTGAGACCTACTTTCGCTATCACTCTGACTTGAGCTGCTCAGATTTGTGGATGTCATATGTTTCTGCTTGATAGGTGAAAAACCACGACTACTTGAGGTAACCCTAGATGCATCCCTCAACTTACGCTGAGCCTCTGGGTCCTGCTGCTTGAGGCGTTTAGCTCTCAATTCATTCAGTGCATCATCTTTGGCAGCTGCCCTATCTGCAGATCTGGTTGATGAGCGCACCCCACGAGACAGTGAAAGGGGTGCAATCTCCTTTTTGGACCAGGTGGTCCTCTCACTATCCCGTTTTGACCTAATTCTCTCTGTTAAACTCTTATCACCTTTCCTGTCTGCACGTTCAGACAATATCATCTCCCTTTCAAGTTCAGTCATTTGTAAAAGCTTCTGCCGGTCATCCTCATTCTTGTATAGATCATCACCAATATCAGATTCCTCGCTGCTGTCACCCTCGTGATCAGAGCCGACATCATAATTACCTTCTTCCCGATTATCTTGATCATCATCCCTTTCGCTAGGGTCCAGTCTCTTCTTCAAAGGAACTTGAGATCCAGATGGCTTTCGACTTGCATAGCCACGATCACTATCCGAATCATCATCCCTAGAGTCACTTCCACCATCAGAATAAGAACCCTCACGTTGCCTCTTAGATTTCGAATGTGAATTTCGGTTTCGCCCTCCAGTGCCAGTTCTAGTCCTTCCTGCTGCCTCAAGAAGCAAATTTTCCAAATCCGCCATATTCCCTCTTATACACCCTCTGAATGAGTCTTGAGTCTGCAGACAACAATCAACAAGTGCACCAATTAACTACACATGAGAAGAAGATATGACGACCAAATCGCCTCAAATGTTCGACAGCAGTACAATCAACACTCACATGTTTCAAATAACAAGCAAGCTATCAAGAGGCTCGAAAAGGAACCAAAAAATGTTTCCAACCCCAAAGTAGGAACGTGCGTAAATGTAAATCATTCAAAAACGCAACAAAGAGATTGACAGCAAGTTACCAATTATCAATCAATCACAAAAAACCAAAAAAAAAAAAGAAAAAAGAAAAGAAAAACCCTAAGGATCAGATTTTTAGAGGGGAGCCAAAAAGGGTATGATCAGATGATATAAAAGAATTGAAGCAAAATTGCAGCTCAATGGAGCAACAGATGATCAATAAATATTACGGATCAATAAGAACTAACAATATGGGTTTTACATATTAATTCTACCTGTTAGCAAAATCAACCAAAATACAACAAGGGTATGGCCGAATTTGTAAATTTAGTGTACCAAATATGCAAATTCACACACACACACACACACACATATATAGAGAGAGAGAGTACAGATCGGAAACTGAAAGGAATTGCAGAAGAGGGGGCCGGCAGAAGTACAGGAGAACGAAAAGGAGGGATCTTTCAAGCCGAAGGGTCTGTTGGGGTTTTAGGGTTTTATGCAGCCAGCTTTCAAAACTTGAGAATGTATGAATGATTGGTTTTTCTTTATTATTATCTGTGTTTTTTTTCTGCTTTGACTTTGTTTAACAATTTTTTTTTAAAAAAAAAAAAACATGAGACTCAAAAGCTTCTTTGTGTTGCGTTGATGACGGAGATTTATTTGGAATTGGTTGGTATTCGGGCCGGCGGGCAGGGGCGGGGCAAGGGCGGTGGTGCTTTGGATCTCGGCCGAAATTGACTCATCCGTCTGGTTGTTGGTTTTATAAAGAAAGAAAGGATAAAACAAGTCCCTAATTTTTTATTTTTTTAATAATAATATATATTATTTTATTTATTTATTTATTAAAAACTAATAAGTAGTATCTAAGAGCTTTATAAAAAAAAATTGATTGTTTGTGCTGGCAAACACATGACAGACACAGATAACTCTGCAATTTTTATTTTATTTTAATAAAAAAAATCTAATAAGTAATAATTGAGAGCCTAAAAAAAATAGACTATATATATATATATATATATATATTATTGAGTACGTGAAAAAACTGAAAGACACATGTATGTATATTTGACGAGTCATATTTTATTTTATTTTTATTAAATAATATTGTATTAGTACGTTATCTCATTATTTTTATTACGTTATTACTAAATTTTTTATTAAAAAAATAATGAAATTATGCCAAAAGGTAGTCACTTTCAATAATATATATATATATATTGTATATAAGAAGAAGAAATTATATGTTTGTATAAAAATATGATATTTATGTTTGAAATAGAGATTTTCGCTTCTAAAATATATATAATAATCTGTGTACAGAACGGATATAAAATCTAATAATATACTTTATTTTTGTGATATTAAGATGCCACGTGGCATGCCTCATATTTTTTGTTTTTTTGGAAGATTTTTAAGTTTTTGGGAGGACGAAACTAATTTTAACGACTTTACAACTTCATGCTACCGAATTGCATCTCTACAGCTATTAATCATTATTTTTAATAGAAAATTCCAATCAATATTTATATTTAATAGGTGAAAATCGTGATTAATGTATTATTAGTAGTCTAATAATTTATTATTATTATTATTATTATTTTCTCTTTTCGCGTTGTGTGTTTATGTTGCTGATGAGGTTCTGTCTCACAATTTACGGTATTTTCAGGCAGTATCATATGTGTTATTGTTGCATTTTATTAAACGCAAGAGATGGCCCTCCTGCAAGAGAAACCATCACCTGATGCAAACTTCGTGCCACAGGACCATTCCTTTCTCTCTTAGAAGAATGCACGTCGCACACCTTTATAAAACCCATCTACTGTTAAAATTTCATCACCAACTCCATTATCACTAAACCTTTACATACCCTCCTTCAGAGTTCGATTCTGATACCACTCTCACCAAATTATTCTCATTCTCCTTTAAAACAACTTGTTGAAAAGTACAATACCATGTTTACAAAATTCAAGACCCTCTTTTCTATAAGGCGTAAAATTCTGTCTTATTCGGCTGAACATAGCATATTTGTGCAGCCAGTGAGTAACCATTTGGATGTATAATGCTTCGGAGTACACCTAGTCAGGTGAATGCACCATTTGCACAGAAGCCAGTTCCAGAGAGGAGCTCAATGGAGACAAAAACAATCGATGCTTAAACCAAAAGAAGGAATACATTTTGATTCGGCTATATTTTCGTGTGTACAAGAGTCTCAGCCCGCACCATACAAAAAGAATCCTATGAGAAAAGGGGAAGAAAGGAAAAAGAAATGATCGGTCAAATCAGACTATATTGCAGGCTTGAAGTCAGTTTGATACACTCTGCTGCAGCAATCTAGGAGCATTCTGTGCAACAAACGTTGATCACAAAAAAGGAAAGGCTGTACAAAAATTTGTATTCCATTAGCTTTCATGGCATCCTACATGCTTCAATAACTTCACTCACAGCTTTATGAGTCTCCGGTGGAATCATGTTTAATGTCAAATGAAATGCCTGGACAAAGAAATACATCCATAATTCAGACTTCAACCCATAAAACAATCGGTTATGCACAGAACATCCAGTGTTCCAATACAAAGATTGTGTTAGCTTGCATAACTAGAAACGGTTAGCTGCAAACCCCTTCTTGAGCTACAAAATGAAGGGCAATTCGCCCATATCCCTTAAATTCCCTCAATCCCATCCCAGTGGATTTGAACCTTATAAATCTGATTTAGGATCCTCAGGTTCTTTACCACTAGGGTCTCCCTTGCAGATGGGGCAAGCTCTTTACAACATGATTTCAAAGTAAATCAATTCAAAGAACATAGATGCATAGAGGACAATAGGTGAACATTGCAACAATGGTCATACACAGGACAGACAAACCAAAACAAAAACTTACCACAAATCTCTCCAAAACAGGTACAAGAATTGCCAAGTTGTGATTTGGAAGGTAGTGAGCAATGGACTCACGTATGCTTCTACTGTTATCATATAGGAAAAAATTGTGAACAGATTGTTATTTTATGTAAGGAAATGGGGAGACCTGAAAAGGTATAAAACAGAACCTCTCAGTAGAAAGGAATGCAAGCAGCAGTGCTGCATAAGCTTCTACAATCATCTTCTCTGCTTCTTTCTCTCCTTGTAGCACAACTGCCTCATCATTCTGCATGACACAATAGGATGTGTACTTCAGACATTATAATTATAATAAGATTTGCTAATGTTGAAAGTTTCACTCTTGGGAACATTCAATAATAGTCTTGTACTTATTCTTCAAATGTATTGGCAACAAAAGAGAAAATTTATACACAGGAGCATGCATGTGCAGTCACAAGAAGACAAAATGACACGTCACAAACAATGAAATGGTAAAATAATATGCACAGAAGAAGATTTGTTGGCATCAGGTAAGCAACTCACCCATGGCATCATGTTTTCTTCTCCAGATACATCACCTGCACCTTGGTTGGCTAGAAAGATGGAACACAGTAGCGGAATGACATCCTGGTGACTTTCCTCTTCTAGCCCTTCTAAGTTACGAAATGAAACACTTGCAGCAGCAAGCCTTGATCTGCAATCAAACTTACTCTAAGTAATGGTACAATAAGCATTATAACTACCTGTACTACCCATACTAGCAAGCCCAAGAGAATACCGTGAGGAACATCTACTATGCCACTTAAGGCAAACCATAAGGTTAAGAACTATTACCATTGATCACCACATACAGAAAATCTAGATAAAGAATATTGGCATGTTTGAACATATGGCACACTTCATTGCCTAATCCCTATCTAGGAATTTGAGCTGTACGTAGAAAATTACAAATAGACGAGGAAAACAAGAATTTGATGCAAATGCAGAACAAAGAAGCAAATAACATAAGTCACATAAAATTCACTGCCTTATGCATTGCTTGATTCAAGATAAGAATAAAAATGCAGAGGAGTTACAAAATATGGGAAAGAATGACCAACCTGTTATGCCCATCCTTCTCCACCAAGTTCACAAGTAGGCCTAATATAGCAACAAGGAAATCTAACTCTTGATCATTGAGATGAATTTCAGTCTGATGATCCAGTTGACTGCTTGAAGTTTCATCTTTCATCCCACTGGAAAGAGATAAAGACGAGCTGAATGAAGGAAAGTGCCTAGCAATCAATGAAGACATAGCCTCCAGTCCTCCACATGCAGCAATTTGTTGACAACCAATAGTGTTGTCATTTGTTAAATTCATGAGAACCTGAACGAAGAAAATGATAACTACAGAGGGAAAATAACATGTCAAAGAAATTCAAATGCAGGATCAGAGGAATACTTTGACAGCAGTGAGCAGACAGTCTATCACCAGGCTCGAACATTCTTCAGCATTAGAATTGCAAGAGTCTTTCTGCTGACATTGATGTCCTGCATCACTTGATATTTGTTGGCAACCCAGATCATTAATTGATTCTTCTTGGCTCATTAGCTGACATTGGTGCCTATCTTTGACTTCCTTCAATGCAATTGCTACATTTCGTCTTCGACACTTTTTCGGTTTTCCATGTACTAGGTCCCACTTCGAGGGTTGAAAATCATCTTCATCAAATGCATAAGGATCTTGGCTGTCCTCTAATAGTTCGCACATGGCATCCTTTGTTCGACTGGGTCTCTCAATAAGACTAAATTTTCTCATCAACTCATCACTAATCACAGATGTTCCATTAGTTGCATTCCTTAATCTCTGACTACAGGCGCTGGATGTGGAAGAATGGCCTCTCTTTTTTAGTTGGCATGCATCCTTCCTTACTGAAGTGGTAGTTTCAGAAGTGGAAGCAGAAAGACTTGACCAGGCAGTTGATTTATGAGATACACTAAAACTTTTATCTGATGAAGTCCTCTCACTACAGCAATCTGTAGAGGAACTGATGTAAGCAAACTCATTGCTGTCTACTGCAAATTGAAATAAAAAATCAACTGAGAGGGAGAGAGGGAGGCAGGAAGGGAGCTCCAAAAGCAGCAGGCATTCTAGAAACATTTAGGCCATAAAGTACCTTTGTTTTCTGCAGCTAAAACCACATTACAAGCATGACCATTCCCATCATGAAGACTACAAGGCTTCCCATCCATGGAGGCCAAGGAAGAACATTTAAGGAGACAAATGTCTAGAAATGATACCACTAATTATTAGAATGCAAATTAAATGAAGGCACAATAACCAGAATTTGACATGGAAAAAATGGCAACTTACAGAGGAATTATATTACCTGATAGGATCTTAATAATGCTCATTATCAATTTCGTGAAAGAAAGTTGGAATCCACAAGAACCCATGTTTCCTTCCATTGCAAGCAAATGACTCTATATTAAGGAAGAAACAACTGAACATTAAGAATCCACTATTCAGCATCAAACAGCATCACAAGCTCAATCAAAGGTGTGAAAAGGGGAAAAAAAATAACAAGACAAATTTACAAAAGTATACCTGGTTTTCTTTACTCAGAAATGTTGCATTTTCCATGATTTTCAAACATTTAAGAAGCAGCTTCAAGCTCTCAAGACCCTTGTCATCTTTTACATCCTGAATTGAAGGTGAAGCATGCTTTTTCGAACTCTGCCGGTAAACTTATAATGTCAAATTTTCTTCTCCAAAACACACAAATCAGCGACAAAATTTTCCGGACCAAAGTAGACCCAAGAAGACAGATTAGCACAACCTGATATCATACTTCAGCACAGCACAAATAAAGAATCTGAAGTCTGTCAAGCACAAACTATAATCATATGGGTTTCCATACACACCATTCATGTTTCCTCTCAGAAAGAATTGCGACAAACTATAACCAAATCTAAGAATGGAAGAACAAAGAAAAAACAGAGATAAAGAGAGGGAGAGGGAGAAAGGGAGGCAGAATGAGAGAGAATTAAATGTTACACACTAATGCTTATTGTGCACATCATACCAGAGCAAGAAACAAAAACAAGGTAACTTCCACAAACATTTCAAGAAATATTAACCCAAAGTTTTTTTATTGGTGAAGATGCTTCAATGTCATGACCTAATGAGATAAAACAACGTACAAGCTCACACCTCCATAACAAAGTGACAGCTTATGGCAACCTCAAACACAGCATCAAGTCCTCCCAGCTCTCGGAACCTCTCCTTAAAATTCCCCCCTGCCTTACTTATCATTCCAGATGTATCTGATGAATGCAACACAGATAAAGAAATAATTTTATAGTCAGCAAAAACCAAGAGAGACAAGGTATGTGATGGTAAGCGAGTGTATGCAGGTGCAGATCTCCGCTTCAATCAGTAACAGAAAAATGATCACAGGCATGCAACTCCCTACTTACAGTATATTGTTAACAATCAATAGATCTCAGATTCATACCGGACTCTTCTACCAACTAATCACAACTTTATGGAGGAAAGTTAAGTGGAATTACATTATTCTTGTCATAGAGACAACTGCATCTTTCGATGAACAGATGCATATTAAATAACTAGGAAAGCTGAACAATGGTTGAAGAGAAGTATATGACTATTCCACAATATGCAAAAAGCTTGTGCAAAAATATCACTTTCAAGTGAAGGAAACTATTTAAATGTAAAAATAAAATTCAGGTGGTCCTGCAACAAAATAGACAACAGGAAGTTGCAAACAGGAAAACTGGAGGCCACACAATGATAAAAGAAACAAACATAAATGAGAAGTAAATCAGAAATATAAAACAGAACCCGAAGCAGCAACTGACAATGCAAGATGGAAAAACAGACACATTTCTAAAGATGCGGCACTCACACATTTAACTCAGTAACACAATTATTTCTGCTTCTAGCTTTCTTGGGATAAAATAAATAAAATCTGATTAACTAGACCTAATTTTCATCACATTCCATTATTCAATCATAAGAAATCTACATAATATTTAATTTTCCTTAAGAATACACAAACCCAAACAGAAACAACAGTTTCAACAACATCTGTCAGAAATAGGGGATAATCAGTTCATACCTTCAAATGATATCTTAGATAAGCATGCTTTCTCCATAGTCAATAAAGCTATCCATTTAGGACTCAATTCCGGCCTGTCCACCAAACTGCTGTCCCCACGTGCCTTCATATCCTTGCAACTAACAAGAATTTCTTGAACTTTGACAGCAATGGCAGCAGAACTGGAATCTAAAAGTTTACTTGCATCTCGTAAGGTATCAAAATCTTTATGCAATGCCAAAAGTTTATTGCCTATACTTCGAGCTTTGTTTTCAGTAGCAGTAGAAAAGACTGGTTTCAACAGTTTGATTAGAAAATAAATACAAGTGGGTGATTCCAGAAGGTGATCATCCTGACCCTGAAACAGTGAAATTCAATGCCTTTTAGAACACAGTTACGCTGAGAAAGTACAAATGTAAAGCAAATGGTTGAAGGACAAGGACGCCACCATACATATTTGACAATCTCATAATTTCATGGAAATAAAACATTCTCCAAACATCCATACATGGAAATAAAACATTCTACTTACACCTATATCCATTGGCTTGGAATATGGAGTAACATTAAAGACAAAAATGTGATATCTCCTTATACTACATGCAACAAAGTTTTCAATGCACTTACTGATGCCCACTCCATTCATTTGGATCACATAATTTCATTCATTGGACTAATAAAAAGAAATGGGGAAAAAAAGAACATTCAACACAATGCACATGTGGAATATCTAAGCCACCAGCATCTTTGGTATAAACCTACCAAGCCAATGGATAGCCCATCCCATAATTGCATCTGTCTCATTTAGGTTAGATCTGATACTCCTTTTCAAACCCAAGCCCTAAAATGCATGGCAAACTGATTTACCCCCCACCAAGCTGCAATCTCCCAAGGTCTCTTCTCAACAGTCTCTTAAACACTATGTTCTAATTAAACTGCAGAGAAAACTTACATCACCAGTCAAGACATAGAAAATAGCTGCAGCAGCAAGATTACTGGGTGTGTCATCAAAGCTGAGAGCCAAAACAGCATCAATTATGGTTTTTGCCATCCTGAAAGCAGGAAAACTCAGACATTCAATGACACAGGTACCAGAAAACAAAACATTCAATCCTTATTTCTGCACGATATGGACATAAACAAATCAATGTTTTAAAATAAAACCAAAAAGAGGACCTCATTTTTCTTTGCTGCGTTCTCTTCACAAATCGTTTGATGGTTCAACTTCAAGAACTTCTACAACTCTCCAGAAGAATCAAAATCCAAGAAAGCATTCTCAAAATTCAGATAGCCGCTAGACAAAATACAGTTCTTTAAATCGCCAATTGAACCCCCTCAAAAATTAGCGAAATTAAGTGTACCCATCATTCCAAAATTACATAACATTATCGCTTTTTCCTTTTTCTTTTTTTTAAAAAAGGACTTTAAACTCAATCTACCCACCAAGGTTCTTAACAGTTAAATAAAATTCTCAAATTTCTGACAAAACGGCTCCAAACTCGGTCTTTAAGCAACCTCCCCCGCCCAATCCCAAGAAAAGCCAAGATTGGTAACAATTACACGAAAAATTAGACATACCCTTGAGTCCTCAAGAGCCGGCGCTGCTGGACCGTGCCGCAGATTGACAAAAGAGAAAGCAAGCTCGCCCTCCTGATCCTGGCAGGCTGGCCTTTACGCAACCCATCGAGCGCGAAATTAACCTCATCAACATGCTCCATCATCTCCCCGGACTCCTGCGCCTCCATCAAAGTCGAAGTCAACTGAATCAAAGGCCTAGAATCACGAGGAGTACTCTTGCTGGTGGAGGGTCTTTCCAATTTCCCGTTTCTGGGTTTCTTGGACTTCCTCGAAACAGCAGCATCAGACGACAAATTGTCTGAATTGAAGGCATAGGGACTGGGATCGAAAGAGGACCACAAAGAAGACGATTCTTGGGAAGAGAAAGGGAAGGTATTGTTGATTTCTTGAGATGGGGTTTCTTGGGAGAGAGAAAATGAATCTCTAAACGAGTGGTCGTGGTCGTGGTCGGAATCGAAGTCGCCGTCAAATGAATCGGAGAAGGCCCTGCCAATGCCTCCTCCTCCGCCGCGGCCGTCCTGCCCTCTGTTCCGGCGACCGTAGGTTCTAACGATCATAATTCCCGAAGGTCAGAGAAAAGACCCAAAGAAGAACCAAAAAGGAAATCTTTGACCTACTTTCCCGTTGGAGAATGAGAAGAAGAAGATGCAAAAGAAGAGGAGGATCAATTTGGCATTAGGGCAAAATGGGAGGGGCTTTTTGGTAAAGACGAAAGATTTGAAATTTCTCTCTTCTTTCCCGGAGATGATGCGCCGCTGACAGAGAAGACAGAAGATTGGCTTGTTTTTAGGACACAGAAATATATATATATATATATATAGAGAGAGAGAGAGAGAGAGAGAGTACTACATGGATCTGAATCATACGTTATGGGTTATGGATTCGGGTAATTTTTCGGATTTTTATGAAATTCAGTGCGATTTTGGATTTTTAATTTATTTTTTTTGGGTTTTGGTTTTAAGGGTGGTGCGTATAAATTGGGAATTTGGGGGGGGGGGGGGTGGTGGTCTGTAGTTAGTGTCTCGGTAGCTCCGTCGGAGGCATTTGACCATTTGGTGGTGGGTGGCCCTTTGTTTCTTGGACGCTGCCGCATAGACGACGGCTTTGAAGGCATAGGGCTAAGGGTTTAAGAAATTTTAAATTCCATTTCATTCCTTCTTGGTTCCCGAAATAGAAATGTAAAACATGATAGAATTGTGACAGATTTAGTAAGAAGCAAATTTATGATATGTAATAATAATTATTAATCTGTATAATTGACGAGACATGCATTTAATTATATCAAATATTATAATAACAAATTAAAATATGATCTAATAATCTATTTTTAATCAATTTAAACAAGTTAATTGATGGAAATTTTTAAAATCTAACGCAAACCACTTAATCTTAAATCATTAGCAAGTATAATTACTCTCTAACTTAGAATAATTATTTTTTTAAGAATTAAAAATTAAAAAAGTAGTAATTAACCTTTTTTTTTCTAGAAGATATCTCAATTTTATTAAGATCTAAAAGATTTTTTTTTAAATATAAAATTACTTTTAACTTTCAATTTTTCATTATTTTAATTAATAGATCTAAATATGTTTATATCAATTATGGATCTAAGAATATTTAACAGTTGAAGTGTTTCTCTTTATAAAAGTTTTCTTCTTTTTATTTTTTTTATAAGAGTTTGTATGAGTGTCTAATTTATCTTCTATTTTTTATTATATATTATGGAATATTTTAGATAATTGATAATTTTAGAGTTTACATATTATAATGAACTTTACAAAAGTCAAATATTTTTAATAGATAAATGATATTTTTTATCAAGAAAATTATTTTTTTATAACACTAACTTAGATATATTTAAAAATTATAGATATTGAACTTTATTATTGAGAAATTGTTTATTTAGATCGAATTATTAATTAAATTGCCTTTCTAATAATGTTTCATATTATTTTTGTTATTTAAAATTTTACTTTATATATTTACCAATTTATAGTTATGTCCTTTTATATTTTGGAATGAATATTTTTAAAGTGCTCTTTTGCACTCATGCCCCTTCAGCCTTTTTATTTTTTATTTTTTTACTTTTACCTTTTATTTAAAATAAAATAAGAAAAAAAAACAATAAAATATGCCTTTGTATTTAAACTAAAACGTAAATAATGATTAAAAATGGAGATTGTTAGACATATGGATGACGAGTACATACACACCATTAGCCCATCTCTATGAATCTCCAAAACAATCATTCTGCCCATTGAAATATATAAGCATATAGGCAATGAAAATTATTATAAAAATTTAAATTTAAATGCGATTACTTATTTGCCAATAAACTATGCAGTTAATTAAATGCTCCTCTTCCCATCTTTATTTATCAATTATAGTTAAAATAACCATAATAAGTATGAATGCACAAGTATTTCTTATAAATTGCTCTGTTAAAATGTCAAAAGATTGGGTGGCTTGCATAGATCTTACAGGAAACACGGCTGCAATAGCAAGCAAAAAGAAAAGAAAGAATGCGGTGAGCGTGGATCGAACACGCGACCTTCAGATCTTCAGTCTGACGCTCTCCCAACTGAGCTATCCCCGCACAGTTAATATTTTTATTTTTTGGGTCTATATTCACGTTTTATTATTGAGGGTCTGTTCTTTAATCCACAACGACAGACGCTTTGTGTAACATTAGTTCTGCAACAAGGTAAACTATAGGCAAAATAGAGTTTCTTTTTTAAGGTTTGTAAATACTAAGAATTAAATCTTAAATTTAAAACTTAAAATTTTAATGCTTTTATTATTAGATTTTGTGATTAATATTTCAATATTTTTTATATATTAAATTTTAAAAAGATAATTTAGAAGTGACAATAATTCAAATTAAAATATAATATCAAATTTATGATTTTATTATTTATTTAAAATTTTATTTGATGTAAAAAAAAATCACATTTGAGAAGAAAATTTTTGAAATTTTAAGTATTTAATTAAGATATTGTGTTAAATTTAATTTAATATGTCTTTCATATTGAATGGGGTGGAAGAAAGAAAACTATGAGAAAAAATTTGCAAAATTTTTCGAAGAGGAGAATGTGTTTTAGTTTGCAACCATACTATTCTATACAAAAAGAAATTTGAGTTAAGCAATTGGAATATTTGTTGTTAGTCTGAAAGTCAATTTAAGATTTTTCATTGCAAATCTTATTTACCATTATGGCTCCTACAATCCTTTAACTCCTAAATTTACATAATTTACTAGACAAAGGTAATTAAGCAATCATATGTTTAAAGGTTCAGCACATACCCTTCCCTTTTTTCATCACATGTGTCATGAAAATTTAAAATTATATAATAATATTATTATTATTTATCTTATTAATATTAATATTATTATTATTTATCTGATGGGGGTTTGGATCGGACAATTTTTAGCGGGTTGGGCAGTTTTTCTAACAAGTAAAATCAATTCCTTTCTGGTCTTCGGTCACGGGGCACGTCAGTTATATGGAAAGTCAACAAATGACAATAAAAGTGAAAAATAAAAATATATTTTTTTCTAAGTTCAGAAGCTTCCTTTGAGCGCCGAGAGAGAGAGAGAGAGAGAGAGAGAGAGAGAGAGAGAGATGGCTTCCTTCGATGCTTACGGCGTCGAAGGAGAGGAGATCCACGCGCCAAACCACAGAACTTTCGACGATGAGGTCGAGGTGAGCTACTCCAACTACGGTTCATACTCCAATTTCAACTCCGGAAGCGGCGGAGACGTGGCTGTCGACCACGTGGCCACCTCGCCTGATATCTTCGGATTCGGATCTTCTCCTTCGGACATTGATCCAAATACTAGCTTCTCGCAGAGTCCCTATAGCACCGTCCACGTCGACAATGGCAACGGCAATGGTTATGGCGGAGTGGATGACGGCGTTTTCTCCTCGGACGGGCCGGTGCTTCCTCCGCCAACCGAGATGGCGTCCGAGGAAGGCTTTGCCCTTCGCCAGTGGCGGCGGTGAGATACCTTGAATTTTTCGATTTTTTTGTAAAGATTTCTGGTTTAATTTTTCCTGCTAAGAAGAAAAAAAGGATGTGATGCTTTATTTTACATGCTCAGATCTGTGATGCTTTTGTGGAGAGTGAGTTAATTCTCTGTAATAGCATAGAACATTTTTGAGGTACTGTTGCCGAGCCTTTGTTTGGATGAAGTTTAGTGTAGGAAGTTGTAGGAGCTAACTTGGTTGATCTGTTTATGAAAAGAAATTAAATTAATGGGACTTGGCTCTGTTTCAAAAGCCACTTTAATCTGATCTGAGAGTTTTCGTACTGGTTTGGTGTCTTCATTTATGTGGTTATGAAAAGCTTGGGCTCGGAGTTTGGTGATCCAGTCTTCCACTCATGTGTGGATGTGCTGGAGGATTGCACCTTGCCCTCCATCTAGGGGATTTAAATCTATGTTTTGTATTTTGGGTGATAGCTGAGCACTTGAAGTTTCGCTTCTGTTTTTACTTCTCTTTAGATTCTTATAACTTGGTAATAATGTTTGTTCCAAATGCTTACTGGCCTAGAATCTGAACTGTGTTGCATACGGTAGTGTTGGTTTGTTATTTGCTTCATGTCTTATTTGTGTGTGAATTATAGTTGAATTACAAGAAGGGGCTGCTAATCGCTGTCATGAGGGAGTTGCAGTAGGTGTAAATGTGTTTGAGACTCCAGTAACCATTTGTCAATTTCAGATACTTACTAAAAAGAGCAGTTGGGATCATTTGGATATCACAATTCTCTTGACTTAGGTTCTTGTTCATGTATTTGTTGAGATATTCCTAGATCCCTGTAACATACTTTGTTGTGTGGCTTGAACTTCGATTGCTGCTGGTGACCTTCTGTAAAGTCACAAAAGATGCTGTGAAATGGGTAGATGTCTCGGCTTTGCATCTTGTTTCCACTAGACTCAATTCATTGAAGTTGTATCATGCAGTTATCCTTGCCAAGGTGTGTGAGATCCTTGAAATGTCTTGGGAATGGATGGGACTCATCTGGAATTTCTTGAGGTCCATTTGCTAGAAATTTTGAGAAATTGAGCCAGATGCAATCATCAGTTGAATAGCCAACATTTTCTGAAATTTCTGTGATCCTGAATTTGTTTTGGACTTTGATCTGCTATAGTTTTCTGTTTTTAAACTCCTTTCCCCAACAGAAAACGGTCCTTATGGAGCATCTTCAAGCATTGATCAGTTGGACATTTTCTACCGCTTAAATTTATGATTTGTTTCATTTGGATTTGTTATGTAGTCAGAATGCCATTCAACTTGAGGAGAAGGAGAAGAGGGAGAAGGAAATGAGGACACAAATCATTGAAGAAGGCGAGGCATATATACAAGCATTCTATGAGAAGAGGAAGGTCAATGTTGAGACCAACAAAGCCATTAACAAAGAGAAGGAGATGGTAAAAATTTCTGACTTAATACTTTTTTGAGCCCTTAGCCAATTATACCAAGCCCAACATTTTTTATATTAGTTCTGTGTATGGAGCAGTTATTCTTGGCAAACCAAGAGAAATTCCATAAAGAGGCAGACAAGCAGTACTGGAAGGCAATAGCAGAGCTTATACCTAACGAGGTTCCCAACATCAAGAAGAGAGGCAAGAAGGATCAAGAAAACAAACCATCAATAACAGTTATCCAGGGCCCAAAGCCTGGAAAGCCCACTGATCTTTCGAGGATACGCCATATCCTTGTGAAACTAAAGCACACACCTCCACCTCACATGAAACCGCCTACACCTCCAAAGGATGCCAAAGATGGGAAGGATGCAAAAGACACTAAATCAGCAGGGTCTGTAACCAAAGGAGAGGCCGGCAAAGTTGTCACTTCCAATGGTGCATCACATCCAACCAAGCAAGAGGTTCCTGTTGCCGGTGACCAACCTGTCACAGAACCAGGGTCCACATCAACCACATAATGGTTTACTTTACCTTCATTTACAGCTTCTGTTTAAATTTTTGTATTTTTTTTGGCCGGGTGTTTATTGCTTTCTTTGAATCTCTTTATCTTTTGTATCATGGTTTTCAGATTTTATTCTTACTGGTTCTTGTTTCCCCATGTCCGCTGGACTTCAAGAACTAAATATGTCAGTATGGTCCAAATTCTTCAGTATGTTATGTGCGACTTTCATGTTAGGCATCAGTGTCTCTCTTGGGGCCATGCCGTGCGGTCAGGCTTGGTATATTTGCTTTTCAGTTTTCATGTATGAAGAGGAGTCATTTGTTTTATTGGATGTGATCTATTTTATTCTCCTGCTGCTGGAGACGGCTGAAATTTAGACCTTTCATTGGTCAAACAGCCAGAGCTGCTGATCTTCTCAATTATGCCCCAAATGTTTCCAGCAAGACCCAAATGCAACCAACCTAACTTGACCGAAGGCAATGTGAGTAGGCAAGGGGTTCTTACTTATTGCACCAGCCAAATGAAAATGGTGCTGTTCAGGACTCAAATGTCAATCATTTTACCGTTCAAGGGAGAACGGGCAAAAGAAAAATACTAAAAATAATAGAAAGTTGATGCTCAAGAGGGTCTGTAATGCATGTCTACTTTGGAGCAGACTGCCGTGCACCGACTATTTGACTTATGCATATTGGCCGCCAGGCTACTCGCTTGAGTAGGCTACTCCCAGAACTTTGTTTTAAGTTTCAGGCCATGTATCTATAGAGTAAGTACGGCCGGACAGACCTAAAGAAAATATCAGTTGGAGAACTTGTAGGCCTATCCGTAACTATGAAATTCATTGTCCAAATTCTCTTGTGCCAGCCTTCCAGCTGGGCAGGCAAGCTTCTGTGCTCTTGAACAAGTATGGGTTTATTTTCGGCTTCCAGGGCTCCTCTGCATAGCACAAAACCACCGCTTACCCAAAGTATAGTATATCATTGCATTTGTAGCATTGCAAACATTATAATAAGTACCCTTAAAAAAAAAAATTACTGATCTGTTTGCATCCAAGCTGCTGCATTTTAGGGCTGTCTAAGCATTTGCAGATTTCCTAGGCACTTGTCTATTTGTCCCTATCTCTATTCGTGCGTATATATCACAGCATAAGGAGATTGAGTTGAATGCTCTCTTGAACAGACCATTTTCAGTAATCATATTTATATATATGTATTTCCTATGAGAGAGATTCATTGGCAGCTAGAATTCATTCTTCCTGTCTTCTACTGTTGGGTCCATCATATTAATTTAATTTCTCTGCTGCCCTTTGTTCTTTATTCTTGAATCGTATCGACTTGCTGCATGCAGCACAGCAGATATACTGGAAGTGAAGTTCCAATGTACCTTGCTCATAATGACAATATTGAAGATATACCAGAAATGGCTACGTGCTATATGGTGCTTCAAACAGGACTTCATTAGCCAAAAACAAATATGTATCCATTAATCCAACAAGTTTCTTGTCCCATGCCAAGAAAATACATTACAGAACAGAGAAATTAAAACGAAACCATGAACACCTAGAAAATCTTACAAAGGATTGGAAGGACTGTTTGATTGTAATTAAATCACATTAGACATCAGTTTCTCACAAACTCTATTGATTAGGCTTGCGGACCCTTCAATGCCCAGTTGGCTTCACTACCAACCCGAGGCATGATGCTTATCCTTGAATGAACATCAGCCTTGAAATTAGCCCCACACATGGTCCCTTCGCTATCAATCCTAGGCATTGCCTTCAGTTTGTTCCTTGGATGCTCAAAGCTCATCAAGCCTTGTTCACTGTGGAACATGCAGCCAGATGGGAATGGGGCGTATGATTTAGAACATCCCCCTTTTATGATCTCCAGCTTGTCAGATATCACCACTGACCCATCCGCTGCAATACCCCAATGTAGCCCTCCTCCCTGATTTGCACCCTGCAACACACGAATCACCAATTTGTTACCTGTTTTCATTTTCTCATAACATATTTTCAATAACCTGCCTATATTCATACCATTAGATCATAACGGATCCCATCAAATAGTGTGAGATCCACCATGATTCAGCTGTTAGTTTCTTCATTCAGTCAATGATTTCATTAACCTATTAAGGCCAAAGGGGATAATTATCATCACTACTACTACTATTATTGTTATTATTATTATGATTATTATTACCAGAGCAGCAAAGACATGTCCAGCCTTGGTGTCATAGACTACGAATCCAAATCTGCCATCGAGATCATTGAGAACTTGGTGGACAGGATACGGGCCACGGTCGCGGAGTGTCCGGTGCGCCTCAATGACAAACAGGGCCTCATTGGTGCCCTTTGACAGCCCATATTGCCTGTTGAGGCTGCACAGGTTGTCTAAACTCCCCAAGAAAATGCAGTATATGTCCTGTCTCTTATACACATCTTCAAATAGTGTGAGATCCACCATGATTCAGCTGTTAGTGTCTTCATTCAGTCCATGAGTTCATTACCCTATTAAGGCCAAATGGGATAATTATCATCCCTACTACTACTATTATTGCTGTCTCTTATACACATCTAGATGTGTATAAGAGACAGATTATTACCAGAGCAGCAAAGACATGTCCAGCCTTGGTGTCATAGACCACGAATCCAAATCTGCCATCTAGATCATTGAGAACTTGGTGGGCAGGATACGGGCCACGGTCGCGGAGTGTCCGGTACGCCTCAATGACAAACATGGCCTCATTGGTGCCCTTTGACAGCCCATATTGCCTGTTGAGGCTGCACAGGTTGTCTAAACTCCCCAAGAAAATGCAGTATATGTCATTGACCCCGCAGAACAGCCTGCAATTCCATTGCTCCGCGATGTCATGTTTCAGACTAAACAATGAAATATAATACATATATATATATATACACACACATACACTCGCATATGCATAGATGAAGAAGGGAGGGGAATTTTTCATTTTACCTCTGGTTAGCAGAATGAGGACTTTGTGGACGATTGTAAGCCAGCAATGCATCATTACCAAACTTGATTGAGAATGGATTAGAGGGGCTTAAAGAAACAAAATCCTCCAATATTTCCTCACGAAGCTTTGGCTTTCTGGGTGAGCTCGAGGTTGCCGGGCTGTTCAGCTCCTGAGGAGGTTTCACCAATTCTTGGCTGAAAACTGCCAACATTTTTCCGCCAAAAAGACACAAACTTTGAAACAGATCTAAACCGAAAACAGCAAAATAAGCAAAGCTTTAACGGGTTCAGAAAACAGATAATTGCGCAATGGATATGAGAAAGATGTGGCCTTTCGCCTTTCATTTATAGAAGATTGTTAAGAGAGAGAGAGAGAGAGAGAGAGAGAGAGATGTACAGATGTGTCAACGTGGCAACTTTATCCAAACATGTGGGTCAAGGTTTAAAAGACGCGTTATTTTTAGCAGTACAATGAGATTTAGGAACGTATTTATTGTTAAATATAGCCAAAGCCTATTAAATTTATTTAATAGAATAACTCCTGCTGCTCTCTTTAACCTTACCCTTAATTCAGAAACATTTGTTGATCTTGAATTATCTTCGATCCTGCTCCTCTTTCCCATTTTTAGATTTTGGCTGTTGCAAGAATAGAATAAGATCATCATGTGAGAGTGCTTCCCGTGATTTAGGCTCTTGTTCTTTGATTGATTACACCTCATGAATCCCAATGTGATTTCAGAATTGGATGGTGGGGATGGGAATTTTCTGTTAATTTCCTTACTCTTTTTTTTTTTTTTTTCCTTTTTTCCTTTTTTTTTTTTTTTTTTTTTAAGCATCCGTCCATCCATCTGTGTGCTTATCATGACTTAGTATATTTTGGGAGAATTGGTCTCACGTTCTTATCCACAGTAAGTGGTAAAGTTGTTGAGTTGATGGTGAGTGTGATCTGAGTCAGCAGATGCATTGGCGTCGGAAGTGGGCTTTGTTCACTTGGTGGTCCAATCAGATTGCTCTGTTTTTAAACCATGAAAATGTCGAAAAAGATAAATGTATAAAAAATTTTAATTTAAGTAAATTAAGTAAATTTAATATTATTTATATATTAAATAAAATTTAATAAAAATAGAAAATAAATATATAATTTTTTTAAAAAAATATGTCTATACGATTAATAAAAATTTTTCTATTTATATATCGTTGTCGTAATGTATACATATCATACCATTTGTGTTGTACGAAACTTTAGCTTACCTGGCTGCATATTTTATAAAATGTGGGACCCGTATGTTATTCTTTTCAAAAAGAAAAAATGGGACCCACCTACTTGTCATCTCCTTGTGTCTAGATCGCGTCGATTCCGTCTTGTGCTTGCAGTGGGGCCCGAGACACAAATACTAAAAGTGATGTCGTGTATATATATATATATATATATATATATATATATATATATAATTAAAAAAAAACAATTTACCAAAATTTTATTTTCTTCTCAAAATAAAAAATGAAACAAATTTCTCTTCAAATCATTTTAATTTCACTAATTATTCTCCCCAATGTAAATTAATTATAAAAACAAATTTTACTGAAACTAAAAGTTGATCTTAAGATTTTAAATTTTATTTATTTATTTTAGTTGAAATGGAAGCGTGACATAAGATTTCAAATTTTATTTTTTCATCAAATTTTATTATTTTAATACTAAAACTTTAACATAATAAATAAATAAATAATAGAACCACGGAAGGCAACCAATCGTTGCTAGCAATGGACAGTATGTGCAGTGGTTGTGATGTAAGTGTAAACCTGATTATTTATATATAATTAGCTTTGTTTGGTCATTTTTTTAAATTTTTTCTATATCACCCTCAATCCTAAATAATGAAAATTAACCCTTTAAACTATATATATTTTTTAATCAAAAGAACAACTCTTTGTTGTTATTAAAAAAAAAAAAGAAAAATCTTCCCCTACATGCATTAATAAACTCTACTCCATATTCAAAAACAAACGTAAAAAATAAAATAAAATTGATTAAATGATTTTGAGGACTATTAAATCATTCCACAATTGATTCATAATTTTTATTGGGTTATTCTTCTCTTGATTTATGTTAAATCTAATTAAAAAAATATTATTTTTTATTATGTAAGACTAGACTATCTAAATTAGAAAATTAGAAGTTTAGGAAAAGGAATAAAATTAATAATATATATTTATTTATGTATGTATTTACATATTTTTTTTGTTTTGTTGATTATGCGGCTAGAAACAAGTTGTCATCTATGAGCCTGCTTTGCAGACGACGGGTCCTATCACATTTATTGTCGTCTTATTGACGGTTTGGTAAACTTGGACCGTATAAATTTGTCATATTTTGTTAAAAATTATAATATAAATTTAATTGAATGTTAAGATGCAGTTTAATTATGTTGGTATTACAGATAATGCAATAATAATATAATTATATATTAAATTTAATACTCTCTTTCAACAGAAAAATTTATAAAAAAAATTAAAATTTTATAAAATTTTTATAATTTACATTAAATTTATTTATATTATCGATTTTATTCTATTCATTTTGTTGGTAATATATTTTAAATTATCTATTTGATCATAAATTAATGTATGTACCATTCTTATAATTTAAATCAAATATATTACATTTGTTCTGTTGATCATAAACTATTTATTTGATTAAAAGTTAATTTGTACATTATTTTGTTTATTGTCATTATTTTTGAAAATATTAGAAGTTACACTAATTTTTCACAAATAAAAATATTCCACAATATAAATTTCATAACATTTAAACTAATTTTTTTAAAAGATAATTATCGAGTAGTTATAAGATTTTTATTTTTCTTCATATTTAATAAAACTCTTTTTTTTAAAAACAAAAAAAATATCAAATACATAGAGATAAAATTTAAAGTGTACTTTTACAAAAAAGGAAAAATACCAAAAATTGTAACATTATAAAAAGTGTTGTTGTTGATTAATTATCATTAAATAAGGATCTTATATTTAAATTAAAGTTGAATCAACAAAACAATCTGAATTGTTTATTAGCTATTGTCCAGTAACAGAAGAATGACAACTAAAATGTTTAATTTAATCAAATTTCTTAATCTAACATCTAGATAAAAAAAAAAAAAACTCTTAAACCTTAATGAAAGAAGCAAATTATATATAAGATAAAAAAATTAAAAAATTTGAGGCAACAAAAAATGTATTTTATAATTTTTTTTAATTACATTGTCTCTATTTTATACCTATAGAGATAAACAACGATAAAAAGCTCAATTAAGAGGGATTTAAATATATAAATATTTTATTATTTTTTAAAAATTTATTAATAATCCTTTTATTATTTTAAATTATTAAAACTGAATTATATGAATTTCTACTCTTAAAAAGGTGAAAAATAATATGCACTTAGTTTTTCTTTTCTTGAAAATCTTAAATGGTATAATTTTTTTTAAAAAAGGAAAAAATATAAAAAGAATTGAAATTTGAGATTTTTTGTATGTTTTCTTTTTAAAAAAATAAAAAAGAAAATTTAGGAGAATATATTTTTTTTCTTTTTATCCTTTCATTTTTCTAAATTTATAAATTAAGAAAAAATTATCACATGATAAAGGAAAAATAGTTAAGATTTATTCTCAGTTTTAGTAATATCAAGATTTATAATTTAACTAAATAAAAGAAATCATTTAGTATTTTTATTAAAAAAATTTTAAACATCATAATTAATTATCAAATAATTAATTACATAATATATTTTATGATCGTTAATTTAATAACCGCAACAACAAAATTGAATTGTGATGACCAACAAACCCTATGCACTATCGGCCAACCGTTGGCGATGGCAGACGTTTCGGAGGATTAACACTTACAATTTACTTGGGACTTAATTTTCATTCACCACCTAAGGAACCAATAAAACAATAGTTTATTTTAATAATTTAAATTTGCTGATAATATTATAAAATTCACACATAGGAGAGAAAAAAAAAAAAAAGAAAAGAAAAAGTGGGTCCCTAATAACCATTTGGGCTGTCTCCCATTTGATTCGCGTCAGGAAGGAGAGCCAAGAAGACAACAAAAGTACACACACCACGTTTACAGAAAAACAATGCTACTTTTGTTCCCTCAAACTCCAAATGAAAAAAAAGCTTTTGTTCCCTAAACTTAAAAAAAGGTTAAAAAAAAAAACAAATAATGTAGAGAACATGGTGTGGTATAATTTAATAATAAAAAAAAACATATAGTAAATGAACTTTTTTTTTGTGAATTTTTATTGCAGTAATGTTAAATATAAAAAGGAATTTTTTATATTTTATAATAAATTTAAAAAATATTTAATATTATTTTTTTATTAAGTTGTTACACAATGAAACTGATGCAACTCTCTCTCTCTCTCTCCTATAATTAATATCAGGCTTACATTGCGCTTGTCTATTCTTAAACCCTCCAACTTCGGTCACTTTCTCGCTCTGAATGATACGAAATTCAAATGACAGCTACCATACCTGCGTCTGTCTCTCCCTCCCTATAGTTTTTTTTTTCTTTTTTATAAGCCATACAGCCTCAACACAACAGACATAAACCAGAGAGGGGAGAGAGAGAGAGACAGGCAGACAGACACAAAAAGACAGACAGAGACAAACAAAGGTCTGCAGACAGAGAGGGAGAGAGAGAGAGAGGACAGGAGGGGCAATGGGGAAAGGGGGAGAGAGGGTAGAGCAAAGGAGGAAAATGCAGGTAGGGGAGAAAGAAGAAGGAGAAGGAGTAATGGCGACAGACTTCTTCTGGTCATACACAGATGAGCCTCACGCTTCTAGGAGAAGACAGATCCTCTCTCAGTACCCTCAAATCAAACAGCTTTTTGGCCCTGACCCCTTGGCCTTCCCCAAGGTCACTCTTTTTCCTTTTTGTTGTCTTCAGAATGTGTGTATGATGTCTTGATGGTTTTTGGAGATCTATGCATGCTTTCTTTTTTCTTTTCTTTTGCTGTTTAGATAATGCCTTGCTGTAATTGAATTAGTGAGTTTTATTTTCTTGGGTGTCATACACAATTGGTAAGAATTTGAGTTGGAGCTTTTCTTTTTTTGTTTTTTTTTTCTCTTTCTCTTTGATTGTATTTGTATTTGGTTTTTGTCTGTTGGATCTTTGAGGAGATTCTTTTAGCTGTGAATGAAGTTGGGTCGTGCTTATACGGTTTATATTGGGTGGAAAGTTATGAAATTTAACTTGCATTTGCTATAATTGGATGTCTGTGTATTTGGTAAGGCTCTAGGGTGTTTCTCTGCATCTGCTGTCTGGTTAAAAGTTAAAAAAAAAAAAAAAAAAAAAAAGAAGAAGAGGGGCTGTTCATATCAATATCCTTATTGGCAACACAACAATTTTTTGGAACCAAATAGTTTATTCGCCATTGATATCCTATTCCTTTTGCCTTTGATAAACTTAGTATTGCATTCTGGAAATTCTAGTTGTTTATTATCAGCTTAAGATTTACAGCTACTTTTTTTTCCGGTGTCATATTTGGATAGATGTATGTTTGCTTGAGCAGGTGTTTGTTGTCCAATTGCTATAGTGGCTCTTTTCTTTTTGGCCCAATTAACACAATTTCAAATAGCTTTATTTGGTGTTTGAAATTGATTCCACCCATTTCTTGTCCTTTTGCAATGGTTTGGTTTAAATCATCAACAAAGATAATAACCAGCAGTTTAACTTTTGGCTGCATTTTTACTTATGTAGAGATCAGAACCATTGTGAATTTATTCTTTTTTAGTTATTGTCCCTGTTCTGCTCTTTATATGGTTCATGGTCTGAAAATGGCTGCATTGCAGGTCGCTGTGGTTGTGCTCCTTCAGCTCTGTACTGCAACATTGCTTCACAATGCAGGCTGGCTGAAGATACTGGCAATAGCCTACTTTTTTGGCTCTTTTCTCAATCATAATCTGTTTTTAGCTATCCATGAGCTCAGCCACAATCTTGCCTTCTCTACTCCAGTCTATAATCGGTGGCTTGGGATTTTTGCTAATCTCCCTATTGGTGTACCCATGTCCGTGACCTTCCAAAAATATCACCTTGAGCACCATCGCTTCCAAGGTGTAGATGGCATTGATATGGACATCCCAAGCCACACTGAAGCCCATCTAGTGAAAAATGTTGTCTCAAAATCTATATGGGTTATCTTCCAGCTCTTTTTCTATGCTTTGCGGCCTCTATTTCTCAAACCAAAGCCCCCTGGTTATTGGGAGTTCACCAACCTTTTTATTCAGTTAGCCCTTGATGTGTCCATGGTTTATGTCTGTGGCTGGAGATCTTTTGCCTATTTGATCCTTTCCACATTCGTTGGAGGTGGAATGCACCCAATGGCTGGTCATTTCATCTCAGAACATTACATCTTCAGTCCAGATCAAGAGACATATTCTTATTATGGCCCCTTGAATTTCCTGACTTGGCACGTGGGATTCCACAACGAACACCATGATTTCCCAAGGATTCCTGGGAACAAGCTTTACAAGGTGAAGGAGATAGCTCCAGAATATTATGAGGATTTAGAGTCCTACAAATCCTGGAGCCAGGTCATCTACATGTATATTATGGATCGCACTGTTGGGCCTTTTAGTCGAATGAAGAGAAAGGTGTCAAGTACGACAAAGAAATCTGAATAGGTTCTCTCATCATTCTCTCTTTTTTTCTTGGTCTTTTTCTTTCCTTCGTGACATATCTGTTTCTTTACTGGATCTCTTTGAGTTCATGTTTATTGTGGAAAGGAAAAGGCCAAAGCTTCATTAGTTTGTAATATGAGGAGTACAATTTTATTTAGTGGTGCTAGCCTGGGAGGATAACGAACAAAATTTGATTGATTTTTTCTTCAAACGAACTGTTTGTGCTACCCAAACACACAAATCTCTCAAGATTTATCCATTTGATTTGCTTGAGGTTCATTTTCATCTCTGTGATAGCATTAACATTTGCTTGATCCATTTATTTTGGCTTTTATGCATATAACTAGGCTAATATTTCCGTGTGTTCTCCATAATGCTTGGTTCGTGAGTGGAAAATCATCATTATTAGCCCCATCCAGTAAGGTTCTGCATCTATTTTTTGAGTTTTGATTTGAAGATATGAAACCTTTAGATCTTAAGACCACCTTTTGACTGACAAATATAACTGTCTGGGTTCACTCTGAAAGTAGGCCTCCTGAACGAACTTCAAAGTGATGCAAAGCAATATGATTTGAGTTTGCCAAGTCATGGCTAATGAAAACGGTAGGAACAATTATCTAAACGCAATTACTTGTGCTGGTATCGAAAATGTAACATTAAAAAGTAAAAGCTTTAAAAAAGGCACAAATAATGCAATTAACTTTTCTGGTTTGATGAAACAAAACTGCCACAGCTTCCACTCCCATCCGCAGTTTGCCCGAACAATAATGCATTTTCCCATCTGTTGCCAGAAAATCCCATCTTCATTATCTTCGCTTGTTTGCTTGAGAACTAAGAGGTACACTAGGTCCAAAATGCATTTGCTTCGTGCTGCAAAAAGGGTTTAAGAAGTTAAAGTTTGAAATGAAAAAATAAATAAATAAAAAAAGAATGAAGCAGTTCCAATTGTTTTGAATACAAACCTTCCATGTATTCTTCCCGTAGGTGATGTGTGGATCATTCAGCATATGCGTCTGTGGTTGTGAACCGTGGTTCACGAGTGGAAGCCTTGCGGGAGGATATTCATCATCGCTATCATAGTTGGTTTTACATTTTGCTCCAAGCATTGTCAAAGCTAGTGACAACAAGAAAGAAAATCCCTGCAGAATGGAGATAGTTGTCTGTAGCATCCAGTGTTAATAATAAACTAAATTGTAAGCTAACTGCAAACTCATAACCATCTGAAAAAGGCAGGAAGAGTTCAGTTTTAGCTGGAGTGAAATATAAGCATTTAAAATCAATTGACTCAAGATCCCAATGGGATTCCTCGTCGTAAAAAAATGATCAACTCGAGTTCTGCACAGAGTCGTGACATTGAACTGCATTGGCAAACTCTTGATATCAGTGATTCACAGCGCGTTACTTCCAGCAAGATTCTCTATGTAAATGTTTCCATCAAGATTGAATATCCGCAAGAGTAAGGAAAGGGTCTTTAAAGTGCTCTTTTTCTGGCAAATTTCCATGGACATCTACTGCTATGGTTGACCAGACTAGAGAATCCAAATGCTCTATAGCTTGCTGCGGATTTGAACTACTTTTAGACTACCAGTTGGGATACTAGAATCAATTCTAGATACCTGAAGATTACCTGAGCTAAGATAGTTAAGAAGCCAATCCATTTAAACAAGTCAAAGTTCGACTCCACAAATTCTTTGAAATCATGAAACCTGCCAGTTTGATCCTCTGGCAAATCCTGGTAGGAGATTACTGGGATAAGCCAAAAAAGAAAAAAACAAAAAGTAGGAGAAAACAGGACACAGAAACCAAAATGAAGATCAAAAGGAGTAACATTATATCATGCCTTCTCCCAGTTGGAATTTAGGAGCATATCAGCTGCTACGGCTGCTTCCAACAAGACAAGCACAAAGACAGTTACTGCATACTGTGGATTCTATTAAGGTCTGCAAACAGCTTCGTAATTCAATTGTGCATATATAGCAATGACAACTTTTGCTTGGAAATGCAAGGATACGCAGGTCAGGCAAAAACCACTGGAAATATCTGCAGAGATATGGCCAAGGCAAGTAACAAGGCAAAAGATAATGCCAATGAAGATACAAGTGTATACGAACCTGCGGTTTAAGAAGCAATGACTGTTAAGTACCAGCTAACAAAACACACACAACACTCTTGTACAAAAGGGCTCGATTGTTATAACATGATCGCCAGCCTTTGCTGGTATTATCAGCGCCACCCCTAGAAAAATTAAAGCAATGCGAGCTCAAGAGAGTAGGTTCTGTGAAGAGGGAAAGGCTTTTACTACCATGGAGCAGTAGAATCAAAGTCATCAAATGATGATCCTTCCATGTCCCTTTGCCAGTCTATAGCTAGCCAGATTCCATATAGAAACATGGCAATGCCAACCACTCCCATTATCATATTCACTGCTTTCAGTATTGACTGCAGGCAAGCCCTTGCAGTTCCTGCCATTCTGTTGCAGAAGACTAGCTTATTGCCTCCAAAAGTTGCAAAGTTTGGAAAACAAAACAATCCCTTGCAATCCTCTCTCTCAAAATCTCAATCATTATCTTTTTCCAAGTTTTTATATCTTGGATTCATATATACGGAGCAATTATTATTATTATTATTTCAAATCTTCTTAAATTTAGGAGATTTAAGATTTGTTTTTGATAGGCAAATATAAGCAATTGCCTTAATATAACTCTTAACATATTTTCAATCTTTTGATAGATAATTAGACGAAGACTACAAAAATACACTTAGAATTTTGAGTTTAAAATGCGTTAAATTGATTATGTATATAATAAAATGGAACTTATAAACAAGTCGAGATTAAGGAATTGCTTCCTACAATTTTAAGAGTACATAAGCACGACTCATGCAGAAATGACATGAGAGGTGTTCCTACTAGAAACAAACTGAAGAAATTTCCTATTCAAAAGGACGACAAATGCGTCCATTGTTGGTGGGGTGGGAAAATTCTTGGAAACTATCTTTCTTGTCTTATTTGTTTTCAAAATTTTTGAAGATGTAGTGGCCATCATTACACACTGAAAAGGTTCCAGTTCGATATGGGCAGCAAGATGAATTTCTATTTAAATGCTTTTGGGGCCATCCAAAACGCCAATCAAGTGACAAAAACCGTGCATTTTTTTTTTCTTGAACACTAAAAGCGATGTGCATGTTTCACAATGGTATCTCCCACTTCACCATTGGAATTCAAATCTGCTTACCGAAACAGATTCGTTTTGAAACAATCTCATATGCTTACAATACACATTACCCTTGTTGCAAACATGACCTTTTTACATTTTTCTTAAATGGAATGGGGTGGGTCACCGTGGAGGTTGGTCATTAAGCGCAAATATAATGTACCAAAAAGAGTCATGGATAAGCATGGTAATGTTCACAATTTGCTTAAACCGAATTAAATTATACAAATTCAAAAAAAAAATAAAAATAAAACAAATCAGTTATATAAAATTGAAAACTGAAATCAAACTAAATTTCAGTAATTGAGTTTAATAATTTTTTTAATAAAAAATTTCTAATTTAAATATATAAAAATATATTTTATGTATTAAAAAAGAAGAAATTTATAATCATCATTATTTATAACATAAATAAGTAATCATTTAAAATATAATAATAATTTATTAATATTTTTTTGTTATTAATAATGATATTAATAATATATTTTTAATACTATTATAATTTAGTTTAGTTAACATTTTAATTTAGTTCAACTAATCACAATATATTAAAATTAAGAATTATAATCAAACTAACAAGACAAATTTATATTAGTTAAATTAATCAATTACAAAATTTAATTTAATTAACCAAAATTTCTATTCAATTGAGTTTGGTCAATTAACTGAATTTTTATGTTTTTTTTTAAGAAAACCCTTAACTATTTCTATAAATCATATAAATTCCTTTTTCACAATAGCCATGCCATTTTGAACATAGATGTGAGAACTGCCATTACAATAACAGATATCAATCTCAATTGTCACATATATTGGTAAAATTTATTTGAAAAACTTTGTTCCCAAATAAAAATACGGGTCTAGACATATTTTTTTAACAGGATGCTGCTTGACAATCAGAAGGCCGATGAAAAAAAGGAAAGGAAAGAAAAGAAAAAATATGAACCATTCAGCTTGTTTAAATATAAACATGTAATGCAAAGTATGCCTACCTTTTACAAACAAAAATGCAAGAATTTAGACACCTATCACAAAGGAGAAAATGCTCTCTCTCTCTCTCTCTCTCTAAGCTAGCATTAAAGTCTGCCACTTCATCCACTGGATGCATGGCTTGAATACTTCCAACATTTCCAGAAAGCATGTCATGCCTCTTTTCCTGGGTCATAAGCTAACATCAACCAATGAAATCATAAATTGCAATTTTGAATAATGTATGCAGCCTTGTTCTTTTTGCAAACTAGTTTCTCTTGCTTTTGTTCATAGAGTTCGGCATCGTTGCGGTAAGAGAGTAAGCATCTGGTCTACTGCTTTTGACCCCGTAGGAACTCTCGCATGTTCGTGTGAATTTCTGCCTTGACTACCATGCGCATTCTCTTGGAATCTTCCCACAGCAAACAGGTCCACTCTCGAGCAAAGTCACAAGCAGCCTCAAAGACTTCCTGCCAGGTGAACGTAACAAAGTCAAAAATAAAATCAGCATATGATGTTTGCATGACCAACACAATCATCAGGATCAGAGGCAGCAAAGAATACCCGAGAAGGAAATTCATCATAGAGATGCGCAGAAGTCATCTCAACCCTGTTCAGATCTGACTCCCATAGCCTTATCTGTCACAAAAAAGCACTGCAATTAGCAATTAAGCAAAGAAGCACCTTTTGCACTTGATTATCATGCAAAACAAAACCTTTGCTGGTTAACTTACAATTGAAGTCCGTTTTGCCTTTCATGGACCGAAAGCATATACAGATTACAGATTCAAACAGTACCAAAAATAATGATACATTTCAATTCTAATTTTTTCTTCTTTTTTTTCCTTGCCAATAAAGGATAAAAAGAATATTGAAAAATTATTGGGAATTGCATATTTAGTTAAATGATGGATTAAATTTTCTACAATTCTATTTACAAATATTACATTACAATTACTATTTTAATATTATTATTACTTTTATAATCATTTCATTCTAGTGACATATACATAACAAAATATAGATAATAAATGGAGTACATCTATAATATAATTTAAATATTTAAATATACTAATATAAAATGAAAGAATACATTTTTTGGTTTTTTTTTTAGTTGAATCATGTTGACCTTAGAGAAGAATTATAACCTGATCCGTGACATTCTCAGGAACAGATGGTATTCTATCTGCAACACGAGGATGACCATTCTCCTGAAGAAATGAAATTATCTGCACAGTGCAAGAAAAAATTGAAGCAAATAGCTTTTACAGGCGGCTACTTACAAGCATGCAAGGTAATAGCAAATTTGGCCTCTAATATTTGAGAATCTACAAACAAGTCTAGGCCATAATTCCATAGAATAGCATTGAATTAAAACTGGGAAGTTCAAGTGCTACTTGGTGCAATAATAACAGCGTAAGTTATTATCCAGATGTTGCCATACCTTGAAAGGTTTTAGCTATAGTGAAAAGACTCTAGTCTATGTACTCATATAGTTTAGGCCAAAATACAAAATCAGGAGGGAAAGACCCTTTTCTTCAGTTAAAGCTCACCTGCTCTGCCATGATACCATTTTCAAATGCACCATACAAGCTTTCTTTTGTTATTGCTCCAACTATAAGGTTGGGAAGTTGATATTCTATCCTGCTTACACAAACAGGAATTTAATTAACTCCATTCGAAATCAGAACCAGGCATAAGAACAAAATTTCAGATCTAAGATGAAGCATGTTAAATAACAATTATTTATTAAATCATATCTATATCAAATATTTCCAGAGTAAAAAATAAATAAATAAATAAAATCAGCAAACCTCTGAAAAGAGAAACCAGAGACTGTACTGCCATAAAAAGTTTCATTGCATAGCTTTTAAACGTGTGGTAAAGGATGCTATAGGCAACAAAAAATAAAAATAAAAAAAACCTCTCAATATTGCCAAGCACTACACTTCAACTTTGTAAACCATAGTTTTGCAAATTTTGCATCCACTGAAATAGGCCAAATGCTCAAAAACTACCCTAACATTTTTGTTCATGTCCAAATTAAGCCCTTTAGGATCATTTGCTGACAATTAAACACCTAATGTTATATTCCATTAGATTTTCCATTATCCTTTGGATCTCCAATGTGGCAACTGATGTGGCCATTAAATATTTAAAAAAATTGAAAAAAAAAAGCAAAAGACAGTCGTTTGCTTTGTCTTCAACCTCTCACCCCTCTCCTCATCTCACTAAATGCCAACTGCAACTGCATCTACCAAATTCAAAATGCCACAAACACAAATAACTAGCAGCAATGAGAAGAGAACATGCATGATTTCAAATTCACTGTACAAATATTGAGCTATGAGCTAATTACCAAAATAAAATCGCAGACATCTAAACATCCTGACTCAGACTAGCAACTAAAGTGCATTCAATAATTCTTGCACTTCTAGGAAAAGATCCAATTCAATCTGAAGAATACCCACTTAAAAGCAAAGGATTTAACGCCCAGAATTACAAGATTAAGAAAAAAAAAACCAACTAACAAGTGGATCAGAATCGAGGTGGAACACCAAAGTGAGCACATCAAGGATAAGCTTCATATGGTAATTGGAGATTTGGAGTGAGTCGGTGAGGGCACTGAAGCCGACCCAAGCGCACAACCCCACCTTTTGCCCGAGTTTGGCAAAAGTCAATGTGCCCATGGTTTTGCTTCTACCAT
The DNA here is from genome assembly GCA_021464305.1 of Kandelia obovata. Lineage (NCBI taxonomy): Eukaryota > Viridiplantae > Streptophyta > Magnoliopsida > Malpighiales > Rhizophoraceae > Kandelia > Kandelia obovata. The sequence continues at coordinate 1,213,098 of CM038487.1, forward strand.
TTCATGGGACAAGATCCAAGGTTGAAGATGAAGCAATCGATTTGCCTTTTGATTCTTTTTTAATTTTTTTGTTTTTTTTTCTTATTTTCTAAATATTTTTAATTTTGTTACATGATCTGTCATGTGAGTGTAAGGTCATCAAATATGTCAGACCCAATTATGCCACATCAGTCTAGTTGACAGAAAACTTGGCAGAGTTAAGCATTGGGGCTTAATTGGAATGAAAAATCTTAAAGGATCTACATTAGGGTAGTTTATATGCATTTGGCCAATGAAATATTACTTCTCTTCAGTCAAACTTATGTAAATCCAAAAAAGAACATTTTGGGTCATTGAGCAGACATGTATAGAAAAAATCCCCAAAAAAATAAAATGGTTATTGAAGGGCAGGTTGAACAACAAAGAGTTCCATAGGAACTTTCATAAAATAAGCTAGCATACCTTGAAAAAAGACGTAAAATTTCACAATGCAACTTAGATGATGAATAAGCGTACATCCTGAAGTTTGTTTCCACAACAACAAATCCCTGAAATAACGAAAAAGCACAGCATCAATCTCATTCTCATCAAAGTTAGACATATAATGAACAAGAAAAACCCACAGATCCACACAATGTATGACCCATGGCATGATGCAGCCTGCTAGAGGTGTAAGGAGGAACCTGCTAGAGGTGTAAGCAGGAATAATACAGAAATACACAAGAAAAGGAAGCTTTCTGAACTTGTAATTTCAGCTTGTTCTCTATAATAATGGTGTTATGATCTAAGATGAAAGATATATAGAATAATGATTTAGATTGTATATAGGTGCATACAACTCTTCATAGGCTTAAACTAAGGCCACACTTATCCAAATCAATAGTCTCCCAAGATGAATGCAGTCAGAAGGTGTGTTTGGACCACCAGTCTACTAGCAACCCAGGATTTGCCCAAAAAAAATCCCTCATTGTAAAAAAGTAGAGATTATTCCATGGTCATCTGGTAAACTGTTTTCAGTAATGGTGAAATTCAGTTAAGGAAGCAGTCTTCAAATTCTTTCAAGGCTTTGCTAGGCAGTTTGGGGAGGATGGCCATATTAATTTAGGCTACTTCCAGAATTTGGACAAGATTAAAGAAAAAAAGAAGAAGAAGAATATAGCTTTTAAAATCTATTGCAGCTTTACATATTCGCATTGGTATTTCATCCAAGGTTAAAGTCAAGTACTGGTAATACCATTATGCATGATAACAGTGGTCAGGAAATAGTAAAAACCAAAAACAGACATTCAAATTTTGCATATACACTTCACATCTAGGCTCTAGCAGACCTGTTTCCGTGATGATGACTCGGTTAAGCTCATTGAAAGATTAGTAGCTAATCTGGTGGGGATAAACCAGCTTTCTTTCCTTCCCTGTTATAGGTAGAATGAAATCATGAGTGAAATTGAGGTATTATCTGAGACATCATCAGGGAAAATCCCAAAAATAGCAAAAGAGTTAAATAACCTGCTGGAGTTTAACTAATCCCAAATCTGCAAGGTCCTTGAGTGCATTCCTTTGGCTCTCAGTCAAAGTATTCATATTGTATGCCTAACTTATGAATAAGAGAAGATGATATCACAAGGTAAAAACCAAGCAGAGCAAATTTTGGGCATTAATAGTTCCAACCAAATGACCCTTATTTGCTACCTCGCCAGTGACATGAAAACTAAGCTCAAGTAGAAAGGAAATCAGATCTGTTGGATCCATGCCTCGCTCCTGAACCAGAAATGGTAGATGACATAAATTTAATAATTTCTTTAAGTTAGAAAATTCACATTGAACATGGTGTTTAGCCCAGGCAACAAGCTAAAGACAAATTTCATCAGAGTCAAGCAAGAGTACTTGTTAGGAGTTTGGCCCATTTGGCACCGTCATAGAAAATGTTCATGTTCAAGAAAAAGATGTTCAATAGTGAGTTGATTAGTTCATTCAAAAGAATTATTAATTCTTTCGGCTCATAATGGAAATGGGATAGGGATATTAACTTGCAATCTATCATCTAGTAACCAAGTTGATTTTATGATTATAAATTCATTCCACACTGGATTAGACCGAAAAAGGCTTACATGCATTCTAATTATAAAGTAAGAAGCGGTCATTCCAGCATACCTAAAAAATGCCTATGTCTTTGTATGGAACACCCTTATCATTACATTCCATTTAGTATTAGAAGTGGGCATAATCACGCCTGCTTCTTATAATGTCTCTCTGGTAAATCAAATTGAAGCAACTGGATGTTTGACTGTGGCCTATATGACCTGACTGATCAACAAAAACACTCCAAGACTCCCACCTTTGTTAGACATTCCAAACATTGTACTTCGCAGATATCCTACTCATGGCATAAAGTAAGCTTTCTAGATGCTTTAGTGGTAAAATGGTAGACAAGCAAGGCTCAAAATCCCATGATAAAGAGCATAGAGGTTCAAATGCTCCTCAGGGCATATTGATGACAATTCTCATTGAATGTCTGCTTTCCAGAACAGCCTAAAGTTCCAACTAAAAAAGACTAAATGATTTTTCATTATCTTAGTTGAAGTAATGAGTCCCCCAATACAGTATTCTCAAAGTAGCTCATACAATGTTGTAATTTTCTTCAACAAATGGCACATAAGGGAGGCAGATATACAATGCAAACAGTCAGAAATCTTCCAACAATCACGCCAAAAGTTTAGTGGGAGAAAAAACCAAAAATCTCAAAGAAATTAATGAGCTCATACCTCAGAGTTAGAAATATATTCTCTGACAATGTACCACAATTGTGCATTTGTATCCATCAGCTGTGACAGATTCAAAAGAAATCCAATTCCAGTAACAGAACATAAGAGATTGCAAACAACTATGGTTAACCTAATGCATACCAAGAATTGGAACCCACTCTCAGTTAATCTTGGAGCTTCTTTATCCCTGTAGAAAAGACACATACACAGCACAGCATGTCATGTGAAACATATGCAATTCCCAGCATCCACCAGAGCTATAAAAATTATAAGAGCAAAGAATCTTATGACTTGAGATAGCACCTATGACTCAAGAGACCTCGCTGGAAAATTCTCATCATAGAGGAGCTAAAGTTAGTCGGCCTTTCAACTTGTCCTGAGCTTATGAGTTGCAATAAGAAACACTGCACAAGTACAATTGCACAGAATAGGAGTCCAACCAAAAGTGTAATTAAAAACCAAATGAAGAAAAAGAAAAAAAATCGAAAGTCAAACTTAGTATTTTGGGTTCAATATTATTGTGGTTAAATGGTAGACAGGAACAAACAACTTAAAATACATCAATGAAGACCACACCTCCCACTGTTCAAGGGCATATGCATCAAGTTCCTCCAAGCTGGGGAGTCTCACGGTAATATTTGAAGGCATGGGTTCCCTTGGCAAAACTCCACTGCGGGGTCCGATGTTCAACTTTTAGAAGTAAATGGTAAAATAGGAACAAAGTGTTTGAACAAAGCAAACAGTGTCAATGCCTAACCAATATTATTCAATAAACTAAAAACAAGGACAATAGTTGACAGCAGATTAGTAAAATTGACAAAAGCATAATAGCATGTCATCCTAGAGATAAGATCCTGAATCTCTGACAAAAGCAGGCTTGATTTGATTTTTCATTCCTTTGTTTCACAAACCAACCACAGTCAATATTCAGTTAAGATAGCAAATGCATTGAAAGGAAGACATGCCAGTAAATAACAATCTTACCCAGTTGTACTTTTCAGATATATTTATTAAGAGAAAAAAGAAAAAGAAAGAGAAATCTTACCCATTTATCAAATGCTTCCGGAGGTTGCTTTGAAATGTTGGGTTTAATTTGTAACTGGCTTCTCTTCTGCTGTGAGGAGAATGAAGAATGGGGTGATTAGGAATTTTCACATTTTCATCACAGAGACAGACTAAAAAACAATGTAGCAGTCAACCAAGTTTGAGAAAAGCACAGGAAAAAGCTTATAAACTGCAGACATTATATAAAGTTTAAGTTCCAATAAAGATAATACAAAACTTTAGACATAAATGGCATGGATTACCGGTCAACAATTTCCATCAAAACTCTCAGTTGGATCAGCCGATCAATGGCAACCTTGTGCTTGGAGTAACCATCTGGTAGGACCCACTCCTCCAACAGCTTTGCGGTTACTGGACCTTCCATGTACATCAATTGTAACACATACCTCTTTGCTAATGGTGGCAATGACCTAATCATGTTCAATTAAAAGAAAACAAAAGGAAAAAGAAAATGCTGATTACCAATAATGCATTCATCAAGTCACAATCGCTGGTCAAAATTAACAAGGGAGAAAGAGAGTATACCGGAGAATGGCTTCGCAAATGAAGGCGTTCTCGTAAAGCTTGCCAAGCTTCATGGCTGGCAGTGAAGCCACCATGTCCATGAAATTCTTGGCAATTATCCTAACCTGAGGCATTTTTCCTCTTTGTCTTTGTTCTGTTGATTTAAATTTCAATTTTTAAGGGTTGTGATTGAAAACAGAGCGTTTACTTAGCTGTGAGCCCTACTAAATGCCACCCCCATAAGCAAAGTTCCGATTCTTCTGCAACTAACACAAGTTAAATTGATGGAATTCAGAATAACAGTAGAAAAAATAAATAAAACATACAGAAATTGAAATTCGTTTCTTCTGCAATCAGTCACCACCAGTGCATAAACCCAAAAAGCAACGCCAAAGAAATAATTTGCCAGCGCCATTTATACAATTACAATGCGAGGCAACAAAAAAAAAAAATTAATCCCATCACGAACATTTGTTTCCATCAATTTCGAACTGCATCTACTCAATGTGTTCGACAAAATTCCGAAACCAAATTCAAAAACGAACAGACCCATACGAACACCAGCATTTCTTTATCAACTGCATTCGCTTAATATGTTGCGGAAAATGGAAAAAACCAAATTAAAAAAAAAAAACGAATACACCAATCCAAACACCAGCAAATGCAATACTATCCTCGAAATCACTACCGGTAGTGGGATCTGCCCACCAAAGAAGAACCACTTCGAGCTTACTTTCACAGCTTTTTGAATTCCACGGATCACCGGAAATTATGTCCGCAATAATACCTTAAACCAAATCGATTTCTATCGAATCGAACCCAAGCCGCACGCAAATTCTTTTCTTTTTAACTTAAAAGAGAGAGAGAGAGAGAGAGAGAGAGAGAGAGGAAGGAAGTACCGGGCGAGCAGGTTTAGGGGAGAGCCTAAGAAAAGCCAGTCCGGAGCGCGGAAAGCAAAAGGCATTTATAAATTAATTAAATTATTATTACTGTTATATATATATATATACACACACATACACATACTTCCATTTGCTGGGTTTTCTTTAAGGTAAAAGATTAACGCCCATTTACTTTCTCTTACAAGAAATAACTGTAGTCTTATGAATCAATTAAAAAGGTGCTTCACGTCATTACACTTGTGGTTTAATTGAAGTCAGATTGTTTGTTGTTTTTTTTTTTAAACAAAATTTAATTTTTTTATAATAAAATCTATCAATAGTTTTAAATAAATATTTTATATTTAATTTTAATGTTAATTATTTTATAATATAAAATTACATATCTTATATAAATTTTCTTTTTATTTAAGACAAAGGACAGTTAAAAAAAATTAAATTCAAATTAATAAAAAAAATTGCTCTATATCACTTCTAAGTTTGACAACTGTAGAGACAAAGACAACTATAAAAGCAACTAATAAACAAAAGTAGTTAGCTTGCAATGACTTAGCTTCCATTGTTATAACTTGCATCTTCAAGCAGTGCTGATTACAAACCCACGTCAAAGAAGAAACGAACATAAAATTCAAACCCACTTTGACTCCAAGAAAATGTGGAAAGTAAATTGAAAAAAAAAAAATATCGCAGAAGTACAAAACACCTACGGGGGGCAAGCTCTCAGATTCCACGTATTTTGGGAGCTTGACACGTGTGTTGCCACCTCCTTGGCATCCTCTAACTGTTGGCTTCTTTTTGGGTTTGTTGAACTGATAATTTGAGAATGGAAAACAAAAGAGGCATCAAATGGAAGGGAAGTGTGTGGTAATATGGTCTCCACTATCCATCAAAACCAAGCCGCCTCCAATTTTCCTTAAACCCTTATCATCATCATCAAAGACAAAGACCCACCACATAAAACCCCGCCTCTGTTGCTTAACAATTTCTGACAGCCTCAGTCTCTCCACCTCTCTCCAAGCCGATTCCTTAAAGACCCTGGAATGGGGGTCTCTCTGTCGCCTCCTCTCTCCTTTCACGGGCACTTCAATGGGCTATTCGGCCACCCAAAACGCCGACGTCCCCATTGGCTGCAGCCCGGAGGAGAGCCTGAAGCTCCTCGACCAGACCGCCGCCGCATTGGCCGTGTTGCAATCTGGGCCCTTGGATCTTTCGGGGATCGGGGATGTTATTGGGATTGTGAATTCTGCCGCTTCTGGAACCTTGCTTACGGTCGGAGAGCTCTGTGCCGTGAGGCGGACGCTTAGAGCAGCGGAGGCTGCGTTGCTTAGGTTAACGGAGGATGAAGATTGCTTGGAGAGGTATATGCATTTCTGTTTTTCTTTTTCTTTTTCTTGTTTTTTTTTTTAAAAAAAGAAAGGAAAATCCTTAATTTATCTTTGTTTATTTATCTATTGATAAAAATTGCGTACCATTATTAGATTTGATTTTTTATTTTTCTATTCTGGTATTTTGAGTTCAAGAATTCATTTGGTGGACTATTGCAAGATTTTGTGAAAGTGAAGGGTTTTGTTAAAACACATTTCTGAAATTGAAGTGCTTATGTGACTTGATACGTCTTTGATTGGGGATGGCATTAATCAAATTTTAATGACGGCTTCTCATATTTGAGCAAGGACCTGAAAGTGCATTCTTGTTAAAGGTACTGTTACAAAAGGGTCCAGTCCTCACTTCCTTTTATTATTTTGGAGAACTTGTAGTAAAATCTGCCATGCCAGCATTTTATGTCTTCCTTTTTTCATATATATATATTTTAAATATGAGATCTCATTTAAATTGTTTACTTAAACAGTTACTCTCCTCTGCTTGAAATACTTCATCGCTGCAATTTCCAGAAAGAGCTAGAGCAGAAAATAGGATTTTGCATAGACTGCAATCTTTCAATTATCTTTGATAGAGCTAGTGAGGAATTGGAGTTCATTAGGGCCGAAAGAAAGAAAAACTTGGAAAATTTAGATGCCTTGTTGAAAAAAATATCAACCCAAGTCTTCCAGGCTGGGGGTATTGACAGACCTTTGGTAACTAAGCGCCGGTCTAGGTTTTGTGTGGCGGTTAGGACTTCTCACAGATATTTGATTTCAGATGGTGTAGTTCTAAATATAAGTAGTTCTGGTGCAACATATTTTATGGAGCCTGGTGAAGCAGTGGAATTAAATAACTTGGAAGTCATGCTCTCAAACTCTGAGAAAGCTGAGGAAATAGCCATATTAAACTTGCTTACATCTGAGATTGTGGAATCAGAGAGAGACATAAAACATTTGTTAAATGGATTTTTGGAAATTGATCTGGCCTTTTCTAGAGCTGCCTATGCTCAGCAGGTGAATGGTGTCCGTCCTATATTTTCTGACTGTAGTGAAGGAGCATCTTCTAGTGCATCAGATGGTGAATTATCCATAGATATTGAAGGTATACAACATCCATTGCTCCTTGGGTCATCCCAAAGAAGTGTACTTAATGTCCTCAGATCTGGATCTAGGAATTCAACTGAATTGGGTGGGGAAAATGGCAGAATGGATACTCAAAACTTCTCAGAAAGTTTATCTGAATTTCCTGTGCCAATCAACATTAAAGTAGGATGTGGAACCAGAGTGGCAGTAATCTCAGGACCTAACACTGGAGGGAAAACTGCGTCAATGAAAACTCTTGGCCTGGCATCCATTATGTCGAAGGCTGGCTTGTATGTGACTGCAAAGAATGTGCCAAGGCTCCCGTGGTTTGATCTTGTTCTGGCAGATATTGGGGACCACCAGGTATTGGCTTTCCTAATTTTGGGGGAATTTATCCTCTGTTCTTATGTTTTGTTCATTTTGTTCTGATTCTGGTCTTCTTTGTTGAAGTCCCTGGAGCACAATCTCTCAACTTTTAGTGGTCATATATTACGGATTTGTAAGATCTTGGAAGTGGCCTCAAAAGAATCACTTGTCCTCATTGATGAAATTTGTAGCGGAACAGATCCTTCGGAAGGGGTAGCCCTGTCAACAAGCATTTTGGAGTATCTTAAAGACCATGTCAATTTGGCTGTTGTGACAACCCATTATGGTGATATAAGCCACCTGAAAGATAAGGACACTCGATTTGAGAATGCAGCCATGCAGTTTTCTCTTGAGACCTTACAGCCTACCTATCAGATCCTTTGGGGAAGTACTGGTGTTTCAAATGCGCTGAGCATTGCTAAATCACTTGGTTTTGATGTTAATATAATTGAACGTGCACAAAATTGGGTTGAGAAGCTAAAACCTGAAAAGCAGCAGGAGCGAAAGGGCTTGATCTATCACTCGTTAATGGAGGAAAGGAACAGATTGGAAGCTCAGGCCAGGGAAGCTGCATTTCTTCATGCAGAAGCTGTGGAGATTTACCACGAGGTACAGTTTATAAGTTCCACCCTAGCACTAAATCTTTTAATTTTCTTGCCTTTCTCTTTTGTACAAATCTGTGTATTCTAGGGGCCAGATTATTTTCTTCAAACCATTGACAATCTCTGTTAACTCCTGATCTCTGGTGGTCAATAGAATGTTTTTATCTTTAGGTTATCATGTTTTAGCTGCATTAGGATATGGGTCTGGAATTATTATGTTTGACCAATGCTTGAGCCATAACGAGTCCTTTTTTTCTAATCTTTGTGCTACAAGTTTTTGGTTAATCCTTGAAATTGCTATTATTTGTTTCTCCTCAAGTGTATAGTCTGGTTTTTCCAAGTGATTGTCATTCCTGGATTAGTCTGAGTTGACATGAGATAAAAGGAGAAAGGGGAAAAAAACAAAAAAGAGTAAGGGGATTTGCATGTTTAAGACATTTAAGGAGTTATTATTGTATTTTCTCATTGCTATTGCTCTCTTTTTCTTTTGTACCATTGTTTTAATCTCTCCAATCAAGATCCAACACGAGGCAGAAGATCTTGATCAGCGCAAGAAAGTTCTCATGTTGAAGGAAACTCAGCGAGTTAAACAAGAGATAGAGGCAGCAGATGCTCGAATTAAAACTGTGGTGCAGGACTTTGAAGACCAAATCAGAACAGCGAGTCCAGATCAATATAATTCACTCATTAGGAAGTCAGAAATGGCTATTGCATCCATTTTGGAAGTTAACAATCCTGGTGGTACACTAACTGCCACAGAATCAGCTTCCAAGTCATATACCCCAAAAGTGGGGGAACAGGTCCATGTCAAGGGACTGGGAGGTAAGTTGGCTACTGTAGTTGAAGCAGCTGGAGACAATGAGACAATCTTAATTCAATATGGTAAAATACGAGCTCGTGTGAAGAAAAGTGATATGAGAGCTGTTACGAGTAACAACAGGAGCAATGCATCTAATTTGGCCCCGCGTCTTAAGAGGCAGGTGTGTCCTGCAAAGGAATGCATTCTTTACCTGGTTTATTAATTTTCTCTTGAATCATTTTTCATCATTCTAGATGGTAGTTTAATGCAATATTTTGAGTATCTAGCAGTAGTTGTTTAATTTGATGCAATTTTCTTATAAGCTGTCTCTTGTTTATACCATCATCTGGGTTCTGCATATTGATGCTTTGAATGTAGAATGTAGAAATATAATTCACACTTTTTTACCTGGGCTGGAGCCAATATAGTTTGTCTTAAAATTTTCTGATTAACTGTGAGAAACATCTGTCCTCAGAATAATGATGTCTGGTACAGAGGCATCTGTATTCAGAATTACCATGCTGCATCCAATCATTATGTTATGATTTATATTTTAGAGATGGCAGAATCATTCGGAGGTTAAGACAGATGAAGAGGTCTCTTATGGTGCTCGGGTGCAAACATCAAAGAACACTGTGGATCTTCGTGGTATGCGAGTAGAAGAGGCTACTTTCCAGCTTGACATGGCTATATCTACAAGAAAGTCGCACTCAGTTATTTTTGTTGTGCATGGGATGGGAACTGGAGCTGTGAAGCAGCGAGCACTGGAGATATTGGGAAAGCATCCACGGGTGGCCAAGTATGAACCAGAGAGTCCCATGAATTTTGGTTGTACAGTTGCTTATATCACTTAGTTTTGCCCTACAAATTGCTTGGGAATAGTTTTTTGGTTCTTATAATTAGCAAGCATTTGAGCCCTCTGAGGTATTGTGCATAATTATACCTGGAGTTAAACTACATTGTAGATCAGAACCTTCAGTACTAGTGAATTATCCCTTCAGTACCTTTTTCTTCAAATACATTGGAATACATCCGGCCGCAGAATAGATTATCTTTGCTTGTCTGTATTCATAGCCGTGCATGTAACAAACAGCATATCCAGGTATTTAAACTTGACTAAGAGTGGGTTCGGGTAAATTGTTGGTTTTCCCCTTTTTTCTGAAAAATGGAATCACTTACCTTGCAATAAGTCAGGATGGAAGAACAATTGAGGTTTTCCAGTTTTTGCTTCCCATTTGCAGAGCTCTCTCATCCAGCAACCTCCCCAGCAGGTACCTTCCTCTCTCTCTCTCTTCATATGCTTTCCCTTGCTGCCTTCTCTCTCTGTCTCGCTCTCTCTCTCTCTCCATGCCTTGTTATAACGCCTCTTTGTTTCTTCTCTACAGAGCTGCCCCCCCTGCCTCTCTGATCTTGTTTATGGCTGGTTTTGTGTTAGATATATTTTGTGGGTTGGCTTGTGATAATTTGCTTTTGAATTTTAGACTAGATATCTTAAAGATAAATTTGATTGGATTCAGAGTTTGTGGTTTTGAATGTTGGGTCCTCTCTGCTGGAGAATGTTGTTCTCCGTGAGCCTTGAATCATTGAAATCTGTAATGGCTTTCCCTGTTTTTGACAGGATAAGATTTGAGCAGTTGCACCCTAAGTTAAGCCATTAGGCATCTTCATGTAATTACTTTTGATGAAGCAGATGAATATAATTCTTTGCCCTCACATTGGAGTTCTCTCCAAAATGAGCTGCTTTTTCAATTTCAGATGATCCCCACCTTTTCTTCTCTTTTCTTTTGCTAGTTCTCTGCCTTAAAACCTGCCTTATTACTGCATTTTCTGTTTCATGGTACAACATTCGTGTCCTAACTTGTGTTGTATCCCTATTTTGCCCGTCCTGAAGAGCTCACAGCTTAGAACTTGTCCAGAAAGTATTTTACTCAAAATGAACCATAGCTTGATGACTACAGCAGAGTTTGACCCTCCGGGTCAGTTGTTCAATTCTGACAGCCCAAGTGATGAATATTTTGATGAATATTAGGCCCCCAAGTTACTCATTATAATTTAAGAGTTCTTTCTTTTTGGTGACTTTGTCAAAAACAAAGTAAATCTTACTTTGCCTTGCAATGACATGATGAGTGAAACAAAGTAGTTTTAAGACAAATCTTAAATCTATCTGTAAGTCACTGTAAACACAACTTGTTTAACTGATGTTCTGGCTAACCCTTGTGTCATTTTAAGAGCTATCTACGTATTCCTTACTATTATAGAGGGGTCAACTGCAAGTAATTTTTTTTTTTATTTTTCTTTTTATTGGAACAATCAGACAGATTCCATTGAATGGCTATCAAAGGGGCACATGAATAAGAGCTGATGGGACAGAAGTAATTATATTTAGTTAATTCTGTTTTTTTTTTTTTTTTTGTTCTAACGATAGTTATTACTCGTTGGTCAGTATTTATATGTCTGAGCAGGCACCATTTCCATGGAGAGCTGGAAGTGGGAGATCCTTCCCACAGAAGTTTCTTACTTGCAGTGGCCCCATTTGCCATTATGCTATTCAAAGTCGGCAGTTTCTGTGCACACCATGTGCAACAATGGCCAGTCCATTGATTCTAGCCATTAATTGAGGCCGTATGCTCTCTCTCTCTCTCTCTCTTTCTTTTTTTCAGTTAATTGAAACAATTTTAATATTATTTAATGACGACTTATTTGTACGCCATATATTCTTTTTGTCTATTGAATATTGTTGTTTTGGATCCAAAACAAAATTCAAAGTTTGAAATTTGGAGAACCAGACTTACACTTTAATCCAAAAATTGTTCTACATAAATATTATTATGTTCAGTAAAACAAATAATTCTAATTTAAAGAGCTTTTTTGAAGGGAATAATTTAATGTAAATTTAAAGTAACTAACACAAAAAATAAAATAAAAATAAAAAATCATTGTTTTGGCAAAGTTGCATGACCCTGGCACAGCATCCTCACATATTTTTCTTTTCAATAAGAATATTATGGAAACCAACCTTTACGTCACTCAAAAACTCAGCCCCCCAACATCAGTTCAATGCATTAAACAAAATATTGAACCCCAACGAACGTAAATGCATCTAAATAAATAATAATACCACCAGAACAACGATCAAAGAAAAACATAGAAAAATGATTAAAAAAAAAGAAAGAAAGATGAAAATAGTGAAATAAAAAAAAAAAAGAATTAAGTTCATAAATAAATTTTAATAACTTGCTAAATTGTTTTATCCTTTTGGTATTATGTGTCACTTAGTCAAATTAACATAATGGAAGATTTGAATTTTTTTTTAAAGTTAATTAAATTTAAATGGAGGGAAAAATTAGATGAATTTTTTTCTTCACTTATCTATAAACTTTTCACATCACAAAAATATTCCCTTACATTCTCGTACGACTAAACCCACGACACAACTTGCAAAGGAAGGACGTCCAAAGAAAACTTGCAAGACAAGGCAGAGCCCAACCATCAGTCTATCAGGAACAGGAAGGCGCGTCAACGTCTCTCCACAGAGCCAAAACCCTCAGAGCAAGTCCAGAGTGCGGAAAGCAAAAGACATTTATAAATTAAAATATTATTGCCTTTTTTTTTTCTTAAAAAAATAATTTCTCATTTACTTCCTTTCTTATTTTTTTTCTTAAATTTCTTTCTTTTAAAATTAATATTATAAAGAGTTTGAATATCATATAAGAAATAATAAATTTAAATAATTTTTATGTTATACAAAAATATTTTATATTAATTATAAAAAAAATAATGCAATAAAAATTTTTATATTTATAAAATAAAATGAATTAACGCTTTTTTTAAAAAAATTATTACTGTATTACTTACTTCGGAAGTCATCTCAGTTGGTTTTCTACTATAAAACACGCACTTTCCATTCTAAAACATTTCACATCTCTCTCTCTCTTTCTCTCTGACAACTCGTACAATCTCCTTTTTTTTCCTAAGGCTTGTCCAAACCTCCCGGCCCGGTATCTCCTTCATCGTTCTCTTTTGTTTTTTTTCTTCTCTTTTTTGGTTTAATTTCTCATTATGTTTTAGTAGGGAAAAGATTAAGTTGAAAAAAACTTGAGTTTTCTTTTGGCTTCGGTTCGACAGAAACCGATAGGGTTTAAGGTAGTGTTCTGGATATAATTTCGAGTAATCCTAGGAACTTAAAAGCTGTAAAAGCAATCTCGAATGGGTCCTTCTTTGATTGGTGGAATGACGATCGGGCGGCGATTTTGAGGACTGAGATTGCATTGCTGGTGGTCTATTCGTTTTTGAATTTGGTTTAGGAATTTTGTCGAACACCTTAAGTACATGCGGGTTTGAAATTGTTGGAAAGAAATGTTGATTATGGGATGGCATTTGGGAATTTTCCTTTTTTGGGTTTTATTCACTGCTGATTGATTGCAGATGAAAGGAATTTTATTTTCTGAATATTTTACCTTTTTTTTTTGTTTGCCCTTTTCGTTCCATTGCATTGCTGAATTTCATTTATTAGCTTTCATTAGTTTATAAGGAAAATTTCCTGAGAATGAAGATTGAAGTTAATGGGGGGAAGTTAGCATGTATTGTCTGCAACATCCATTTGAGTTATGTTTTTGCACTTCTATCTAATTGGTTGTTTCTTCTTGGTTGTTAATTATTAATCTGTTTTCGTGCTTTTGAGATTGGATCCTGAAATTTTTTTTGTTAATATTTCTGTTTAGGAATGGAAGTATCTCCTCCAAACATATCAAAGTATGGTGATGAAGAAAAAGCATTGAAGGGTTTGCTTGACACATTTGACTCCTCTTTTTCTCTCAAAGCAATAGCATCTGCTTATTGTAGAGCAGGTCGGAATGCAGATGCTGCTGCTGAGATTCTGTGTGACATGCAAGAAAGTACCTCTAGCTCGTTGACTTATTCGTCCAATGGAGAGTTGGAGGAGGGTGTGGAGCCTGATGCATCATCCCATGGTGATATTTATGAGAAATCATTTAATGAAAATGAAAAGTTCAAGGCTTTGAAGCAAAAACCACGCCCAGTTTCGGCAGGCACTGTTTCAAGTTTTCTTGGTAAAGAGTATCTCAAGTCTGCACCAGTGGCAAATGGCTCTGTTATGGCAACCAAGCCTCCAAAATTGGATTCAAAAGAGTGGCCAATAGCTGAACTTTGGGGTGAAGAAGCTAAAGTGACTCAACCAAAGAATAATCAACCTCACAAGGACATGGAGGATTTCTTGTTCAAAATGCTAGGAGAAGGCTTCCAGCTAGAAAGGGATGTGATTCGACAATGTCTTGGTAAAACATCCATTTACATATTTTTTAACCTGAACATTGCTGCTTTCCATAATTTTGAACTTCATTTGAGTTTCTAAGTAACCTTAACTCTGCAGTAGAGACTTCAACATTGAGTAGTCCTTGAAAAATTTGTTGACTCTTGAAAGATTTGATCCTTTGTGAAATCTTCCTTTTATTTTATCTATTTTCTTTTGCTGTAACTCATTAAGATTTTACTATTCCCTAGGAAAATGTTTTCTATTCTGTAGTTGTGTCTTTGACAGTGTATTGCTTTATTTTTCTGTGAGTATTTGAATTAACAAGTAGTAACAGTACCATAAGTACGTTTTTCTCTGAATATGCAGATAAATGTGGATATGATATGCAAAAGGTACGCATTGTGTCCTTTTCTGGGGGAAGGTCTCATCATTTTTCTTCTTTTGCAGTCATTTTTCCTCAACTATTAATCTCAATTGTCTTTTTCGGTTAAGTTGATTTTACTTTCTGCCTCTGTATAATGCTCATTGGATTTTGGTTTTCTAGGCTTGGGAATAAGGTACTTTTGGTGGTTCATAGATGGTTGAGGAGTTGAGCCTGTATATTCGTTTGAGACATATGTGGATATTGGTCTTTGCATTTGGTGAAAATCCCCAGAGATTGTAGGGAAGAGCCATGCATGCCATATATCTTAGGTTTCTATGTGAAAAACATGTAATAGCATTAAAACATCCTTACAAGTTGTAATTTTCTATTTGATATTTACTGGATGTGTTGCCTAATTTTACTAATTTAGCTTATGAAGCCTTTTTCTTTTGATTTCTGTGAGCCTAAATGTGTGGATGTCTTTGTGGTAAGGGGAAATTTTAGCTAGGAAAGGAAGTGCTGTTTGTCCTTTCCTGGTTAACCACTTCAATAATCTGCCTGTTTGCAATCAGCATATTCAAGTAACATCTTGGATGCTTGTAGTGTGCCTTTTTGTGATTTACTGTCATCTTCCTCTGCCTGCCTTCTAAGATCAGTAATTCTTCCCAAACAAATTATATACCTTTAAGTTTGGGCAAATACAAATAATTATTAAGTTTGACATCAAGTGTCCTCTTTTTTGGAGACAAATGTGGATCCTTGAGCCAAGCCTATAATTCACAGTGCTCTTCTCTCTCTCTCTCTCTCTCTCACACACACACACACTATTATGTTATTTGGTTTGTTATATGATGTTGATAAAAATGACCTTTTTTTTTTTTTTAAAGTTTAAATGACCAGTTGGGGATTTATGGATTTGGCTTTTTAGTTTGTGAGCCTGTTAAATTTGATCAGGCTTTTGATAGAAAAAATAAAAATCCAATTTGGTAAATTTATTATTATTTTACACATTTTGCCTGTAATCCAACAAGGCTTTTTTTCCCCTAACACCTTAAAAACCTAGAGAAATCCGATTTTGGATTAAGAAGCACCTTGTTGTTCAAATATGCTCAAACATTTGTGATGGATATGATTTTCCTTATGTTTAACTCAGTAATTCTTCAATATACTTGATCTAATTTTGGTGCCATTCTATAAGTTGTTTGGCCATATACACTAATGCCCATTTGCACTCATCTTTTTCCTTTTTGAATATCTCAGAGCATGCACAAACTACTCGATGTATCTGCTGTGGCCTTGGATGAGAAAAGCAAGTGTCTTGGCACATCTAGTGACACGGTTAGTTTTTCAGATGTCAGAATCTCATAATTCACAATTTTGAATCTTTCAAATATATATAATTTAGGCATAAAATCATTGGAAGCTAGCATCTGAATATAACATAGCAAACCGAGGACAAATCTTCCGATTCCAGATTCTACTTTATTTGATTCTCAATTCTGCATTTCTTCATAGTTATCAAAATAGCTTTTTTTTTTTTTTTTTTTTTCAGGCTTAGTAATCCAAAATGGTTAATTAATTGAAAATCCTATCAATCCTAGGAAACATTTATCATATATGGACTTTTGATTTGTCAGATATTTTGATATGTTTGGACCTATGGATTAGAAATAAATGACGTTTTCATTGAAATCTAACTCAACGAAAGCAACTGATGTGGAAAATGATGTGCTCTTTTGGAGAAATTGTGAGGGAAAAAAGCTCAAAAATCTCTAAACTTACTAGGTTTTGAGAAATGAGGCCAAAGCCAGTGGCCTCCAACTCTTGTTTCCAGTTTGAATGTTTGGGTGTAAAAATATAGTAACTGATCTTCCAAGATTGATATGTTTGTTATATTGATAGTTCATCTTATACACACAATTTCCCCCTTTTTGTTCTAGAATTCAATTAGTGATTAGGGATGCTAATGGTTGGTGTGATCAAGGTGTTACAATTTTTCCATGATCAAATAATGAATGGGGTTAACAGAAGCTCCTTTAATTGGTTTAAAAAATGAATATTGTTTCCCCATAGTTTTTCTTGTTGATACATTGAAACTAAGAGCAATATTAAGCTGCTTACTCATAGGTCTTCCTCATGTTATGTGTTTGGCTTGCAGTTCTCAGATTCTTGTCCTTATTCTGATGGATGTCAAAAAGGGCCACAACCAATGAATATTTCTCGATGGTATGCTAATTTAACTTTTTGATGCACCAATATCTTAAACCTTTTCCACGATAAAATGTTCCTCTGTGGTTGTTACATGGTCTAGTGTGAGATAATATAGGATAAGTTAGTCTTATTCCATTATGTCCTCTGTTTGGTAAATTCGTTTGGATATATTGATATGGTATTGCTATTCCATGTTCATGGGCTAGCATTATACTATATATTTCTATGGGCTAAACTAACCTATTTCATGTGGTAATAATGTTTTTCATAATATCTCTATATAAGAACTTATAATATTAACTAAAATTCTTTTCTCATCTCTCATTTTTCATCTTTAGCCCTATCACTGCATCAACCACCATCACTGTTGGCCATTAGGCCCCGTCATTGCAGCCACTGTCACTGCCATTACCGTTGCCATTATCACTCCCTTGCTATTCTCTCTCTCCTTCACTTTGTCTCTCTCATCTCTCTCCCTCTTGCTCTTCCATATGTAACTTTCTCTCTTGAATTTCTTCTTACCTCTCTCGACCCTCTTTCTTTTGACTTTCTCTTCCATTTTAATCTCTTTCATATCTCCTTATCTCCCTGTCTCACCATCTCTCTTTGTGTTCCATTTCTCAGAGGGAGAGAGAGAGAGATGAAAGAGGGATAAAGAAAAGAAGAGCTAAGGAGAGAAAGAGAGAGAGAGAGAAGAGAGATAAAGAAGGAAGAGGGAAAGGGAGAGAGATAAAGAACAAAAAGAGAGAGGGAGGAATAGATTGAATTTATAGATAAGGATGGAAGAGAGGGAGAGGGAGGAAAGTGATAAAGAGCTGTAAGAGAGAGGGAGGGAGGAAGAGATAAAAGATAGTGAGATAGAGGTGAGAGAGAGGGGGAAAGACATGGAATGCAAGAGAGAGAGAGAAAGAGAGAGGAAGAGGGATGGAGAGAATTTCATCATGCAATAAATTATTCTGGTTGTAATTTTGATGCTTAGTTTATATAATTTAGGCATATCATGTTAGCCTTACAAATTCAATTTAATAAGTATTTTGTATAATTAATCATAATTTAAAAGATTTATAAATATTATAAAATTACTAGCAAATAAAATAAAATAATTTTGATGCTTAATTTTAGTTATTTGTAATAAAAAAATTAAAATAAATAATAAAAATATTTAATTACACTATAAGGACAATAAAGTCATTTTAACACACTATACTATCTAATTATTATATTTTGTTAAATGCTTTCCAAACTCAGTAAACCATAATGGTCTAGCTTATTCTATACTATGTTGTCCTATGATGTGCTATCCCATACCATCCAGTCTGCATACCCTCGGTGATTACTAAAATTTCTTATATTGAAGGAGGGGAAATTTAGCTTATGATTATTTTTAGCTCATCATGAATTTTGTGCTTGTACTGTATATGTAGTGCAACTAGTGGTTCGGGCACAAATGGGAGAGGATCCCTTGGACAAGAGACAAATAGAAATGATATTCAAAAGGCAGTCTTGGCTGCTTTGTTCCAGGCTGCTGAGAGGCCCGAGGAGGACTTACCTAAAAGAAGAACAAGGACTCAGGTGAGGCCTTTAGCCCTTGGGCAAGTGGTGGCTGAACCTCCAAGGGACTTTTTGTCACAACCCAAGGCAGTTTCAGTCAATGTACAGCTTGACAAGGATAATGGTTTGTACAATTCAGTGTTCTGAGAAGCTTTATTAACCATGCAGTTATATAGAATTTCCAGCAGATATGGACATGATATGTTCTTGCAGATATATGTAGATTGCCAGTCAATTATCAAATATACTCATAAAAGTTTCACCTTTACTTCTCTTTTTTCTAGGCTGAGGGCAAATCCCAGTGCTTTAGCTAAGCTTCCCAGCTTCCACTCTCCTACCACCCTCCTCTTTCCCCTTGTCACACATCCCTCCTGAAGGGAAATATGCACATGCACACAAAAGACACTCTATTTCCTGGTTTTCTTTTGGCTTTGGAGTCTCTGGTTTAACACTTTATTCAGATGTTTTAGCATTGTTAGCTCTCCTATTTATTTGGTTTTATCTTCAGTCTGGGTAATTGAGATGTAGTATTTGCATCATTACTTGCATAGTATATGATGGGAAACAATGAACTGTTGTTACAAGCAGAGCAAATCTATGGGATATCTCTAATGGTGGTAGTACATTCACAACAAGATGCTTCAAAGGCATTTAAAAAAGTTTCACAGTTTTGGTTACCTGCCCATTCTTAGCATGAAATTATTGCTTCCCAAGCGCCAAAACATCAACTAAGAAGATAATGTAGTGGTTTATCACTGTGATGTAAATGATGCTTTTTTGGGACATTTTCTGCCACTATTACTCTATGGATTTCATTGCTTAGCTAACATGCTGGGGTTGGATTATATTATTAGTTTTTGCAACAAAACTGGTGAATGGTTCCTTGGGTTAGCCCAACTGTAACTTCTGAGCCGTCATGTAGGTTATAACTGGAATATAAAGATGGGTTTTTGGTTCCTTCCTGTGGAATCTAGTTCGCTGTGTTTTCTTGTGCTCTTTCTTCCTGTTTTCTCTCTTAGTTTGGGGTTTTCTGTTATCAATTGCAGATGAAGAGGATGGTTACCAGCTACTCCGTAGAGCTGTGTTGGAGTACCGTGCCACAATGAAGGAATACTACAAATCTGTAGGTTGCTTAGTTGCTTTCTCCCACCCAAGCGTTCTTTCTCTAATAATGCCTTTCATACCTTTATTTTATGAATCGTGGTTCTTAATAGTTGACAAGCAGAATGTAGAAAAAGGATGTATTGAATTTCAGTCATTTTAAGACTTAGTTGAACTAAGTCATAGTTTTGATAGATGAAAATTTAAGAGAACCAATCTGGATTCCTTCAGTTAATAATGGAATTTGATGAAGTTTGTCCACCAGTTAAACTAAATTGACAGCAGCCTAAAGCACTTTGCGTGCTTACACTATTTTCATGCATGGAAGTTTGGAATACTGTTTGTATCAGTTGTCTTTGGGTTCTAGTCACAAGGGGAGTGAAAATGGTGCTTATTTGTCAGGCGGTTGGTGCATTCGCAAGTGGAGATTATGATCAAGCAAACAAACTTATGGATGTGGTACGTTTTAACATTGCCATTAGAACTGATTATAAACAGAGCTTTTATCACTAATCATAATCCTTTTCTTTTTATTTTTGGTTTCACAATGTTTTTCTTTTCTTTGGCAACAAGTTATGCAGTCAAGTTAAAAACTGTACCTTCTATTGGTCTTGGCTGGGTTGTGACCCTGAGGAACCACGGGATAGAATGAAACTCTGCCATTGGCTGATAAAGCTGTCAAGAGAGAGACATTAGTGGTTGCACAATGATAGCTGGGAATAAAATTTCCACAAATGGAAAATTTTTACAATATGAATTAAACTTCACTATCATCTTCAAGTATTAGAAGGCCCTGGTTTCATAGCTAACAGCTCCAGTTTTAAATGCTGTTGGTATTTCAGGGTCACTTCTTCCATCAAAAGGCTCAAAAGGCAGATGAGGAATCAACCCAAAAAATTTTTGAAACCAAGTCAGTGATTTTTGTCCTTCAATATTGCTTCCAACTAGTTTTGCTCTGAGTTACTGGCTTTGTTTACAATGATTCATCTCTTGTTATATTCAATGACAGAAATGCACAAACACAGGATGAACTATTGCTTGACGTGCATGATTGTGATGCTAAGCATGCTATACGCCTATTAAAGGGCCATATTTCTCAACTTTCTGGTATCCCGTGTAAGTTGTGTATTGTTATCATGCCTTTCTACTTTGCTCCCGAAGAATATCCTACTAAGAGAAGCAATCTGAGTTGGTATTTTCATCAGCATTTAGGAACCTCAAGGTGATCATTGAGACAAATGAGAAAGATACCACGAAGGGGGCTCGGAAAAGACTGGTAAGATTACTGAACTAATTTGCACTCAAAGGACAATTTTGTGGTCTGATGAACATCAATAGTATCTCTTTCAACAATTTTATTTTTTTTGTTTTTTCATGGGAAGAAATATGATTCTCTTTTAATCTGATTTTGAGCCTTCTTCATGATACTGTTAAATCCCCTTCCTTCCCATCCCTTTTTATTTCCTTTTCATTTTTGAGTCTTCATTATTAATTTACAAAAGTAATCCAAATGATAAAATTAATAATATTGAGTGAAAAAGAGGTTTATGTGCTTATTTGTTGTCCTTAGAAGATTATGAAGCTATTGGAGAAAGAGTCGATTGCGTGGACTGAAGGAGGAGATGCAGGAACAATACTAATTCCTCTAGATACCATTAACCCAAAATCTTTGAGTTTTTCTAAATGATCAGGTTGGTTTCTCAAAATTGAATCTAGTTGGGTTCTCAAAAGATTCATTCATCGGCAGAAAACATGTTGTCAGCAGTTAAGGGTTTGAGTGTGATGAAAAAAGAAAAATGCAATTTGAATGGAAAGTAGCTCATTCCGAAGGTTTATTGTTTGTTTGGAATGAGCAAATTCTATGAAAGTCAATTTGATTCAAATTAAATCTTTTATTTATTTATTTTTTGTTTGTTTGTTATGATCATTTCTAAAATGAAAGTTTAATTAAATTCTTATATATATATATATATATTAAAAATTTAACTAATGTGCTAGTTGGTAACTCACCAAAACATGGAACTAAAGTACTAAAATGGCTTCTTCCACACACATGTTCATCTTATTGAAAAATAAAACCTAAATAAGCCTACCATATCACCAGAAAAATGCTAATTTTATCATCTTTGGAGGGTATTTTTTATTTTTTATTTTTTCTTTTCTTGTCTACTAAACCATTGTCGAGCCTGGCTGCTTTATTTGTCATAAATTTTTCTTTCTTTTCTAAAGAATTGAATATGCGATTTTTAAAAATAAATGTCTAGTTTTTATTTACAAAATGCATTGAATTGTTATTGGTCATCGGGCGATGATGAGTGTGTCGTAACTAGTGGGAGTGTTAAAAAAATTGAAAAATTCAGTAAAATGATAAAATGGAACTAAAATTTGAGCAAATCAAACGAAATGGTATAATGGTCAATTGAATGAATATAAAACTGATTTTTTAATTCGGTTATAGCGTCCAATTTCAAGAAACTATAGTTAATTATACTGAATTGAAATGTTAATTTATATTCATATTTATATTTTTTTATTCTAATAATATTGAGAAAGAAAAAATCTGCTAATTATAATAAAATATTGTTGCATTTTAAATAATCGATTATTTATCTTATATATATATATATATATATATATATAATGATAGTTATAAATTTATTTTAAAACATACATAAAAAATATGTTTTTACATTTAAATAAGAATTTTAAAAATTTTCATTTATTGTAATTAATTTCAATTTTTAATTTAGTACAATCAAAATTTTCATTTTGATTTAAATTTTTATAGTTGAATTCGGTTACCGAAACAACCTTAGTGATAGCTAAAATAATTGAGAAAGAGAATTTCGGTTTTTATAGTTTGATACATATTTCCGTATCTTTACTTACGATGGCATCCCTTACGTACGTGACAGAGTCGTTCAGTATAAATGTGAAGAATCTTGCTGTATTTTGAATGGTCCCTTTTGGTGTATCAGAAATTGCGGCTTGTTTCAGTTTCATTAGCCATCGGCATTTACATTGTTGGCACATGTCACTTGTTTGTTTGATAACGTTTTTTCTTCTTTTCTTTTGTGAAAAGTGTTTAACAATGCTTGTATGGGAATTAACCGTGCCAGTCATCGTTTCCTGAACAGATTTGAAGCCATGCAAATTGATGCTGTAGTTTCTTCCCCGTTGGACGAGTTTGAAGATCCAGACCCTCTAGTGTGGGACTTTGATAAACTGGTTTTCATTTGAATGACAAAGGGAAGGTGATTGATGAAACATAGTGGATGGTGAAACTAGTAGACCATAGCAATACGAATGAATTGCAAACACCAAAATTGCACTTTCGATTGTTTACAGGGTTCAACATTATGGTTTTGATCGGAAGAACATTTAATTTACTTGTGTCTCGCACCTAGGATTACCTTTGTTTCCTCGTTTTGGTCGATGTTATCAGATTTCATGAAGTCCAAAAGCTCATGCACTTCTTTGCCACCTCCTATATAGGCCCTAAGTAAGGAATGATACATTTCTCTGTTCATTGATATCACAGGCCTCAGCAAAGCAACAAAGGCTTCTGTATCTTCAGCATCGCCTCTATTACCGAGCCATTCCAAAATGCCTGCAATCACCCTAGGATTAGGCTTCCATCCTTTATTTTCTACGTTAAGAGAGAAGGCAATTTTCATACAATCGAAAGCTTTTGCGTTGTTGCCCAAATCAAGGTACTGCGCAGCTATGAGGCCCCAGCTGTTAGGAGTAGTGACCTCTCCTCTCCCCATCAACTCTTTAAGCAATGCCTCTGCTTTTTCATAGAATCCTTTTCCAATATACCTGGTAAGGATGATATTTGGTATGCGAACATCATAACAGTTGCCAGATGACTCCCACTCTTTTAGTATTTTCTCAGCTTCTCCAAGCTCACCAAGCTTCACTAACGATTGCAGTATGTTTATGTAATCCCTATTGATGCACCTCTTGCAATCTTTTTTCTCTAGATCCCATAGTCTCATTACCTCAGACGTGCTCCCTAGAGTTGCATATAGCGATACCAGATGGTTATAGCCAGTCCCATCCTTCTTACTCAGCCTGCCTTCAGACTTTTTCAGGGCATCAAATGCCTTATCAGGAAGGCCAGCTTTTATGAAGAAGTTGGCAGCGACAGCATATGTGTTCCAGTCCATGACAATGTTAGGTTGGCATTCCATCTCATTCAAAACTTGGTGCATTCCCTTGATGTCAGACATAGCACCATAAGAATTGATGCAGATTCTGTAGCTGAAGTTATCAGGAGAGACACCATTATCCTTCATCTCAGTCAGCATAGGAAGGACCTTCTCATGCTGACCCAGCTTTGTGTAGAGGCACATAACATCATTATAAATCAAGGATGATGAGGCGAAGCCAATTTGCTTCATCTTCAGAAAAAGCGAGATGGCCTTGTCAGTTTGGCGCTGCCGAACATAACAATTCAGAAGAGCACCATATGTTTTATCAGTTTTATCTCGCTCCCTCAACCTATCAAAATAATGCTCAGCAGAAACATACCCATTAACTTTGCCAATTAGATCCAAATGGACCGCTTGTTCGGTTGGTGAGAATATGCAAATGCCCATCGTATTCATCCAATCAGACACCTACACACCCATTAAACATGACACATTAAAATGCTGATCAACCATTACTTTTCAACGCGATATTGAGCTTTTCCATAGTAATGAGACGCTATTGTTGTTCATTACTACGTCCGAATCAACAGAGGGCTATGTCACAGTGACTGACCAAAGTTAATAATCTCTTTTTCGATCACTTTAGAAAGAACCCATTTTAAGCCAATTGATTTCTGCACGCTAAAAATAAAGCAACTAATCAAATTAAAAATAACAATAATAATAAATAAAGTTCGAAAAAATGTCATTTTGAAGGTCTGGTTTTGAATTAAAGAGTAATCTCTTTGATTTGCAGACCACAAAAATGGTCTAATCTCAGAGCTCTATCCATCAATGAAAAAAACGAAGAAAGGAAATTTATCAGAACGCCACTTCATTTCTTTTTTTTTTTTTTCCCGGCAAACAAACGGAACCCAAATCCCCAAATAACCA
This sequence comes from Kandelia obovata, assembly GCA_021464305.1. NCBI lineage: Eukaryota > Viridiplantae > Streptophyta > Magnoliopsida > Malpighiales > Rhizophoraceae > Kandelia > Kandelia obovata. The sequence goes on from CM038487.1 coordinate 1,238,107, forward strand.
AAAAGAAAAAGAGAAAAAGGGGGCAACAAACCTCGAGGGCCTGAGAGAAGCGCTTTCGCTTACGGAGGTCGCGGAGTATACGCTGAAGCTCTCCAACTCCGACCTTGTTGCCGTTTCGGACCCAGTTTTCAAGTTCAGGCACAACGCTTGTTCCGGGGTCTCCTAAAGGACTGATTTTGGAGTACAAGGTTACCTTCTTTGTCCTGTTGGTGTAGTATAATCTGTTCAACATTGCACTTTGGTTTTCCATTATACTTCTCCACGGTAGCTTTCGGTTCATGGTTTTGATTTTCCAGAGAGAGGCTCACAGACAAGCGAGAGAGAGAGAGAGAAAAGTTTGCTTATCTCTCCCGGATGGATCTTTGAGTTGGGGGCTTTACTGACTGGTTTTGATTCCCATTTTGTCCAACTCGCGCAAGCTCCAAATGCAATTTAACCACTCTCTGCTTGTCCTCCAAAAATTCTAGATTAGTTTCAACTTTGTAATAAAATTTGCTTTTCTATGATCCAATTATTAATTGTTGTTTTTTTTAATTCATTTAAAAAATACAATTCTAACATATTAAAAAGAATTAATATATAAATAAATTGGTTATTTTATGCGTTCCAACAACTTTGCCTACAGCTCAAAATCTCAGAGTCTCCTCCAAGCCCTCGCTCGAGGGAGACAATGGGATAAACACAGGAGGCCTTCCCAAGATTTTTCTGCGTGGATAAAACGGACTGAGAGAATCATAAGCACAGAGGGAGCTGGACAAGCTAGAAGGGAGATTGAAGAATGAAAGATTTTCAACAAGCTAGTTCAGCTAGAAATCCTTTTCCTTACATGTAAAACCTATTAATTACCAACAATTCAATTTTAGCAGAGTTGAATTACACTTGTTTGGCTTCGTTACCAAGTCTATGAGCCTTTTGCAACAAATTTCTTTCTTCGTAAAGTTAGATTTTAACTTCTCTTTTTCACTACTAATTTTTTTTTTTTTTTTTGTCTTTTTAATCTGGAAAGCCAAACACTTCCAGTTGATGGACTCAATTGTCTTTGACAACATCAGCACAGCAGATGCCCCAATCTCGTAAGTTAAGTTACAATCAAAATTAATGGCAAAGGATTCTAAATACTATTATGAATCAGGGGCAAAGATAAGACTAAGGTCTACCCAACATTGCTACGTCCTGATTCTTTCAAAGGGCTACATTTCAGCAAATGGGAACAACAGTACCACAAAAGCCAAGACCAGAGGCAGCAACCAATGCTCTGCCAACTGCAGCTTGGACGAATAGGTTAGTCTCTCAAGAAGAGGGGAAGTTGAAATAAAATCCCTATTTCACACTTAAATCAATCCTTGGCGCTGCAAATCTGTGTAGGTCTTCTTGTTATATATATTCCCTTCTTTGTCCTCGTATTCTTCTTCGAGATCCGGACGCCATTTGTTCACTCCCTGCCTCTGTTGTATCCTCTTCCATAGGTCTTTTGCTTCCTGCCCAAACACAGAAGATGATTTAGGCTTAAAGAAGATTACAACAAAGAAGATGAGCCACCAGCACAGACACTTCGTCCGGCTGTCTATGCAAGCACATAACACACACAGACAGAGATGATTCACCTTCTGTAAGAATTGCCTTTCAACAGATGGCAAATAACATAACGATAAGATAATTACCAATAAAGAAACTTGGATAAAGTAAGAACAAGAAACAGTGGAAAATAATTATTGAAAAAAATTAAAAGATTTGTGTCAAAGGCCAAGTCCTGAAAACGCACCTCTATTGAGGTTATCTCATTAAAGTTCTTTGTGTTTGGAATGCCAAGGCAGCGCATCCCATGCTGATGGCGCCATTCCTTGAAATGCCGCTCATAAGCACGACGCCCCCAATAGCTGTAGTTCCCACAAATCTCACACTTAAATTCCTAAGGCAAAAGAAGACAAAAGAGATCACTCTTGTAAGCCATAGAATATTAGAAACAGTTTCGGTGCAACTAAATGCATGAAGAGATTTATCCATGGACCACCTCAACACAAGAAAAGGGATGAAACTGAAAGGCTGCTTACATGACACTAAGGAAATGAAATAGTCCCATTCCATACTTGGGAACCCACAAAATTTTGCATGCATGCAAGTCTCAATATGATCGTAGCATCATCTTCAGAATGAAGATGAAGATTTGAATAAATGAGCTATGGATAGAACTTTTCAGATGTAATATTGCATATCTACAGTTAAGAGATACCAGAACAACAACAACAAAGTCTTAATTCTAAATTTAATTGGGTTGGCCACACAAATTTATTCTTGTCATTCTGTTCAAATATGAACTAAATTTGGCATAAGATCTTAATTGTTTTGTATCCTTCCTAATCAATGATTCTCAACTCAACCCAGGTTGTCTTCTTTATGGACATCTTGCTCTTAATAGCCCAACCACTCATTACTGTATTGTGTTATGCAGTTAGGATTTGCCCTTCAACTTAGTGGGAATTTTACAGTCAAACAAAACTCCAGATGCACATATCCATTTTTGTCATCCAGCCTCATTCTGTGATGAATGCAATTACTTGCACTGACAGACTCACACACCATCTAGTCTAATAGTATGCCCTACCACTCCACTAAAATTACAATGAATATATTTTGTTTTTGTGCTTGGGCAACCCAACCTAAAAACCTCAAATTGTAGAGTGTCCCTCCAACACTTTTAATTTGCATTATAATCCCTCTCTAGTTTCATTTATCAATATGATATCATCCACAAATAACATATGACTCATCAATTCATCCATAACTTGCACTGAAAGGACTTAGAACTGATTCCAGTGCAGACCAACCGTGATCGGGAAGTCTGCTGTCCAGTTCCTACTGTCTCCTTGAGTTCTCCTTCATACATGTCCCGCACTGGATTACTAAATAAAGCGAGAATCCTCTTCCTACTCATTGCCCACAATACTTATTTAGGAATTCAATCACACGTTTTTCTAGATCAATAAAAAGAATTTGTAGATCCTGCTGAGATGTAAAACTAGCATAACTAAAATCACCAATTTAAAGTTTTGCAAGTAGATTACAATAATATAGCTGCAAAGCCTTCTACAATGATCTATGGTGATTTTCTGAAAATTAACTGAAGGAATAAATTATTTATGCAGATGAAAATATTAAAATTGAAATATTGTGTGGCCTCTGAAAAATAATAGACCTAAGATGTGTAACTACATTAAACTGAAATCAACGACTCATTTTCCAGGTGTGCAACCAAAGTTAAGAGTAGAGTATGGTCTAGGGGACAAAAAAAACCTGGCCAAGACCATGAAGCTTGTATAGCCAATAAGGTATGGGCTTTCCATCCCAACCCATTGGAAGCTTCAGTGGATTGTAGATCTGTTGCTCTTCATCATCACTTTCACTCTCAGCTTGCATCTCTTCCTGTTTCATATTTTCAAAAGTAGTGACCATTAATGATCATTAAAAATCAACAATCATAAATGACAACATTAGCACAATGACAATGACTCATCAGACTTAAGGACCCAGGAAATCTTAACAAAAGGATTGTTTGCAACCAAGTGTATGACACATATTTGCCAAATATGCCAGGTGGACTACCCTGCACAAGCAAGGTTTCAAGGAAAAACTGGTAACCTGACTGATATAACCAAAATGTAAAAATTTTCACACTGAGAAAGGGTTCCTTGACCCAACTAACGTTGGGCATGCCCTCATTCATTTGTGAGATTCCCATGTTCAAGTTTTGCATACAAGACTACCTGGTCAAAAGCATCCAAGATTTAGAGGCAGACGCATATACTGTGTAAGTCACATCGCTACCCCAGCATGCCTCTACAATACTACAATCCAAATTCAGTCATGATTTGGACCAAGGAATACCATTTTTTGGCATTCCAACCTGAATGAAATGAGCATGAAGTTGAAAAATGGACAACGGACCAATTCTCTACTAAAAGCAACCCCTCCCATCCCTAAGCAGTTCTGTCAAATTGCTACAGGTTGCAATTCTTTTTATATGTTTTGAAACAATTGTGGACTCCCAGATTTGATCTAAGGAAACCTCTGCAGTATAGTTCAAAACACATCCCAGGCATATTACTTACAAAGCCCATCTAAAGGAAAAAGTTTCCAATGCGATAATAAAGCTACAGTAAGCATGGCATCTAAATCACTTAAAAAAAATGTAATAGGTAACTTACTTCTTCCCGTTCTGCCTCCATTTCATCATATGTCAAAGCCTGCTTCTTTACAACATTTTCTTTTGTTCGTAAAATTGTCTGCACAAGGTGGCAGAAGATTTAAACATATAAACTATTGCTGAAGAAAGAGAAGAGAATGGAGCTTATATGCAGATTTCAGATGCCCACAATAATAGAAACAGAAATACTGAAAGGAATAAGTGAGAGGAAACAAGCGTTTAAGATGGAACAGAAAAAGAGTCTCAGTAAAGAAAACGAAAAGAATCTACAGCAATCAACAATTAGATACCCCCACCCCCAATCCCCCTCTTCTTCCGGGGAAAAAGGGAAGGCAAAACAGGAAAAACAAATGAAAAGGCAAAAGTGCAAAAAACGAAGGTAGAAATAATTGAGAGAAGGGTAATTGTGGAACATAAGCTAACCTCATCAAGATGGAACAGAAAAAGAGTCTCGGCAAAGAAAACAAAAATGAATCTACTGCAATCAACAATTAGATACCCCCACCCCCAATCCCCCTCCTCTTGCGGAAAAAGGGAAGGCAAAACAGGAAAAACAAATGAAAAGGAAAAGGTGCAAAAAAAAAAGTTAGTAATAATTGAGAGAAGGGTCATTGTGGAACATAAACTAACCTCATTAAGCAACTCACACAATTTTCTCATTTTGGCCTCCATCAGGGCAATCTCTTTTGCACTGTCAACCTCTAGAGAGGCCACAGCACTCCCATTTATTACTGAACCCCGTGAACCCTTAGCAAAATGTTTTTTGTCCAGCTTCTCCAGAGGTGTGTTCTGCACAAAATTAAGAGCAGAAAAATCTTCAAACTAACTGCATAACAAAGAATTCTTTAAAATTATAAAGTCTCTTTGACCTTTACTTTAAAAAAAATTCAGGAAATGACACAGCTTCCCACAAAACAGTGCTGTGGAAAAAAGTATCTTTAAATCAATTACAGCCCATAAAGCAAGAAATTTAGGGAGACATTTGCAGAGCTTTAAAGTAGAGCTTTGGACCCAAATAGCAATACCCCTCCAATTTTGTTTAAGTCAAAAAGATTCCCACTAGAAAAAGGGAAAAAAATAAACATAAAATATTTCATTCCTAATGATAGAAACAAGATTACATGTATAAATTCATGTTTTAAAATCAGCTCCTAACCAGAAAACTGAAAAAGCATGGTTCAGTGCTTCTAACATTCTTAAACTTGGATGACATGTACTGTGTAAAAATTTTAGTAAAGGAATATAGCAACCTTTGTGAGGAAAAGCCTCTCTGCACGCTGCTGAACAGTACCACCACTCTTTAGGCCCAATGCAGCCAATGCCTGAGGAAAACATAAGGTGAACAATCACAAAACTGGTGATTGAAAAAACAACTAAAAGCAACATGATATGAGTGAACTTATACAGCCTTTCAGGGAAGAAAGGAGAAAAATGCAAATCAAAAGAAATCACAGATTCCAGATGGACAGACCAAATAAAAAAGATTGTGGGCATAACTATTCGCCCTTTCTTTTTAAGATGGGTTTTCCCTTGTTTAAATATTTATGACTAGCATTCCATCAAAATCAAGTACCATTAATAACATGTGACAAGGCAACGCCTTTATTTCTGACATTAACATATAGTTACCAAAATTGTAGAAAAGAAAAGCATAAGCAGTGTGTTGTCAAGAAAGAAGAAAGCAACAACAGTTATCTTTACCTCCTTTAATTTTTCAGGACCCACTTCTATCAGCTCTTCAACCGTGTTGTAATAATCAAGATCAATAACAAACTGCTGATCCAGGAAAAACCCATTTTCTTCACCATTCTTCTCCCACCCTTCTACCTTGCCATTTGACCATTGATCTTCAAATTCAGTCACAACCTGCCACAGCATCCTACTTCATTAAATAACGTGTGACATATGATCCATGGGACTCTTATTTCAACCATCTCAAATAAAAAAACAAGTTTAAAATTCCCACTAGAAGGATGCAGGCTATCAAACAGCAACAAATCCATAAGTATTAAAAGGCTACCCAATGTACAAGGATCCTACACTGTAGGATCTAGAGAAGGGTCAGCCGTAAACAATCCTACCCTTGTTTTCACAAAGAAGCTGTCTTCCTGACTTGAACTTGTGACCAACCTTATCGGTACACCAAGACTTGCCTTCACAAATCCATATGCAATATTTTTACTACTTTAATCTTAAAATAATATATTAGTCCAGATCATAGAATCATCAATAGTGTTATCTACATCCCAATAGCTACAACTACCACAGAAGAATCTTCTGGCCTGCTTACCAGAGTTATGACATGACATCTACCCATTTCTCTTCCTATATATGCACACACAGACATAGACACACACATATACATAAAGAGAGAGATGAAACCCTACTAAGAAATGTTTCTTGTGCATAGTGCTTGTGAGTGACAGAATGTATTACTAATAATACTGGAGTCCATATTAGTAAGAATCACAGAAAAAAAAAAAAGAAGAAAAAAACCAGTGTCAAAGCTCGACAGTTGACACTAAAGCATGTTATACAGCACTCCCCCACCCCCCAAAAAAAAAAATACAACACATGAATGAATTTGAAAAGATACCACATGTATAAAATCATATTCAACAAACCTTAGAGAATATTCTATCGAGATCTTGCAACGGCTCAGTCCTTTGGAAAAAATAGACTAAATACTCAAGCAGATGCTCCAAATACTCCTTGTATTGTCTGCGGAGACATTAATAAACACATAGTTATGTTAATCCAACATGGAAAACATGCAGAAATTCAAAAAACAGTGAAAAATAGAGTTTGATAACTGCAGAACACAGGAGAGAAAATTCACCTCGTTTGCTTCAGTTTGCTAGGGATATTTTCTGGTTGTGAAAACACATCAAGGTAAGTAGAGTATTCAATGGGCTGCCCAGATTTCTTGTCGAATGTCAAATTGATGTAATGGTTGTACAGTTCATGCATGTCTAGATATTTCCCAAATGCTTCCTGAAAAAAGAAATCCAAAGAAGGTTAAATAGCCTATGAATTGGTATATGCAAGAAAGGAAACTGCAATGCAAACCACCATAGGTGCAAAGCCCATGAGAGAAAAATGCAGGTGCTTGTTTTTGAAGAAATAATTGAAGTGCCAGGCTGCCAGCCTTAATAGAGAGGGACAATGCCAACCAAGCAACATATTGGAAAATTCAGCAGCCAACCACGATTCCACGTTCAATTAGATCACTCTCAGTACATTGATATTTCACTATCAGGTAATATTTCAGTCTCAGAGCAATCCACGACACATAATTCTAACTGCAGTTACATGTCAACGTGTTCTCCAAAATGCCCTGACTACAATATCCCTATAATGAAAGTCCTTCTAGCAAATAAGTAAATAACATAAGCAAAGGAGGTCCAGAGTGAGAGAGATAAAGGAGGAAGTGGTACCTCCCCAGTAAACTCAATTACAGGCTCCTCTTTAAGTAATGCTTCATAGTGCTCACTGGCATTGGCATCAATAACAACACGTGCAGCCGGATGCCTTCTATGATAGTCTCGAATCTGCAATATAATAACAAGACATTGAAAAAGAAAAACCACAATGATACCAGAAAACAGAACACAAATAAAACCAGGGCCATTTCATCAATACACAGAGATAAAACAGAAGAAGCACTTGCAGCTAGACCAAAGACTTAAATCCCACTAAGATAACAAATCGAACCCTAGCAGTGAATTTGGCCACCCCCAATGATATAACAGAACAACACTAAGACCCTAGTCAATTGCACCAATCCAAAAAGACATAAAAACAGAGCACTTAAACCCTAGCCTATTCCGCCATTCCACAACATACACATCAGAAACTTAATTAAGATAAAAGAAAAATAAAAAGTGAGAGACACAGAGAGAGAAACAGAACCTCTTTCAGCCTGTCGTAAAAAGCACTAAAAACGTTAGTTCCGGTGGCCGTTTGGCCTCCGAGAGCAGCAATCTCATCCTTTCTCGCATTATCCTTATCTTCATAAACCTCTACCTAAAAATGCACAATTTGTAAATCAATTACAAAATTTTCAAGATTGAATTAGGGCGAGAGAGGAAGACTTACGAGTCGTTCAGTGGTTGAGATGATGGTGTCGATCATATCGCGGACACGGTGGCTCTGGAAGAGGCGGTCCTTGGTGGTGGCCGGTTCATTCTGGAGATCCTTGACAACGAGCCGCTCGAGCCGCTCTACCTCCTCGTGAGCCGCGCGAGTCACCTCCAACAGAGTCGACGACATGGTTTGTAAAGAGAGAGGAGTCGTGGCCAGCGGCGAGCGGCGAGTGAGGCTATAACCGGCGTTTTCAGAGATACATTCACAACGCTTTATCAGAAATAATTGGCTGCTTTCCAAACTTGCCCCCTCTTTTTTTTTTTTTTTTTTTGTGAAAGGCACAAAATCGACCAGAATGAAACTAACCGTAACCAGGACCGGTTGAACCGGAGAAACGGACCGGTTGAGGAAGCACAACACAAGCCAATCCATCCGTCTGTGGCCCTGAGAGAGAGAGAGAAAGGACATCGCCTCTAACCCGCATCACACTGACCGTCACCGGATTCTATAGCCGCCGCCGTTCAAGCCAACGCCTCTTTTCTCGGAATATAAGCTGGCCTATCAGTCCAAACCTCAGGCTTCTGCCGACGTTGCTGCTCACACCTTAGTTACTCGGTGAAATTCCTGAATCATCCCTTCACCTATTCATTTTTGCTTTCACCAATTTTAAAAATTGAGACTTAGATTTGTAAAATTAATTGGATTCAATCGGTTTTAGCTTAGGTTCTTCGCTCTGCTTGCTTGGTGGGCTTGCTGGTCGTGGTGGTCATCGGATTTTTAACTAACGGGAGCACTCTCAAGTATATTCTAAACCCACTTTATTGTTATTTGCTTGTTATTTGTGCTTTTCCTGCCCTTTGATTAATTCCACTATGCCCTCTGTTGGTTGTTCTGTGATTGTTATATGTATCAAGTATCAATTGTTATATAATTTGACCTTATATTTTGGGCATTTGATGTACTCCATGTTCTTCGGTTTGGAACAGCAGTTGGGGACTCTTGTTTATAATGGGCTGCCAAATACTCATTTGTGGATATGAGTACTTGTTTCAAGCATGAGTATAATTGCATTAGATGGCTAAATACTAAGGCTTCATCTCATCTTCGATAGTTGCCTTGATGACTACTGGGGTCACATGCCAGGCTTTCCGAAGGGACTGGTGGCATGTGATTCCCTTGGCATGGATTTGTGAGGAGGGCGAAGGAAATACAAAACATGCATACAGTATGCATATTGATGTATGCTTGGATGCTTTGCTTCATTAGATTAATCACAATTCTGATGTTTGAAGATTCATACCAATGTGTATGTGGAATTTTGATGTGTGTTATGGATTAAATTGAACTTGAGTTTGAGTTTGAAATGATGGACATGATTTTGAGTGGTGTTAGGTGTAATCAAGCTTGAAGTTGAAATTGTCTGTGTTTTGAGTTCTTTCCTAAGTTTCTATCACAGAGAAATAAGTACATATTGTAGGGGGACCTCTGTTGTATTTTTGGCTTAAAACATAGAAAAAAAAAATGATGAAGAGAAATTTCTTGTAAAGTATGTTTATATAGATATAAATTTATATTTATAAATTTTGAGGAAAAGAAATTTGTTTTGTTACTTTTTATTAATTTTTTAGATTCAATAACACTAATATTACAATTACTATGTGAAAAAAAAAAAAAAGATTTATTAGCTAAGGATTTTATTGCCATTTGTATAACTAGTTAGAGTTGGTACATTAAGCATAATGATATAACATTTCCATGTATCCACTTTAAACAAAAGGTCAGATTCTGAGGCTCTTTCTCAGCAATCTGAACATTCCCACTCCCCTGTAATATCAATAGAAATCTTTCCACTTCCACTTTAAATGGCCCTTTATAGTAACTTAATGTTCTTTGCTAATTGTTTTTTTTTCAGTGGAAGTTGACAAACTAGTTTTGTCTTTCTTGTAACTTGGTATATGTTCTTTTTTTTTTTTTAATTTATAATTTAGTCGTTATTCGATATAAAAGGACTTTACTGGAAAAGAATAAATATTGTTTGAGGAGAGTTTTTAAATTCTGACAATCATTTTATCCTTGGATGACTCTCTTGTTTTCCGGAAGAGTCCATGAAAATTGAAGGGAATGTTGTTTCTTGCCATCTAATGCAATAGACCTCTTCATTGATGGCACTGTATGGAATTGGCTTGACTCCAAGATCAGAGCTTGTTGAAGGCTGGTGTTCTAGAGAAAATTTTCCTGCAAGATTAAGTAGACATGGCTTTGTATGTGTCAAAAGAAGCAACTTTGCCGGCTCTTTCAAGGGAAAATCATGGACAGTGAGATGTTTTACATCAAACAAAGCAACATCTCAACTAGAATCAGAGGACAATGCTCAGTCTGCTTTAGCAGATTCAGTGGAGGAAGAGTCCAGGCATGTTACAAGGTTCGAGGAGCCTGATTTCAAGATGATTGATTGTGTTAGTGTTGGTCTTGGTGGACGGGTATGATGATTTTAAATGCATTTGTTACTTGCGATTCTAGTCATTTTTGTTATAGTTCAAGTTCATGATCTTACATTTGAAGTGGTCTAATTGAATAGGCCATTTGTGTAGGCAGACGAGGTTGTTTTTGAAGCCATAGTTGAGAATCCCCGTAGGTCGGTTGTTCTCTCATTATTAAGGCCCTGTTTCAAAAAGATTGTAGCTTGATGCAGTTTTTGGTGGATTGGCAGCCCATTGTATAATACAAGAGTTGTGCTTCGACAACTTACCACTGCTCAAGCTCAACGTAGAGGAAAGAGAGCTATAGAGGTTTGTGGGCTGTGTTTTAAAAACTTTAATTGCATGTTATTTGTAGCAGATCTTGTCTTGATAGATTATACCACAAATTATAATAATAGAGGGATACCTTAAAATCTAAGGGTTTTAGGTTGAGTTGCACAAAAACCAAATATGTTAGGAGAGTTGTAGGGCACATTGTTGGATTAGGTGGTGCATAAGTTCCTCGATGCTACCAATATCATCTTTTAGGCTCTATTATTCTGAGGATGGGAATATCGATGAGAATGTTCTTCATAAGATGTGGGCTAGATGGATAAAATGGAGATGTTTAACTGAAGTTTTGTGTAACTGCAAAATTCTAATTGATTCTATTGAATAAAATTTAGGCCAATGATTCATTACAGTAGTGAGGTTGGGCTGTCAAGAAATGTGTACAAAAAATGAGTGTAGTAGATATGAGAATGCTTTGGCAAATATGTAGCCACTCCAAGAAGGACTGAATAAGAAATGAGGATATTCATAGCAAAGTAGGTGTAAAATTAATTGGAAATAAGCTGAGGAAGTGGTGTTTATGTTGGTTTGGATATTTCCGATGTAGATCTACAAATGCTTCAATGAAGAGGAGTGACCAACTCTAGGTGGATGACAAGAGGAGAGAGAGATGACAACCTAGGTTGACTAGAGAATTTTTGGTTGGAAAGAATTTAGAACAATTGGGTCTCACACCAAGTTTAGTTTGTTTAGAATGGAATGACGAAAAAAGATTTATGTAGCCAACTCCAATTTAATTTGAGATTAAGGCTTTGTTGTTGTTATTTTTGTTTTAAAAACTTGTTATCTTCAGGTTCCGAATCTGCTGAAAATTTCTGTTGTCAATGTGCTTGTGTCTCACAGGTATTGAAGAAGCTGGTACGCCGTAGACTTATGTACCATTCTTATTCAATGCAAGTTCATGGATACATTTATTCAACAAGAAGTGGCCATAACTCATTTACTCTGGTGCATGGGGTGGGTTCTTCTCTATGTAAGATAGGTTCTTATGCTGCATTCATAGAATGATAAATAAAGACTTTAATTTTTTTTACTAGTTAGGTTAGCATATCTACATGCAGGACAGACTTCTATTAATGTTTATGTTTCCATTTTTCATGCCTGGAGGGTGTTCTTCCAGTCTTGTTTGTTTCAGAAACTTGATGTTAGTGTCTTCTGGCAGCAGATGGGTGACTACTTTCTTTTTATTCCTCACAGTATCATGGAAGTTTTTCATTATGGCACTGGCTTCAGCAGTCAAATTGGCTTCCTACCTTGGAAGCCACTCTTGCATTGGATGAGGAATGTGTCAAGAAGGTGGGAGATGACACTGTTGGAGGACCTGAAGTCTCTCGGAAATTGCGAATTATACGCATCTTGATGAGGGATCTCCTTATTGGTGTATGTTTGACTTTGTTTTTATTTGCATGGTGTAATACACTTTTGGCATTTAATGTTGTCGCCATTGTCATTGTTGTTTCAGGTAAACTACTTGCACAGTCATGGGCTTGCCCATACAGAGTTGAGGCTGGAGAATGTGCACATAAGCCCAGTGGATAGACATATTAAAGTCAGATCATACTTTTCCTGAACCTTGTCCATAGTATAATATAAATAAAAGCTCATTTTGATGCAATTACCTGGGAACATGAAGAAATTTAGCTGAGGGAGGCCAGTTTTTAGTTTTTGATACATTGACTAATTGCATTGTAATTTTCATGTTCATACTTTGTAAAAGAACTAAAATGAATTTACACAGATCTATCAGCATTCAGGATTTTATTTTTTTTACCCATGTTATAATATATATTTGTTTTTGGTATGAATAGTGTGCAATTTCCAATGTGGGATACACAGAAATTATGCATGTTCTGGGTGGATTAATGCGTTGAATTTCCACTATTTATTATATCCCATTTTGTAATGTCTCTATGTTCTGAACTTTTCAGGTAGGGATACTAGGAAATGCTTCTGACTTTTATGGGGATGATACAAATAACAGCACGCTGGACAACAACGTAGACAGGCGAAAGATGATGATTGCATTTGACATGAGGTATGCTGTAGAGAGGCATAAATATACGAACTTCAATTTCATACGTCTAGAAGATCCTATTGAAGCTCTTTTTTTTCAACCCATTGGAAAGATGTGTTGGTTTCATGATGGCAAAGATGGTGTTGCGGGAATTCATGGATCCGTTAATCTTCTTGAAGTTTAAATCCTTCCTCATGAAGGTAGAACCTGCCTCTTTTTCCTAAACCTGGCAATTAAACAATAGCTAGATCATTATAATTGCATTACTTCTCTGAGTGCTCCATCATTTCTCAATTTTGTTATGATAATTCCTTTTAGAAGTATTTCTCGTGTATTATATTTCAAGTGCATTATAATTTTCACATTTTATATATGTGTTCAGGGAAACGATCCTTCATGCCTTCGTGAATTTTTATTGCCAATCCTCAGTAAGAATTCTCCTTGTGGAAATATTGGACTTCAGGTAAGTGTATTGTAAGGACTAAGATGGTCCATTTTCTTGTTTGTGGATGGATTCATTACTTTTCTTGCAGATTCTTGATCGCAACTGGGGTGCAGGTTGGAACCTTCTCTCCTTATTGCTTGCAGCCAAGCCTTCAAAAAGAATAAGGTAACTTACTAATTGACTTCCTAAATGAGGAATCAGTTGATAGTAATCTCAACTGTCTTCATCATTTATAATGATCATTTGGTTTGTTCTGCAGTTGTTTGGATGCTCTCAGGCACCCATTTCTGTGTGGACCTAAATGGCGTGTTGCCCCATCCATGAACAATATTCTATGGGGTCTTGGTGCAACTGCAGTGCGCATTACTGAGGAATACATCTATCGGCAGACCCAGGTTTCTACCTTTCTAAATTAACCTGTAATAGAACCATTCCATTCAATATCTTAAGATTTATATTCATGTGCCCATATTCACTTGGAAATTGTGAATCATCATGTATGTAAGGTTATATAAAGTGTTTTCTTTGAAATTTACTTAAGTAGAAATGGTAGAATTTGAGCTCCTAAAAGACGTTGAATTGTTGGATATCTTGTCGGACCTCTTTGATCTGGGAGGTGTGCAAGCAAATGCTCTTAAATTAGTAAGGTGCGACCTTACATTTTGTTGAACTTAAAAGGTATTCTTCTTTGTGGTAGCCTAGTAAGCACGGAGGATGGTACAATTAGTTTTATTTTTTGTTTGGAACCTTAGGGGTCATCTTAACAGCATGATGTCAGTTCTTTTTGTACTTTCACCTCATTTCAGGTCATTCAATGACTGGCGATTGCTTTTTATTCGTTTTCTATTCACAATGTGGACTAATGTGATTTTTTTATGATGTATCAGCGTAATAGACTTGCCTACTTCATTGAGTTGCTGGAAATGTTGAATCCTCATTCAAAGCCAAGGGCAAGTGATTCTTGCAATTCTTTACATGTTGCATATATTCATTTTGTTTTGCAATTATAAATAAGTGGTAATGATCTGGTGTCTGTTGCTTCTAAGATATTGCAACTTAATCATTTCACCTCCTAGACTTATCATTTGGGCTGTTTTCTTTATGGTTACTTTCTTGTTGTATGATTATTCAATTTGCCTTCACTGCTTTGCATGGTTGATTAATATGACAGGAACTTGACCATATTAGTTTTAGGGAAAAGAAAGCCACTTCATTTGTCGTTTGGACTTACTTGCTATTTCATTTTATCCATTAATTTTGGCAGTGGCCTCATCGATGTTACTAAATACGAAGCATTTCATTCTAGTTTGACTATTAACATTTACCCTTATGTTGTGGACTTACTTTGTTCCCATAACTGTTTTGATTTGAGGTGCAGAATTGGTTAGAGCTGCTGCCAGGAAAATGGCGTTTGTTGTACCATACTGGGAGACACGTAGGATTGACCCTTCGTCAACCATCTTTCCGTGTCCTTATTGGTGATGCTCATCTAATAGTTTCAAGAGCATCGAAATCAAATACTAGTCTCTCATTTGATTCTGAAATTGGCTTTACGATCATGGTTGGCCGAGGTTGGCCACATGACAAAATTGGCACAACTGGGAAATTGAAAGTTAACACTTTGTTCAAGTTAACTTCTGGAAGACGGCTCTATATAAAGGAGGAAAAGACAACGGGAAGATTCTTGTTGGGCCAACCAATTAATGTGGATTCATTGGCTCAAAAATTATCAGGTAAAAAGTGGAGGAAAGCAATGCCTTTTAAGGAGTTCCCTTCAAGCATTCCGGTGACCAAGCTAGTTTCAGGTGACATTGAGGTGACAATGAGTCTTGATGACCCATTGAATCAGAATGTTGTGACTGCAAAAAATATAGTTCAAGAAGTTCGCACGCAAGTGCCTCCTGAAATTTTTGACTTGTCCAAGCTTATTTGTGGAACGTACGTAGACACCAGGTTACTAGTACTTCGTGGGGTGAATGGATCAGCTCTCCTATTTACAAGATCTTGTGTTGACGAAAATTTGTAGGTAGTGTAATTTTATGCTGTGCTCTCTGATCCTTGAAGTCTGCAAGTAGCTGTTTTATATGATTCAAGAGAAAGCTGATGATGAAAATCTGCAACTTTTTCTTTTTTTAATTTGATTTTTCCTTTTTTTTTCTTTTCTATCTGATGAAGTGACACAATAAGATTCTTACCGGTTATTACAACAATGTATTGGATAGTTTTGACGAAAATTTTTTTAACAAAAACAATGCAGTGTATTATTGAAAAATTGTGTTCATAACTCTAAAATTGTGTTAGTAGACTCTATATTGTTAGATATATTATTTCCCAACCTTCCCAAAAATAATTGAATGGCAGTTAAAATAACTAAAAACATTAACCCGTCTTACAATTTTGATAAAAGTTTGCATCAAAACATACCTAATATGAATATCATTGGACTAAAAATCATCCAATCTGTTATTTTCTCACTATTAAAGCATCCCAAAAATGACTAATTGCAGTTAAAAATGATTAGAAACGTTTTTGTTATCTTTAAATTTAAATATTTAAAAAGAATAATGTTAAATATTACAAAAAAAAAAACAATTATTATGAAGTATTATATTTGTTGATGCGAATAATTTTTTTATATCTTATTTGTGAACTTTATTAATAAAAAAATATTAACTTTTATAATGTTTAATATTACGCTTTGGAAATATACGATTTTCCTTTTCTATTATTTTGATCCGGTGCGACAGTAGAGTAGTGTTTCTGTAATGTGTTCAAATTCAAATAACGGGGCCGTTTACCTATTCCACCACGTGGCATTTTATGATTGGGAAATCCGTCTAATTGTATGCAGAACACCGCATGAGATGTGCATCCAGAAATTTGAATGGAACGTAAATCAATTTAAAGTTTAAGGCGCGCCCGCCAAACCAATTTCTGTTTTCTCTCTTTGCATTTTCAGTTTCCTAAATCGCTCTCTCTGTCACTGGAAACTTCCATCAACAAGGAAAGGAAAAGTAGCCAAACAATGTCAACAGCGAAGAAGAAGAAGAGCTCGAAGAAACGAATCGCAGAGTCCTTGCTCACCAGATCGAACTCCAAGCTTCCAATCGACGACGATCTCGATCTCGACCTCGATCTTTCCAGGTTCTCTTCCACTCATACTCTCTGTCCATCCCTCTCTCTCTCTCTCTCTCTCTCTCTCTCTCTCTCTCTCTCTCTCTCTCTCTCTCTCTCTCTCTCTCTCTCTCTCTGTGTCGATCTTTTATTTTTTTCCATTTTTTTTTGGAAAATTTTGAATGGAATGGTGGAATTGCAGCGATATTAAGGGGATCATGTCGGCGCTGCACCAGATCAGAGAGAAGGCGCAGAAGGACAGCCAAAAGAAGAACGAGGAGACAATTTCGAGGTGATTTGACACCGTTTTGTTATATCTGATTCAGCGAGTCGGTTTTTAATATGATTTGTTATTTCTTTTTTCCATGAGAATTGATTTGCCAAAATATTGTTAAAGTCAAATTTCTTGTATATTTTTGTTTAATTTTCTTTTCCGGAACTTGATTTTTCTGTTGTAATCTGTAACTGTAGTTTTAGGAAATCTCAAAAGTCAGGCAGAAGTGATATGACAGTTATGATTAATCTCAAAGTTAATTCTTATGGAACTCGTCATCCTAGAAATGACAACAAGACTGCGGTCACTTGTTCAATGATTTTGAGTATCTTGATTGAATGCTTTACGAATCGACTGGATTGAATGCGAATAGCCTGATTCAAATTCATTTTGAGGAGATCAAAATTAGATTCACCTAGTCCATTCAATTGGTTCTTCGTCAATTTAGCTTCATTTTTAAATTTTAAGGAAGAAGGAAACCAAAAAAAAAAAAAAAGGTATAATAGCATTGAAGCTTTTCTATTTTACTTGTCGTTTTTGTCTCTTTATCAATAGTCTCTAGTCTGAGCAGTCTGAACCACAATTTGGTGAGAGCAATTGTAATTTGGTTGCAGTGTAGCCTGTGAGATCAAGACAGTGATTGATGAGTTGAAGGCAAAAATTGAAAGGGACAGGTAAAATGGAAAGTGGAAACCATCATATCCATTTTCAAAACCACATATATTATATATGCCTCACTCTATTGATTCATGTTCTTGTTTCATTGTTCCTGTTACTGTCAGGCAAAGTTTTGCCAAGGCACTGTCAAAGAGCTCAAAGGAGGTCTGTAGGGCACAATAGGGACCTTAAAATGATTATTTGAGTCAGAATTCAGCTGCATCATTTGTCTTTAACTGTTGGTGGAAATTTTTATCAGCCCAAATGTGGTTCTGTTATATGGTTGCTTATGGATATACAGTGTGAAAATTGTCTGAAGAATGAAACTGGCAAGTTTAAAGAGATCTACGAGAAGTTCTGCAAGGAGAAAGAGGTTCATTTGCAGGCGCTAAAAGGTACTTTCCTGTAACTCACAGTTCCTGTTTCACTGTTTCTACTCCCAACTCAATGCATAAGATTGTAGAAACGTGGATATCAGACTCTGAGAATGAATCGTGGGTATTATTTCGCCTTAAATATTCATGGTACATTTGTACAACAGTCCTCAATAGTTGGTTTATGTACCTTTTACTTGCACAATTATAGAGCTTAGTTGAAGGTGGAAACTCGCATAGGTTGAGTCAGGAAACCGATCTCATGTGTGAGATACTGGGATGCTTTTTTTTTCTAATAATTATCAAGCTTAGTTGTCTCACCTTTGTTTGCTTTGGAATTGAGATTTTACAGGATCTGCACATTGAGCTGCATTGATTTGTGCAATGAATAATTTCATCCCACGTATTACTCACTCTTCTCATTCCACAGTATGCGAGGTTCTGGGATCCCATTTTTAATTTTGAAGCTTTTCTCATCTTTTATTGCTTTGAATTTGGGAGTACCACGTGGATTGTTACTTCAAAAATCTCCATTTTACTGTATCTGCACATTGAGCTGCATCGTTTTGTTCAATGGATAAATTGAAGTATGTGGGTTTTGTCGAGATGATTCACTGAGTACATAGTCACCCTGGTTAGGATCCATCCCAAAAGGAACAACTCTGGAACTACAGAGCTATGGATCTACTTTCTCCTTGTGGCATGATATCTTTGACTTTGAGTTGCTTTCGTTAATTTCAATCCTGTACTTCTTCATCATTCAACAGATACTACTGCCAAATTTGAGGAAGACAAGGAAAGGATGTTCATACGTTATGAACAACTGAGTAAGTACTTTGCTTTATAACAAGTCCCTTTTGGTCTTCTAATGCAACTACCGATAATCCTAATGATTCTATGGGTCAACTTTCTGATGCTAGGGAAAAGAGAGAAAAGTATGATATTTGAACATGAGAAAACCTGTGCGGATAAGATTGCTAAATTGGAGGATTCGTTGAAAAAGAAGAAACAGGTGAACTTTCTTCTAAAAATCAGTTCACTTACATACACACACACACATATATATATGTGGTGTCTAATGGTTGCAATAAGTTTTTTCTTTCCCCTTGTTTTTTTTGTATGTAAAACAAAGGATGACAAAACTTTCAGCATTTTGCGGAAAAGTCTTGGTTCATTCCTTGGAAATGCCTCAGATGAGGACTTCCCTCCAGATGATTGAAGTTTGCATTAACAGTGGCCTGTCTGCATTAAAAATGGCATTCGATTACCACACTTTGCAATGTTGAAGCATAGTTGCTATTGTTTGCCCACGCGTGGAACACTTCGATCTTGAGTAGCATCTATCAGGGTTGGCACATAGTTTGCTGGGATTTTAATGCTTTTAGTCTGCTGAACTCAATTTGACCAATTCAATTTGCACAATTCTGGAGTTGATAGTTTTCCCTCCAATGACCTCATGCAGCAATCATTTTGTAAGTTGCAACCGAAATCAGTGTTTGGAATAACAATACATGTAGTAATGTAAACTGCGGATGATTTTCCTACTTTATGGCTTTCCTAAAACACAATTTACGGATTAATTACCGAATCATGTTACTTTTTTTTTTTTTTAGAAGTAACTTGTTACTCCACAAATATAGAATTCTATATTTTTCTCGATTCAATCCAATTATTGTCCATTGCAGCAAGACCAAAATATATCACAGAAGTCCTGTTTTGGATTGCAATTGGCTCGTCTCAATTCATGCGTCAATCAGCGTGGGAACATAATTTCAACACGAGGCGAGGCACAAAATCTAATTTCATGCTCCTTCTCTAGAAGGTATTTGGTTCAACTTTACAAACTTCCTAATTATTGTTTCTGTAAAAAATAACGAATGTGTTTGGTAAATTTTTCACATGATGTTGTTTGTTGATAAGTCTCCAAGAATGGTTGATTTTTGCAAAGTACCTAATTTATTTTTGGGATTCAAGCTACTGCTGCTGACATATGAATATATTTTATAGTTAGAATATTACAGCTAAAAAATCCTTTACCCACCTCTCTGTTTACACACATTTTCTCTCTCTCTCTCCCTCTCCTCTATCCTTCCATTATAGTTTCCTTTCGATTGCTCCCCCGTAGCCTTTACCGTAACCTTAAATAACTTAGTGCAAAGGAGTGGCTCCAATACCAAGATCCTCATCAGCTCATACACAGGGGCCCTATTGACGAATGAAAAAAAGGGTTTATGCCAGAGACCAGTGCCAGCCATAGATAGGCTCACTCCTGCTCCCCACACCAACGGATTATAAAAGAGAAGAAAAATTTGACCCTTCTTTCTTTTGGTTCCCAACTAATCATTGTGTTGTGATGTGACAAATTCAAATTCAAGTGGGTCTTGGATGCCTCTTTTGTTAAACCCAAAAAAAAAAAAATAATATATATATATATATTGATGTGTACAATTAGAAGTCATTGAGTAGGAAAAGAATGATAGATGTTTTCAGTGAAGTAACATATTGCTCATGAAAAATCACATTTGCAAGAGTCATTAGATAATTCATGTCCTAATTAGTCATTTTTTATAATTTAAGATAATGTCAATCCAATTAAACAATAAATTTCATCAGTAACATTTATCAACAATAATTAGTAACAATACCATGTAAACCAAATAGCCTTGGCTTGTTAGGTTTGCAGAAAATATATCACGAGATGAGGTACGGACCATTCCAATTTCCGACCCTAAGTTTATAGCCAGAATTTTGAGTATAACAATGGTTTTGATCTTTTTCTAAGACATTATTTAGCAAAAGAAAAGAATAAGATAAAAACCGTTCTATCCAGACAGGTTTGGTTGAAAACTTGAAATTGTCTCCAGACACCAAGGGGTTTTTATCTTGCTGTGAACAAACAAAATAAGGTGAACTCATAGCAAAAAATCCCTCAAATTAGCTAGTAACCAAATACTTTTACAAATATCGCCAACTTTCCAATACCAAATATCCTTGCAATCATCAATGCTTAATCCTCAAAGATTTATGTGATAAAAGGAAAGGGCATGGAAACACTGGTACCTTGTATTAACAAGTTCTGAGAGTGTCTGCTAACCCTCAAAAGAGCAATAATTAGTGATGTATCCATCCACTAATGGAAACCTAGAGAAGTTATGACCAGGCTGCATTTTTGGCTCAGTCTCCCGATGTTGAGCTCAAAAAACCAAAAAGACTAAGGGGCAAGAAGGTTGTACAGTTTTTGTATGTTGTCCTTCAAGCCCACAAGAGAAGCATTAACTTTGCAGACAATTTGGAGCAAGACCTCCATCCTTCCATCGAGTAAATGGCATCTGTCGATGACTCCAAAAGCTCCTTGGAAGTACATAAACTTTGATAAAAATGAAAAGACTGCATGAAGTTTACTCAATGTACAGGATTGGGAGGCGGGGGAGGGCACCCCTGTATTACAGACCATGGTGGGCGCCTGTTGTGATCCTGTACATGAACCATTAACAAGATCAGAACCTAGAATAACCTTAAAATACGGGTGATATTAAACAATAATATAGCAGGGGAAACAGATGTACTAGCTTCTGCATGTGTGGCAGAGTTTGAAGTATTGATACATCCCAACATGGATCTTTGAAATTGCAAGTGAAATTATTATATTCAGTATAGCTGGATAGGACATCAGAGCCCTAAAGGAACCGAAGAATCATAAAATAGAGATGACATGGTGACCTTTTGATCCTAATTGTTCTCCACAACAGTCCAAAGAGTTATCGTATTGTCATACAAAAATATTTAGCCACAATGTGGTTTGAATGACCACATGAATCCTTGCCAAATTTTTATATGTGTGTGTTTGTCAACTTGATTCTATAAAGTTCTTTATATGTTACTTTGTTGTCATTCAATCCTTCCACTAATGAAAATAGTTTGATCTCTTCTCCCAACTCTAATAATTGGGCACAACAAAGATGCATTGAATGATACCTCAACGTAGTTGATTATAGTCACAAGAATGCTCGGCGTGAATGTCAGATTTCAATAATGCATGCAGAGGAATCTTAATCAAGACTAATCAAAGTGTAAAAAGAAAAAGAAAAAGAAAAAAAAAAAGAAATGCCAAAATGCACACACACACACGCATATACATGGAAAGATAGAAATAGATATAAAGTGAAATAGTTTACGTACACCAATTTCAGTCACAAAACGACAGGATGAGCATCGTACAGATGAAGCTCCATATGGATACATCAGCAATATAGCACAACCACCACACTTCACTTGCCCAACTTGAGGAGCTGAAAACATGGGATTGGGTTACATTTTAGTATATAATGGTTACAACACTAATTATCACATATAGAGTCCGGAAAATGAAATACGCATTTCTTCTTGCGTGGTGGGGTGGGATGTATTCCATGCATGAAAACATAAGAGATTGTATATTCAAATAAGTAAACATGTGCAAAAATCTTCACGCCATTGAAGCCCTTCCCCTATGCTAAACTGATCATTGCATTGAGTGGGCATAGAATGCATAGGCAATACAATACAGTTATATAACAAAGCAGTAGGGGATTTCAAATGTGCATAGAGACAACAGAAAAATCATAACCTTGAGTGTACTTAAAACTGGAGAGACAACATATATCCAAGAGAAGCCTCACTTATGATGTGTAAAACTTGAATAACACAAAAGGAGAGTAAATACAAGGGAAAGGGGCAGAAAGAACCTTCAAGTACAACGTTGATCATCTGACAGCAAAAGCACTGAACATGTTTGGTTCCTCTCGGATAAGAAAGCAGATGCCGGCAGGACCCACATACCATTTGGCCCATTTCTGCATCAAAATAAGCATAAACCCCCCCCCACCCCGGTAAGCAAATAATGTGATCAGTCTAAGAAAACTCCTCCTAACCTAACCATTGTTTATTTAATTGTAAAACCACTGTGCGGCCAGTCCAACGAAATACTGAGTGTATGAGCAGAAGGGCAATTCACCTGAAGAAGGATGCGACGGAAGAGGTTGAGACGTTGGTGGGGGCGGTGTTGGCGGCGGTGGCGCTGATTGATTGGGATTAGGTAAAGATTGCCACCCCGGCGGTGGCCCGTCTTCCTCCTCTTCCATTGCTTCTTCTTTCTTCTCCATCTCTCTCTCTCACACACAGACAACCAATGAAACGCACCGTGTTGTCAAGTTTTGTTTTTCAACCTCTTATTATTATACTTATCCCAATACCTTATTATCGCATGGATTACGTGTCAAAAGGAAATAAATAAATAATAATAATAATTTTATCTAATTTTTTTTTCATTTTACATAAAAAAAAATTAATTTATATTATAAAAATATTAATTATTTCTAATTTTAACAAGTAGTACTTCCGTTAAAATTTTATTAACTCTAAAATTCTATTTTATTTCTAAAAAATTTAATAAAATTTAAATATTATATAATTTAATTTTTTTGACTCATCAAGATTTTTTTTTAAAAAAAATTAGAGCTTATAAAATTTTATTTTTTATGGGTTTAATTGTTTTTCTTTCAAAGAAAAATTTAAAAAATAAATTATAAAAATTTTCAATAAAAAGAAAAAAAAATGATCATAATTAGTTAAAAATACTAAATTTTATAATATTTATAGTTTATAAAATTTTTTAGAATAAAAAATTTAAAATTAATATGATCATAATTTAGAATTTCAAGTTCAGCATTTGTATAAAGACGTGACATATATGAATATTAGTATAAATGTATTCTTTCTTTCAGGCTCGGTAAACTAAAACCATTGAGTTTCGTGGATTTTCCTATTTTGCTTCTTATGGCACATGGATGGAGGGTTCAAATAGTAACAGGATCAAACGTTTGAGGGCTGAACACTAACATTTTAAAAATTAAATTTTAAAATAAAACATACTCCAAAAGCTTAGGCATTTTTTTTTATATGTAATTAGTCCTTCACATTCAATATAAATATTATGACAAACATAGTTTTGTGAATAAAAAGTTTGACTTTATCAATATTATTCTTCTTTTTAAAAAAAAAAAAATCACAATTTAACACATTTTTTTCCCTTTATTGAATAATCCTTAGTGTATATGCCTTGGTCTTTATCAAGTGTATAGGCCTTTGTATTCTATAACTATGATAGCAAGCAAGTCTATGCGGGACATTTGCTTCATGTTTTGGTTCTCAATTCGAATAATTTATATAAGTCAGTAAGGTTCTCGTAAATTCAAGATTTATTCACCAAAGGCGTGATTTTTAGTCATAAAAATTAAAAGATACAAATGAATATTTGAGCCATAACATTATTTTGGATTTGGTTTACATAAAAAAAAAAAATTATATGCAAACATTTTAGTCATCCGAGATTTAATAATTTGTGCATGCAAGCTTAATCTTTTTTTTCTTTCTTTCTTTTTCTTTTCCTTTTTCCTTAGTATTGGGGTTTGAAATACTGACGTTGATGTAATTTTCCATTAGTGTCTTCTCCCAAGAAGTTGCTTCTTTTTTTTTTTTTTTTTTCAGACAATTGAAGTTATAACATTGGGAATCAAATTCGTTTTCATGTCTACTGAAGAGCAACTCTCAGTAGTACCATTGGAGCAAAGGCTGATTGGCTGCTCCTAAGAACTAGTGATGACAGCTGTCTGTTGTTGCTGTACAAGAAAAGGGGAAGCCATTAGATAGAGGAACTGTGTCCACTGGGACAGAAACTGTAACTCTCATGCACAAGGGGTAGTTCAACTTCAACAGACCCTTAATTATTTTAGTCAAATTAGTAGAAGCCCAATTTGTCTTTCCATTTTCTCTTGATATGCTCTAATATATGCATTGATTAGGCAGTGCACTCACCTCCTAACACACTTATTCTTTGGCCTTGTCTTTGTCCCTGTTAGGCGAAAGAAAGTTGTGCATATATCTTAATTATTGCTATTATGATCATGGTCACCATTGTTCTAAGGCTTTTAGTCATGGCTGCCAACAATTACTGCTATTATGATCATGATCAACAGCCATGACTCTGCCCAACTATTGAACTTGACATTTAGTGCCACATATAGCAACACTCCCCCGTTCAAGTAAGTTTAGTTAGGCAAGTTCTATCTATACTCAAAATTTGAAAAAAAAATTATCGAATAGTATTTTTTAAAAAAATAAAATTTATTCACACTATTTTGTAACTGAAATTTACAGTGAATTTACTTTTAAAATAAAATAAAACGGATTTAATTATGAATTATACTGCCAAAATGAAATTCTCGATAAAGTGTTATGTCATCAAAATTATTATTTAAATTATTTATAATAATTTTATAAATAATAAATTTTTTAAAAATATAATAATAAAAAATTAAAAATAAAATAAAATATTTTGAGTTGTATGAGTAAACACAAAATATTATTATTTATAGAAACTGTGATTACTTTTATAACATTTTATGGTCTTGATTACTTTTCTTTTTTTTTTTTTTTCTTCTGTAGTTTATCGTTCAAACCCCACCAGACACCCTTCTTGCTTATTTATTTATTTATTTATTTTATTTTGAAAATTCCAACATAATCTGCCCTTTTTTCTTCCATTGACACCGTCATCTTATGTTGGGTTTAGCTAATTATATGCTGGCATTAGATACTTCGTGATTGCAGAGGCCATTGCAAGCTTTTCCAGCCTGATGGCCATCTTCCTCGCTTCAAGAAACTTGTTTTGGCGCCTGCTTGTCATTCTAGACATGGTAACCAATGGGACGAGTGCATTGCCTGAGTGTTTGTGTCCCCTGCGCATAGGCATTTATAAATTTAAATTTATGGGATTTTTCTGATGAAAAATGTAAATCATCCAGGTATCAACAAATGCTGCCTATATCGAGCATTTCAGCTGCATTGGCAATAGCCCAAAGTTGGGAGGAAACGAAACGGCCATGCTGATTGGCTACTTGTTTGTGGACAAGTTGCTAAGTTGTCTGAACAAGTGACCATAGCTATTGTTACTGGTTTCATTGCAGCAGTTATTTACTTTTATTCTTCTTTACTGTTCTTTTCAATTCTGTTTTCAATCAATTTTATATACCTTTTAATTTTTTGTTCATTAAAAATCTATTAAATCATAAATTACGTAATAAATATAATTCTTCATGTTTTAATGTATTTTATGCTCTCTTTATTAAAATTAAAATATGATATCTTTTATAATAAAAGTTGTAAGTTTTGACCATTAGCATGTTCACGAAGGGACAAGCCTTGTATATTGAGTATGTAATTGTGCAAGAAAGTTAGAGAATAAAAACTTGTATTCCCTTAATTTGGCTACCAATTTCTACATTGCACGAAGCTGCAGCCGCTAGGTTTGAAGGTTCTATTGGATTTACTCGAAATGTTCATTCATAATTGTATCTTTGTTAATTAGTAACTCACTGGATCTTTAGTTACAACTATAAAAATGACAATAATCTATGGGGCATTTGAATGCAATAAAATGAAATTAGACATTTAAAAACAAGAAGCATAATACCTCATTTTATATACAATCTTCACTTTTTTAAAAAAAAAAAAAACAAAAATTATATGATATTTTCAAGTATAATGAGACCAATTCAATGTGGTCTGAATTCTAAAAATCTCAAACCTTAATCAACTATGATCTTTTTTAGTTTTAATTTTAATTAAAATTGAATAAATCAAATAATTATCAATCTAATTTGAAGTAAAACTATTCTTTTTTTTTTATAAAAAAATAAAATAAAATAAAAGATAAAATTTCCTAATCTAATTCTACCTTTCTTTTCTCTTTTAGTGTATGGATGCAACTTAAGAAAAAAAAAAATTATTTAAAAAGAATAGGAAACAAGAAATAAAAGGAGAGGTGGGTTTACGAGTTACTAATCAGCACAATCGTAGGAAGGAAAAGTTTTACATTTGTGCTGTTTGACTTAAATGAAACCAAACACTAACTAGAGACCCAAAAAGGTATACATATATGTATATATATATATATTGATTGGACGCCAAATAAATCTGTAGCACCCTAAGAGATTACGCTGTCCCACCAAGCATAACATCCTCCAGCCAAACATATCTGATCATAACGTTCTGAAATAGCCAATTGTGAAAGTAAATATAAACAAGGAAGAACCCATCACAGGACAGGCACCCACACACACACGCACACAGACGCACAACTTCCTTCAGGAACAAGATGGTTTGTGGCGTTCTCACCTTGAATATTCCTCTATTCTCAAGCTTATCTTCCACGTCACTCTCAAGAAGACCCGTTAATCTCTCTACATGTAGTACCAGGCTTAGAATTCAATGCTCCAATTCCAGTCCAGACATGCCTCTAAGCACTGGTATGCTTCCTTCTCCTTTTCTTTTTCCTATTCCCCCCCCCCTTTTTTTTGGGGGGGCGGGGGCGGGGGTGCTTTTTCTTTCTTTAGCTTTCCTTTGAGAATACAATGACAACCACTTACCATATAGCTAAGAGCCATTTGGATGGCTTCTGCATTTCTGCATCAATGGCTTGCAGCAGAGCAGATAAGTAGGGCCTATGCGTTAATAAAGAGGTTGTTCTGCTCACAGCTATCTTAGTTCTGGATGGATGGATGTATGAATATTTGTTATTGATATAAGAAGGTGTAAGTGTTTTCCCAATGTGGTGCCAAATTTTAATGATATGCTATTGTTGATATGGCTAAACTTGGTTAAAGATATAGTGCTGGGTGCAGAAAAAACTAGTAAAAGGCAACCCACAGTGAATTGTTTCCTCATTGAAATGACGGCAAGGGAATATAGAATTTTGAGAGCTTATAGTGTCAATTTTACATGTTCATCAGATTATAGCTTTAACCTGATCAGAAAAAATAAAAATAAAAATCAATTGTAGCATTGGACCCTTACTCTCTCAACCAATCAGGTGAAGTACTAGGCCATGCTTGTTCTGAATCGAGGATGAACCTGACTATATATTTATGACAGAGTTGCTTCAAAATGATGCTTCTTTAACTGGTGGTGCGTATGGTTTTGAAAGAGCAACGACACCACTCACTACTCAGAAGTTGCTATCATCACCAAAGAAAGTGACTATTATAAGGCATGGACTTAGCTCTTGGAATGAAGAAAAGAGAGTTCAGGTTTGTATCCTTTCTATTGTGGATAATATATTTCTTGATGGCGACCTGGAAACATTGGCCACCGGCTTAATTGCTATATGTCTATCCAGGGAAGCTCAGACTTATCCATCTTGACCGAGACTGGAGTCAAGCAAGCAGAGAGGTGCAGAAGAGCCTTGGCTGATATACATTTTGATCAGTGCTTTTCAAGCCCAATATCTCGTGCCAAGGTTTGATTCCTTGCAAAGAAAAAAAAAAGTGTCAGCTTTGGGTATGTTTAACAAGATTACAAGCATAAGAAATTCAATGCAGTCTACTGCTGAAGTCATATGGCATGGAAGAGAAGAGCCATTGGTTTTTCTTGAATCACTGAAGGAGGCCCACCTGTTTTTCCTCGAAGGCATGAGAAATGGTCTGTCCCTTATTGTTGTATATGTTTGGTTACTTCTGCAACTTGAGATTTTATAACCTGATGTTTTGCTTTCTACATAATCTACTCATTTTCAATGCGGTACTTGTGCATCTATTCGTAAAACTTCAAAGTAGCTTGGTAGAAACCAACTGAAAGATTTGGTCTTTGTTTAAATGAGACTTGTTGAGATTAATCATAATCAATGATTGCGTCTTTAAGTGTAAATCACATTCAGAATTTGGAGGCAGTGGATGCTAGGGAGAGGTATCCAAAGGAGTTTACAGCGTGGAGAGAAGATCCTGCAAATTTCAACGTGAATGGTGTCTACCCAGTACGGAAACTATGGGGGACAGCTAGAGAAGCTTGGAGGGATATCCTGTTTTCACCTGTGAGTTGTTTTCCTCTGTTATTGGTTACTGTCGTTTCCTGAATGATGATTTGCTCTGCCTGACATGAGAATCTTTCTCATTCACAGGGGAAAAATTTCTTGGTTATCACTCACAAATCAATATTAAGGGCACTTATCTGCACTGCCTTGGGGCTTGGCCCAGATAGGTAGGTGATGGTCTCTTGATAATTGCATTTTTTCGAACAACTATCTGGGTGACCCTTGTAAGTTGTTTGCTTCTTAATCCTAAACACAATCTTTCAGAAATCGATAGACACATTTCTGAGAATAAACTTTGACAACCACCAATTCAAAGTTCACATTATAAAATTGTAATGGCTATTTTGAGCTGCATTTCATTGGCAATTCGGTCCACTAACCATGCTGTCATTGGCTCAGGTTCCGTGCAATTGATGTGAACAATGGTGGCATGTCTGTGTTTAGTTTCAGCAGAAAAGGAGAAGCAATGCTACAGTCTTTGAACATGACTGCACACATGTACAGCGATCATGTCTACCCCTCTTGAAACTTTCTGCAAGCCATTGACTTTTCGAGTAGGATATCAAATTCCTTTTAACCGAGAGACACACGAGAAGCAGCCATGGCCCATATATAGCACCATAGCAATGATGAAATCGTATTTGACAAAGGGAAGGCCATAAAAGTGTTGATTTTGCACAATGTTTCGCTGTAACGATTTCAAATAATAAGCTCAGTTATGACAGATGTTATATTGGTATCTCCCACTTTGGCTTTGATCGATGCAACTAAATTAATGACAACAAAATTGCATTTTCAAATGGTTTTTTATCATTGATTAAATCTCATAAGTTTTATTTATTTAACCGCTGACACAAATGGCTGTCGCAGGTTTGCCCGAGAGGTTAAGGGGGAAGACTTAAGATCTTCTGCACATAAGTGCGCGTGGGTTCGAACCCCACAGCCTGCATTTTTCGATTCTAGAAATTTTAGGTGTATATATTCACAATCATCATTATATAGGATGACACATCTAAATTGGTTTAATTATCATAGTATTCTCAATTAATGTGAATTAGGTACAAACTCGCTATTGGGACTTTTTTTTTTTTTCAATTGGACGGATAAATTGCATACTTTGCCAAAAAAATAAATAAAAAAAAATTTGTGGATGTGAATTTGATCATTACTTCTTCAATTTAATTATTGCAAAAGGCTACACGGGATGATGTGGTGGTGTAGACTGTATACCACTTCTTTTTTTTTTTTTCTTTAAAAAAAATTATGATATATAATATACATCCATAAATTGTGAATATGTACAATACTCATCAATGTAACAGGATCTTAATTATAATGTAAAAAAATAATAATTATATAAATAATACAAAAAATAAATGATATAATAAATAAAATATGATAATAGAAAAAATAATTTTGATGCGAAAGGGTTATACAATATAATAGAAAGAATATTAAAAAAATTAATTAAATATTTATCAAATTATATATTTATACATATATTTAAAACGGTTGAGATATATTAGATTTAAATTATATATTAAAATTAAATAATATTTTATTATAATTTAGGAAGTTATAAAATTGAAAGGATTTTAATAATAACAAATAATTACAGATTTTAATAGAAAAAAAAGAAAAAAAATATGCAGTAAATAAAGCTTTTCCGTCCAAATTCGAAATCACCGTTGATTAAACCCGAAGATATTCTGTCAGTTTTTCGCATTTTCATGGCAAACTTGTTGCATGGAAACCAAACAGCCCAAAACGCTGACACATTCACCAGCCTACTACCATCTTCTCCGAGCAGGTCCGCGACTTAAGCCTCTGAAGCAAGTCCATGCCCACATAATCATAACGGGATCCGGTCACAGCCGTCCCCTCCTCACCAAGCTCCTCAACTTGGCTTGTGCCGCCGGCTCCGTCAGCTACGCCCGCCAAATTTTTCTCCGTGTCCCTAGCCCAGACTCTTTCCTCTTCAATTCCCTCATAAAATCCACCTCCAAAGTTCACGAATTTTCCATTGATTCGCTTGACTTCTACCGCCGCATGCGCCTTTGTAACATTTCCGCCTCGAATTATACTTTCACTTCTGTTATAAAGTCATGCGCCAGCTTGTCGGCTTTGAAACATGGTAGAGTCGTTCATGGGCACGTTTTGCTTAATGGGTATGGCCCGGATGTGTATGTGCAATCTGCATTGG
Source organism: Kandelia obovata (assembly GCA_021464305.1). Classification (NCBI taxonomy): domain Eukaryota; kingdom Viridiplantae; phylum Streptophyta; class Magnoliopsida; order Malpighiales; family Rhizophoraceae; genus Kandelia; species Kandelia obovata. The sequence continues at coordinate 1,269,188 of CM038487.1, forward strand.
TGGCCTTCTATGCTAAATGCGGCGACTTAGGTATAGCGAGAAAGGTGTTTGATAAAATGCCGAAAAGAAGTGTTGTCGCGTGGAATTCGATGATTTCAGGGTACGAGCAAAATGGGATGGCTAAAGAGGCAATTGGATTGTTTAAAAAGATGAGAGACGTGGGTGGTGAGCCGGATGCAACCACCTTTGTGAGCGTGTTATCCGCTTGTGCCCAGGTGGGAGAGCTTGGTTTGGGGTGTTGGGTGCATGAGTATGTCGTCAAAAATTGTTTGAACTTGAATGTAATGCTTGGTACTGCATTGATTAACATGTATTCAAGATGCGGGAATATGAGGAAAGCAAGGGAAGTTTTTTATTCGATGAAAGAAAGGAATGAGATTGCTTGGACGGCAATGATTTCTGGGTATGGCATGAATGGTTATGGTTGCCAAGCAGTTGAGTTGTTTCATGAAATGAGAGAGAGTGGATTATTTCCTAATAGTGTTACATTTGTTGCAGTTTTGACTGCGTGTGCTCATGCAGGTCTGGTAAATGAAGGGCGTCAGCTGTTTGCAAGTATGAGAGAACAATTTCATCTAGTGCCAGGGGTGGAACACCATGTTTGCGTGGTGGATATGCTTGGGCGTGCTGGACTCCTTGACGAAGCTTACAAATTTATCAAGGAAGTAGTTCCTAAAGACCCAACACCAGCTATCTTGACTGCTATGTTGGGGGCTTGCAAAATGCATAAGAATTTTGACCTTGGAGTACAAGTTGCCGAGCACCTCATCGAGGTTGAACCAGAGAATCCTGGTCATTATGTGCTGCTTTCAAATATATGTGCTTTGGCAGGTAAAATGAACCGAGTGGAAAAGGTGAGAGATGTTATGATTCAAAAATGTTTAAAAAAGCAAGTTGGCTATAGCACTATAGAAATTGATCATAAGACTTATATGTTTAGCATGGGTGACAAGTCTCATATGGAGACAAATGTAATTTATCACTATTTAGATGAATTGATGGGTCAATGTAGAGAAGCCGGTTATGCAACCATAGCTGAATCGGTCATGCATGAACTGGAAGATGAGGAGAGGGAATATGCACTTAGATATCATAGTGAAAAGCTAGCAATAGCATTTGGGCTCTTGAAAACTAGAAATGGAACTGCCATTAGAATTGTAAAGAACCTTCGAATGTGCGAAGACTGTCATTCAGCAATTAAGTACATTTCGGTTGTCACTCGTAGAGAAATCATTGTTCGGGACAAGCTGCGTTTTCATCACTTCAACAATGGCACATGTTCTTGTCTGGACTACTGGTGATTGGCTTCATTTGGCGCTAAATTATTTGCAGCAGAAGTAAAAACCAGCTGGAAACTGCTACAGTTGAAGAGATGATGATGATGCTCGCAGGAGCACATGGGTTCCACACGCTAGCTGTTGGGGTCAGCCTTCTCCAGATGCAAGAGCCATCGCATGTTACTTGTCCCCCACAAAATTGAAGCCCCGAAGACTCAGAGGTCCATTTTCTTCATCAATCCAGACTAAAAGAAACATGCCGCTTGATTGCCTGAAATGCACGTGCTACAGAAACAGTTGCAAAATCGCACATAGATTTGATTCGGGGCCTCTTTTCTGGGCTGCTTGGAGGGAGAAACAAGCTCAGATGTCCCCTTTCTGAATTGAAGGAACTTATCTTCGGCATATATGCACCGCGGGACTGGTAAGTTCAGACAAGAACAAAGCTGCCTCATATATGCACACGGGTTTCACCCAACTTTCCCATCTTTAGCAATAACTCTGAAAATAATATTTTCTAACAACAAAAAATTTGGGAGACGTTTTAGATTCACAGTGAACATTGCAGATTCATGGTGGCCGAGGAGCTCGGTGGCACCGGCGGTGATGGCGCCGATGTTAGTGGCGTTAAGCAAAGGTTCGACCATACTTAAGACTTTGGAGAGGGTGTAAGGGGCTATGTAATTCCTATTGTTTCGCTGCCAGTACACGAGCAATGGTGACTCCATCCCCATTTTCGTCATTATTGTGATGCATCCATTTGTACCCTGTTGGAAAGTTACGTTAGTGTTAAGTAACTGTAGGGATATGAAATTGAATTACGTAAAAAAAAAATGGTTATTATAATTTTTGAGATGAGATGACGAGGTTTATATTTATATAAGCCTTCGCTATTCGTTTCTTTAAAAGTATTATTATTTGCAAACATTTGGGATCTGTTTCCTTCGAAGCCAAGCAAACTGCCTCTCTCTCTCTCTCTCTCTCTCTCTCTCTCTCTCTCTCTCTCTCTCTCTCTCTCTCTGCAGATTTTGTATATCTGCGATTTAAATTTCCCGTTCGATTAAATCTCTCTTTCCCTCTCTTTTCTTTTGCGGAAAATTGAAGGAAACAAGGGACAGTTAAAAAAAAAGGCAGAAAAAAAGAACAAGAAATGGCGGCCCGGTTCGGGTTCGTTTCCTCTACACCCGCGAGCATGATCGTGACCAACACGCCGGCCGCGGATCTGGCTCTCTCGAACCTAGCCTACTGCTCGCCGTCCGATTTCCACAACTTAGTCGTCCCGGGAACTAAGCTCTTCATAGCCTTGATCGCTGACTCGTTCGTTTTGTCGCTATCATATCCTTCAATTTCCAGCCTCATTTCAATCTCACTTGTTCGCCAACTTTCCTTTTTTTTTTGCCCTTTATTTTGCCTTAATTATCCTCTGCGATTTGGTCCGTTTGATCGTTTTCTAGCTAGATAACGTGATTGAAATGTGTTTTCATTTCGTTTAATGAAAATGCTTTGAAATAGAAGATATGAATTTATGTTAGTTGGCCTTAAACGGTGGATTTACTCCTCACGAGGCCATTGGCCCCGGTCATATAGCTCTCAACGCCATTCAACGGCGGTACGCCAGGGTTTCCATCGGCGACACCATATCCGTGAGCAGGTCTGATTGATTACACCTTTGAGTTGTTGGTTTCTCTCTCTGTCTCTTTTTTTTCCTTTCTTTCTTTTTCTCACTAAGTTTTTTATTTGACTGCTAATTGGTTTAGGTTCGTCGCTCCTGATGATTTCAACCTCGCATTGCTCACGCTTGAGTTGGAATTTGTGAAAAAAGGGAATAAAAATGAGCAGGTATAATGATTTTGCGATACTACCAACAAAATTCAAAATTTCGTATGGCTTCTTGGAAGAGAGAAAATATTGACAATTTTTTATTTAAAAAATTTTTGTTTGCTAGATTGATGCTGTTGAACTGGCCAAACAACTTAGGAAGAGGTTTATTAATCAGGTAGGGTTAATTTTATCTTATTTACTTGTAAGATGCAATTGACTGAGTTATATTGGGACGCCACAGGTATTGGTTCCGATGTTTGTGGAATTGGTTTGGTTATAGGGTTTGATATTGCTGTATGCAGGTTATGACTTCAGGGCAAAGAGTGTCATTTGAATATTGCGGAAATAATTATATTTTTACAGTCACTCAAGCTGCTGTCAAAGGGAGAGAAAAATCTAATGATATTGAAAGAGGGATGATTTCTAATGACACATACATTGTTTTTGAAGCGTCTAATGCCAGTGGCATAAAGGTTTGTTTCATATTGCAAGCTTGTCTTTGTCTTTGTCTTTGTTTCCTTTTTGTGTGCAGGATAGATTTCTTTTCTGTGCACTGCAATTCATTGTAAGGCCAGTGCTTGACATGCTCTATTATGATTTTTACATTGGATAGTTTCTGCACATATATACTTAGTTACAGATTTTTGTTATCCTAGAGTTCATAGAGATGCAGACTTGATGAGCTCAAGATCTGTAGAAACATGTTAGTGAGTTGTTTGTGCTGATTTGTAATGGTAACTATCTGTAGTGATTGAATCCATTTACTATAGCACTGTTTCCCCTTTGTGTTTCTCTAAAATCAGTTTTTTTTCTCAGTGGACATCTGTGCTTTTGTTTGTTACAAACTTTATTGATTGCATGCCATGAGCTTGGTGACAAATTAATTTGTTTCATTTTTGTGCAGATTATTAATCAGCGTGAGGCTGTCAGTAGCAACATTTTTAGGCAAAAGGAATTTAATCTTCAGTCACTGGGTATAGGTGGCTTAAGTGCAGAGTTTGCTGATATATTTCGTAGAGCTTTTTCCTCTCGAGTTTTTCCACCTCATGTGACAAGCAAGTAATGACCAATTCTGCAGGTTATAGCAAATATAATTAGTTTATCTTTATATTCTTGTTATTGATAATGAAGCTTGATGATATAGATTGGGGATTAAGCATGTAAAAGGCATGCTGCTTTATGGGCCTCCTGGAACCGGGAAGACTCTCATGGCTTGCCAAATTGGAAAAATCTTGAATGGGAAGGAACCAAAGGTTTGTACTGATTGACTTGATGCGTTTTTACTGGAAGAATGTGTAAGTATGCAGATCTTTTTGTGCTGGCATGATGTGATATTGCTTTCAATGTAAAATAACTTCGATAGGTGAGAGGTGTAAGCACCACAAGGTGAGAAGCAATCTCATACTAAATGAAACTACTTTCACTTCCCATAACCAAAATGAAAAAAAGTCAACCTATTCCTGCAATTGCAGTTAGTCTCACCACCTCTTTAGTTGCTGCCCCCTACTTGTGCATTCAAATTACTACCAGTTGACTACTTTTTACCATCTTTTTTTTATATATATAGTTTGAGAATAGGGAGCGATCACACAGCAATGAAAACCAACTGAAAGGAGACTCTATTGTTTTTACTTCACCCTTTTCTTCTGCGATCTCAACCACTTCAGATGTAGTTCCCTTAGTAGTAGTAGCCTTTTTCTTTTGTCTTGTGGAGCGCTGCAACACAAAAAAAAAGTAAAAAAAATAGAGAGATTGCAGGCCTTACTCAGCAGATCAAAGAGCGACATAATTCCCCATTCATCCGAAGTAGTCTTTTAGTATGGAACAGAGGCATTCTGAGCCAACTACTCTGACTACATGTATCTAGTGCAGTAGTTTGAAAGCAAGCTACCTTGACCATCTTCCAAAGTTCTAAATAGTCTAATGATCAAATGCTGTAGAGGTGGACTGCTCTATATTAAACCATGCCTCAGGAGCTTTTCAATCTAAATTTGATTGTATGAGGAAAATTTAAATATTCCATTTTCTTTCCAAAATATATTTAACTAGTGGTTATAATATTCTTGTATCCTGATTGCGTGGCTTTCTGATGCATTCAAATGATTGAGCTCCATCCTTTAAGGGTTTGTTGCTTGGACAAGATACGTCTGATCCATTTTTGTTTTTGGTTATATTCTACCTTGAATCAATCTGTTGAGAATGTCATGTTAGAATAAAGAAATGAACATGTGCTTTTGTATTACTTATTGGTATGGAATTGTTTCAAACATTTATTTAGTTGCACTCTGATCAGATTGGGGTTAAACATTCTTGAATTAAGCTGTTTTTTATGTGCATTTTTGCACAAAGGATTTACTGTTGGTTTAGTAACTATGAGAAATGTGTGGGAGCTTTCCATCTAGACTAACATGTAGCTTTCTAGATTCATTTTACTATTTTCAGTACTAGCTTGTTGCTTTTGGGTTTAATTAAAAGCTGATTGGATTTGCATGAGTAATTTCTGGATTGAAAAGTCAGTAACTATCTGTTTGTGCTTAGTTATTACTATCTAGTTGAAGAATCAAGAGTAACCTTTTTTCCTCTTTTTTGGTTTGGAATTGTACTAGATAGTCAATGGCCCTGAAGTCCTTGGCAAATTTGTTGGTGAAACTGAAAAGAATGTCAGGGACCTGTTTGCTGACGCTGAAAATGATCAAAGGATGCATGGTGAGAATCCTGATGAGCCAAGTATAATTTGGTTACTTGTTTTCTTTTCCTAATGCCATCATGATAATATCCTTTTTCTTTGCAGGGGACCCAAGTGAGTTGCATGTTATAATTTTTGATGAAATTGATGCCATATGTAAGGTGAGAGTTCTCTTAAATCCATGTTAACATTCAATGCACTTGTGGGATAGGAGTGACATCCTTGGAATTGCCAGTGAATGAAGCAATGATTTGGTGTTCACTGAGTTGGGATCTTCCAAATGTATAAATAAGATTTCATGGACAACCTTAAAGCAGTCACTAACTAATATCAATGGATAATTTTGTATTAATGGCCAATACAAAGTGGAAAACAGAGATCGGAAGTGGAAAAAGTTATGGAGAGAATCAAAATGGAAAATGTTGACCCAATTGTGAGGAAAAGGCAAGAATAAATCATTGATAGGCCAATTAAGACATGCAAATTGTCCATTAGTATTCTTTTTGAAGAATTATACTCCAGACACATCTCTGTTCTTATTGAAACAAGATCTGACCAACTTGGATTCCTGTTACATGTGCTTAGATCTTAGTTTGAATCCCCACATCCAAGCACCCAATGATTTGCACTTTTAATGCTTGTAATGCTACTTTTTTGTTGGATTTTGTGTAAGCTTGCTTATCTCACATGAGTACTGTGGATGTGGTAGAAATGATTCATGTTTGTGTTACGCTCTTACAGTCAAGAGGGTCAACTAGAGATGGCACGGGAGTTCATGATAGCATGTTAACCAGCTAGTTACAAAGGTCAGTGAAAAGCTTAAAGTTCTTTGTGACCTATGAAAAATTCAGCCAAATTTTTGCTCCTTACACTCTATTATTGGTTTTCTTCATCAGAATGCCTTAGCAGCATGGCTAAAGACTACTTACTTTTCAGATAGATGGTGTGGAGTCTCTAAACAATGTCTTACTTATTGGAATGACCAACAGAAAGGATTTGCTTGATGAAGCACTTTTGAGGTTGCTCTTTGTCTTTGTCTCTCATTGTTTCACCATTTGCTTTTACTCAGATCATTGTATCATGAAAGCATGAGTGGCAAATAACAACAAAAAATTACATGTGCTATTTGAACTATTAGATCTATGCTCAGATGTTTGTCCTTTGTGGGAGCCAAAGCAATGTTAATAACTTGTTTTCTGCAAGATTTACAATTTAATTGTGATTTTGTTTTATGTTTTTAACTTGCAGAAAGCTGATATGCTTGAAAGAATTCTTCAGTGACAATTTGATTGTAGATTTTTAAATGATTTATTTCTTCTGGTTTGTAGACCAGGACGACTGGAGGTCCAAGTTGAGATAAGCCTCCCAGATGAAAATGGTCGGTTGCAGATCCTTCAGATTCATACAAACAAGATGAAAGATAATTCTTTTCTTGCTCCTGACGTGAATCTTCAAGAGCTTGGTATCTGCTCTCACTACGTGATTCTAATTTTGGCTTTTTATATTACGATTGAAATTTCATGATCAGAATTTCAAGAATGCTTGTGCTCTCTCTCTCTCTCTCTCTATATATAATATATATATATATATATATATATATATATATATATGTATATATTTATTATGTATAATGGCTTAGGAGTGGTCTAAAAGCGTTCTGGTATATGAAATTGTGGGAAATAATATTTTATTTATTTTGTTTGGGGGAGGGGGGAGGGAGCGGAGCCTCTAAACACTTACGAGATGTAGTAGAATAAATTTTCTACAATTGGTAAACATTGAGCCATGGATGTTAGATTTGATTTATAAGAATATTTTTGCTGGCATCTGTTTGCAGCTGCTCGTACATAAAAACTATAGTGGGGCAGAACTTGAAGGTGTTGTAAAGAGTGTGGTATCATTTGCTTTGAATAGACAACTAAGTATGGAGGATCTTACAAAGCCAGTAGACAAAGAGAGCATTAAAGTTACCATGGATGATTTTCAGCATGCACTTCAAGAAGTTCCTCCTGCATTTGGAGCCTCCACTGATGACCTTGCACGATGCAGGTACATCTAAAAGGAGCAGTGAGATCAAATTTAGTGTAGTTTTTTTTCTAGTTTGTTTAAAGTCATCCTTTCAATGTTATAATAGATCTCTGGAAAATCATTAAATTTGATAACTGTGGCATTAATCTGAATCCTCCCTTTTCAATGTCACATGGTTACAGACTTCCCAAGTCATGAGCTTATGGAGTTAGATTTTAAATGTTGCATGATGCCTGGACTTTTGCATCTAACCAAAACTGTTGGGTATACAGTAATAGAAACCCTACTTTGTCAAATAATAATGCCTAAGCTATGACAAATAACATCACCTGCAGACTGAATGGCATGGTGGATTGTGGTGAACGACACAAGCATATATATCAGAGAGCTATGCTGCTGGTGGAGCAAGTTAAAGTCAGTAAAGGTAGTCCACTTGTTACTTGCCTGCTGGAAGGCTTAAGTGGCAGGTAGGAATTGTCCATTTTTTCTCTTTTGCTAATTTGATTTATGCTTCATCATGACAATTATGAATTCTCCAAATTTTAATTTCTTCAACAGTGGTAAAACTGCATTGGCAGCCACTGTGGGCATTGACAGTGATTTTCCTTATGTCAAGATAGTAAGTTTTGTCCTAACTGACTCATTTCAATTTGTAATTTCCACTTTTTACAGAATCTGAACCTTTTATATGTATCTATTTTTGTTTCTTACTTTTCACTTTTAAAAACAGGTATCAGCTGAAACTATGATTGGCCTTCATGAGAGCACTAAATGTGTGCAGATTGTTAAGGTTTGTAAATGGCAATTCCATTGGTTCTAACAGAGCTGTGAAGGAAACTAGTGGTTTTTCCGTCCTGTTTTTCTTCTTTCTTTTCCCTTTATTAGTTGGGAACTTTGTTTCACTGCTAACCCATGTTTGTGGACAATTGTTATCTACTTAAAGCAGACTCCGTATTGCTAAAATATTTTGGTATTTTTCACATATGGCTAGTAAATTAGTGTTCATGGTGTCAATTTTGTAGCCTTCTACAACATCACTAATGTCATGATTTGATAGGTTTTTGAGGATGCGTACAAGTCACCATTAAGCATTATAGTTCTTGATGACATTGAGAGGTATCCTGCTACCAGATTTGAATTTGCATCTTGCTCTCTTTGGTCCTAGTCTTGTGTTGTTTAATATTTTTGTGCACAATTGACTTGACAGTGACTTAATTTACTACTTCATTAATTAGAAGTTTTCTCCACTCTGGTTGATTTCTTGGGTCCTATTTCCTTCTTATTTCTGAATATTTTTGTGCACAATTCACTGATGCTTTGGTTAGTATTGCAGATTACTGGAATATGTTGCCATTGGGCCTTGCTTTTCAAATCTAATTTCTCAGACATTGCTAGTCCTCCTCAAACGTCTTCCTCCAAAGGTTTTCTTCCTTTGATTCTTGATGGTTGAAAATTTTCAAACAATTTGTGGTCTCTGCAATTTTCAATTGTGTGAATTTTACCTTGAAAAAATAATAGAAGAGAAATAAAATAGAAAAATAAAAATCTTCTTCCTTTTACCTTATTACAATGTACTCTGAACTATACTAAATATCAGGCATTTATTGGAAATAGAAACAAATCTCTCTCTCCCCCCTCCCCCCACAAAACCCCTCCCTGTGGCCATGCAGGCATGCAGGAGTTGGTTGGCCTTGGAAACATGGATCAATGTTCAATTAATGACAACAGCTCATGTTATGCATCTAACTACTAAATGTTGAGTTTGTAGTTCTATCGCCTTCTGTACCGTCATTTCAGGGGAAGAAACTTCTGGTGATGGGGACAACAAGTGAAGTGGGTTTCTTAGATTCAATTGGCATTTGTGATGCTTTTTCTGTGACATTCCATGTTCCCACGTTGAAGACAGATGATGCAAAAATGGTAACAATTCATCATGTCCCCTTTTTCTTCATTTTTTCTTTCAATGTCATTTCTTGATTCATTGAAGGGAAGGGAATGGTACAGTTCCATACATGTTACTACGCCAGTAAGCCATTCGGAATTTAAGAAAATAACATCCTGTTTTGGTCTTTCAACTTCCTTTTTTTCTTTTCTTCGTGCTGCTGCTTTTTGGTCCATCCTAATTCTCCTGGAAATGCAAATGATATGAGTCTTTATACTTTCATTCCACGTTGGTGATTCTTTCTTCAGAATATTTGGGCTTAGTTAGGGAAGATTGGATATGTGAACTAATTGTTGCTGTAAGTTGTTGATTATGTACCCTTCTTTGCCAACATGTCAGTTATGTGGTAGAAGTTCAATGGTCTGTGCCCTCTGCTGGTTTTTCTTAGCAAAAATCAATTTATTATTCAAGAAATGAAACCTTTTCAGAAGCACTTGCAAAAACTCTTCATGACTGGGAAATTTGTTGCCAAGTGTGATCACGACTTCAAAAAATTTTTTTAACTAATAATAGTTCTCCAACCCCCTGGCTTGCCTTTCTCTCTCTCTCCCTCCTCCCAGCACTGTCCCTCCCCCATGAACAAATTAGTTTTTAGATTGCAGATGATTTTTGGAAATGTGTGGTTGGATAGAATATTATCTTACCGGATGAAATTTTACTTTAACATCCATCATTCTCTTCTTTTAATGTTAATCTGCTATTGCCCTTCAGGTTCTGCAACAACTAAATGTTTTTGCCAAAGAAGATACAGACACAGCTGCAGAAGCCTTGAATGATGTAACCCTGACTCCTAAAACACTTTGTTACTTACCGTTCATGCTTAATATTTTGAGATGTTATTTACAAAATTTAGAAATTACAATTTGCAAGTGATTTGAGACATGGAAACCACTCCAATAATATCCATGCGTATTTAGTTTTGCGAAAAGAGCAGAGAGCTATTTCTCCCGGAGGCTAGTTGTATTTAATCCGGGGAAATTTTCCCAGCAATCATCAAAATATTTATCAGGTTCTTTTGTCTTCATTTCAATCTTAACCCTTGACAACCGTCTGTTCAATTTGTATGGCGCAGATGCCTATCAAGAAGATCTATATGTTGATAGAGATGGCAGCCCAAGGGGAGGATAGTGGAGCTGCAGAAGCAATCTACTCTGGTCAACAGAAGATTAAGATTGCTCACTTCTATGATTGTCTTCAGGATGTGGTCCGCCACTAACTTGAACCTTAACCAAATCCAGGCATGCCTCTATTTCTCTGATATTGCATTCCTCCCTTCTTACGGGCCTCTATTTTGGTTTTTCCTCTCCTGTTTTTTTTTTTTTTTTTATGATTTTTCTTACCCTTTGCTTGGCTTCCTCCTTTTTGTGATTAATGTATATTGTAATTTCTGTTGGTATTGAGGTAGCAGTATTTTTTTTTATTTTTTGTCGGGGTGGGGGGAAGCATAGCAACTATGAATTGGGTAATTAAAGATACTGACGAGACTTTTGAAAATTGAGGGCTACATTCATCGTTCTATTCTGCGTGCCGGACGAAGTGCCTAATATTTGAAACTCCAATGGTCAAATTCCTTACTAATTTGTTCATCTATTGATTGAGAAAAGAAAAAAATCTGTATATAAAACTACCAGTAGTACTTTTCTCTCCTAGAATATACAAGAAAAAAAACCCATTAGAGGGCCAATAGGACATAGACACCAAAAAGGCAGACGACGATGACATGTGGGCCCGGCCGTTGGATCTTATCTGATGGCTGGCGTTCTCTTGGAAGCGTTGGCATGGTTGGTTGTAAGTGATTCAAAAAGCTTATAACCGTATCCTGAAAATGAAGTAGGAGATGAAACCGACAAAAAAAAAAAAAAAAACAGAGAGAAGAAAAGATCTTTGCTTTTGTCCTTTATTATTATTATTAGTTAAACTATGTTAGGGCAGGAAGTAATGATTGTGTTAAAGATAAATGGATATTGGCGGGGCCTTGAGTAGAATCACTCCATCGGACTTTTTGTTCTGAATTTGTCTACGTGCTATTTGTTGAATTAAGATTTTTTATTTTTTTATTTTCACCAATTCTGAGGTGGTTAAGCATGTGTTTTTATCAATAGAATCAACACTTTTAAAAGCAAACATCTTACTAAAACAAAGTCAATTGTCGTATATCATTAGCTACGTGATTTAATCGTAAAAGAGTTGGATATTAACTCTGTAATTTAATAGGAAACGAGTTAAACTCTTAATTTTAAAATTTAAGAACGACCCAAAAAAAAATGTTCACCTCTATAAATTATAATTTTAACCAATACATGCCATGTGAATAGATTAGTTGGTTGGATCTAGGCAATTTTTGCTGACACAGGCAAAACACCCACCCAATCAAAGAATAAATGCACCTTGTTTTGCAGGGCAAGTCAAGAAGCTTCTATTTGTACGCCAAAAAAGAATGATGAGATTTTATATTTAGGGTCATATCAATTCTATAAAAGTAACTGTTTTCATCAATTAGTCCAAGAGAGATTGTTAGGCAAAGATCTTAGAAAGACATTGAATTTTACTTTTTTTTTTTGGGGGGGGGGGGTGAACTCAATTCCTCTGAGTAGGTGTAGAATCATGCGTGAAGAGGACGGTTGACAGAACAACAGAACTCGAGGCCAAATTTGTACCGGCAACATGAAACTTTGGTATTTGTGGCCAAGAAACTAAAGGAAATCGCCACAAGCTTTTTTGAAAATAGTGGAAAACTATAGGAGAATTAATAAATTTGATTGGCCTCAGGAGAGGCTTTGTGTGTGTATATATGTATATGTATATCACAAAATCAGCCTCTTCTGGGTCCTCCATAAGACCGATCTTGGTGGGTTTATAGGGGTTCTCTAGTTGGCCTTTTCACCCCCCCCTGTGGCTCATTTTGTTACAAAACATTCATAGGTCCATTTTTATTAATAACAAGGTGTCATCTAGTTTTTTCTTAATTTAGTTGAAAATTCCGAATGTCTTTTGGAATCTTAATCTACCATTTTGGTTTTTACTGTTTATAACCTTGAGACGAAAAGAAAGAGAACTTCAATTTAGTTTCGTCCTCTTTAAAGTTTTGTTTATTGTGTAAATTTCTCGGGAGAACAAGAAAAATGATAAGGAAAAATAATAACTTAAAAATTCATCTTTGAAGTTGTTAACGAAGAAGAAGAAAAAAAAAAAAAACACTAATAGATTGAGCTTAGTTTGATATAGAGTTAAACTTAACATTGAATTTATTTTTAGATAAAAGAAAATTTTTTAAATCAATCAAATTTGAGTCTTAAGTTTGAATTTAATAAATTTTTTATCAAATCAAACTTAATAAAAATCTTAATGAGTTAAAGCTTAAACATACAAAAAAAAAAAAAAAAAAACTCAATTCGGCTCATTTATACTGCTAATCTTATGAACTTTGGGACTTGTTATTTATTGGATGTCTTTCATAGGATGTAAGAGGCATGTGTTTCTAAGGAACAATTTTATTCACATCCTTTGCCTCTTGTCATTTCGCCTTACACCATGTAAGATAGCCATTATTGCTGTTTCTCTTCAACCTTCAAACTTCTTGTGTTTTGCGTTTTGGTTTCAGAATTCAAATTGCAGTCTCCTTCTGTCTGTCAGAGTCTCTTCAGACAAATATTGAAGTTGAAACGGCCTAGGCTCATTAAAGCACATGAAAGAAGGGAATTCATTGGCCTTTAACTTTCCTCACTTTTATGGAAATTAAGGCCCACAGATTAGAATTATGTGGGTTCAAGTTCTTTAGGCTTTGTTGTTGCTTGCTTTGAGTGCGTAGACAAATGTTAAATGAGAGCAAGTAATTATGATCTTCTCTAGACTTTCCAGAGATGCTTTACCGGAATATTTATGTTTTACATGTTTTACTCCTACTCTTAGTAGAAATAGATGAATAAGGGAATTAAGGGACTTGGTTTCTAAGGCAATTTAAGAGTGAATAAATTAAATTAAATTGATTTGATTAATTAATTTTTGTTTAATTTGAACTCCAATAAAAATAAAAATAAAATGAATAATAATTAAATAAAGATAAGTATTATAAATAATAAAAATTAAATATAGAAAAAATAAAAAGTGCACAATAATTTATATAAAGTGCACAATAACTTATATAATAATCTAACTCAAATTGATAGTAAATAAATAATTATAAATAATAAAAATTAAATATAAAAAATTTGTATCATAATTTATAGCAATTTAACTCAAATTAAGAATTTATATTCACTTTTTCAATTTATTCATTGGTAATTTAATTAACACTCATATTTTTTGCAAGAGAAAAATAGTTCTTTACATTTTAGTCTCTTAAATATATCATGAATTACATAAAATTTCTGCCAAACTTTTATAAAAACTACACCATCGAGACAGACTCATATTGTCACATTTTTCTTTAAATTACTTTTGCTCTTTTATAATATCAGTTTTCACTTTTAAACATTTCACTCTATGATTATTTCTTTTGATAATTTTTTCTTAGATTTTTCTTCTTGCATGTTACAGATTTCTTAAGGTGTCTAACAAAATAATTCTTAGATTCACTTATATATTTTGAAGATTCTATTAGTTATTGTGACTTAATATTTTATTTAAAAATTTACAATTTAAAATCAGTAATAAAAAAAATTTCTTGTAGAAAGTAATTGGCCTATTAATTAATTTAATTTTTAATATTTTTTATTTTTCTATCTCATGGATCCACCACAATTATAATCAAATTAATCAATTTAAATTATTTATAATTTTTTGCATTTTATAACCTGAACTCTTCTTTGTGTTTTACTAATTATAATTATTTGTTCAAGTAAATTAATTTTTTATAATTTTTTTTATATTGTTCTAATTTTTGAATTTTTATTATTTCTTTTATCTTGTCTTGAGATCTTTTATAATTTTACCTCATTTTTCTAAAATAAAATATTTGACACAAAAATAATAAGATCTTGGTAAGGACATTATCTGAATTTAAATTCAAAATTTAAAAAATCTGTACAAATATTGCATAAATATTTGAAGCCTACAAACATCTTAACCCTATACTTCAATTTAAAGGTCACACTAGAGCTAGAGCTGAATTCTATTGAACGGATGGCCTCTTGACCAATTTGTTAGGGATGCCATAGATGACAAGCATAAAGAAGATGGTAGTTGAGAGGACAACAGAACTTATGGGTTGAATCTGCCTTACAAACAGGAGAATCAACCAACAACTCCACAAACTAACGTTTGTTTGCCAACAAATCAGGGGAAAAAAAAATGAATAAATCACAAAATTTTGCAAGAAAGTAAGAAAAAATAGAGTAGAACTAAGAAAAATTAAATTGACAGAACTAAAGATGAAGACAAAGTTGCTTAATACAGACTTGAGGGGTGTGCCTGTGTGCGTCCAAAAGGCCTCCCGGCTCTCCCAACATTATTAAGCATCCAACACGCTTTGGCATGGTATTATCATAAGCTACACATGCATCATATATCCGAAAAATGTGCAAGTTCAAGGAATTCAAGCAACCATCAGGACTGGTAGTTGATAGAGATTATCCACAAGATGGTCTTTTGTGTGCTACCAGATCAAAAACAAGCACATTCTTTGCACACACTCCGCTCACTAGTTAATATGCAAGGCTCGAAGTTGAAGATAGGCGAGAGAGTGGAAAAAATTCAGTGATATTCATTAATTTCATTTATTCTCCATCACAAAGAACGCCAGACTTCCAATACAAACTCGCTGTTATAACGAGCAACAAAATGGGTTACTGCATTTGAGGACTTTACGGCAACCCATACAGCTACCCATATTATAAATATTCGAAATTTCTGTATATATACAACAAAAAAATTGGATGAAGGGGACAATTCAAAATAGGGGAAAGGAAGAATGACAGTGGCGAATTCTGTGTGGCAACAGATTACAGAACTCATCTTGCATAAGTCTTCCATCCGCAGAATGAATGATTGTGAAAGTCAGAAAGAAAAAGAATGATAATTTTTCTGAACAAAATTCCTAACTTGACTCAGTGTCTCAGACGCCAGAAACAACTTTGCGGTGATGCCTGGAGGACCTCCTTACACGCCTTGGGCCTCTCCGAACTGGGATGCCTATGACCCTCTCAGGCGCAGCTTCAAGTGCCATTTTGATAGGCGATTCATTATCCAAAACGGGTGGTGGAGGAGGAGGAGGGTATACGGGAGGAGGATGAGAAGCCATTCGTGCTAATAACACTTCTCTATGATATTTCTGCAGATAGAAATAAAAAGTTGGGGATTACAAACATGCAAGACAGAATTGATCCACAAAATGAGTTTAATAAAAGAATAGAAGGAGAATTCAAGTTTGAACATGTCATTGAAGCTGAGATGCAGACACAAAATTGGTGAGAGGATTTAAGTTCATCATAATGAGTGGGTGCAAACTGAACATAATTTCAAATCACATTTGTTCGAATAAAACTATAGTGGTAATGTTGATATCCTCCTATCAACTTCACACATCTAGGCTAAATAATAGGAATATAACTTTCATTGAAAGGGTGCAACTCGTTAATTAATGAAGTGGCCCTCTTGCAAAGACTATCAAACATGATGCTTTTAAGACACACAGCTGGACATAGAGTTATTACCTGAACTACAAAGTTACGCCTTTCACAGTCCAAAAACATGTTGACTGTCCAATTCGTTTTTGCCCGAATTTTATCCCTCACAATGGCAAAGCTGATTTGGTCCCTTGGAGTAAAGCGATCAACTTCATTGAACCAAAGGCAAGTAAAGAGGTTGCTGATAGGAACATGCTCCCTTATTACAACACATCCTTCAGGAACATCTGTGGAGGCAGCCATCATAGAAATATTTATATCAAATAAGGAGGAAGAGGGGGACAGAAACAAAGGGGAAAAAAGCAAAGAAAAGAGGCCAGAAATGCGGAGAAAGAAAGCAAAGCTCTGGAGCCTACCACTTGTAATTGGAAGCTTAGCCTCAGAATAAGGGGTAAAACCTTCCTTTTTGTAAAATTCAATCTGGGAGTCAATGGAAGCATTGTCATATTTTCCAGCAGCTTTGTTTGCCTCAGCTTCCGTAAACAGATCAAAACGTCTGTAATGTCTAGAAATAGCAAAAGTGGCATTTTTTCTCCATAAGTGCCTGAACAGCAGAGCAAAAGAGTAATTAGTAGCCAGCCACAATAAGGTTTCCTTCAGCATGACCATTCAAATCTACCAGAATATGTGATCCCTAGCATATTAAAATTTCATAACCGTCTTCAATAGTTACCTGCCATTGTAAGCTCATTAGGACTTAAGTAGCAATCCTTTCTGAGAGTTGGAAATTTTTTCTTAATTTACTAGGTAACGGCAAGGTTACTTAAGCTGAAGCAATCATAGAAATGTTCATACATCAGTTATCTCATTCCTGATCACAGAGGTCATAAATGTATAGGGGGCAAAAACGAGCTTGGCAAAATCCTAGGTACCTTTCAAGAATTTGATGTGGATCAACAACAAGTTCAAGTTTCCCATCAATCCACAAAGAAAAGCGAGCATTTGGAAACAACCTGTGCGTTAAGAGCTTTGGAACCTGTAATAAGTATTAATTGGGTCACAAAGCCAATAAATATAGCACCTTGCATAAGTAGCATGGCCCTGTACCTACAAAGTGTTGGGAATTCTGATTGAATAACCTGTTGAAAGTAACTACGGTGCTCAAGTTGTATTTCTACCAGTTTTTGAAGAAAAGCCAAATCCTGTGTGATTTTTAAGCATCATCCTAGTATTCCCAAAGAATTCAGCCACATACAATATAATACACTTTCACATGGATGCACAAGACCAGTTAGGTGCCCATTTGATGTCCCTTCTCAACCCTTTTTAGTTAGGACCAAATGCAATATCCTGGTAATGTATACCACCCAAAGAGAAAAAACTTAAGCACATTATACCATGTGCATCTTTGCATCCACTAATGTCAATGAGAACTAGGAAATCTGAAGGGAACCCAACATTTAGATCTAGTATCACAAATACAGAGATGGACAATATATAAGCTCTAACCCAACATTCCAAAGATATCATAATTGAAACTCAGAGAATTTACCTTTCCATTGCGTCGACCATCTGAGTATGGAAGGTTATGAGCCACAACAACTCTCCAAATACCAATCTTCCTGGTCTCATCCAGAGCACCATTCTTCCTCAAATATTCTTCTGTTTCTTCATCCACGAACATAAAGAAGCAGACAGTCTTTTTGGAGTATTCACTGATATTACTTGGCTGTTGTACATCATCAAAGGCACCTGAGAAAAACATATTATTTAGTAAGCAATCTATTGGCTCCAATAGAAAACAAAAAAAAAGGTAAACACATC
Source organism: Kandelia obovata (assembly GCA_021464305.1). NCBI lineage: Eukaryota > Viridiplantae > Streptophyta > Magnoliopsida > Malpighiales > Rhizophoraceae > Kandelia > Kandelia obovata. The sequence goes on from CM038487.1 coordinate 1,287,329, forward strand.
AATTGGAATTGCAAGCAAAGCAGTACCAAATATAGCTGAGGCAACTACAACACCATGGCACTGATCCATTGCAGCCAGGTCAACCTCATCCATATCAAATCCTGTATTCCACCCAGGTTTTTTTCCTCTGACAAATCTGATATCAATTGAAAACTGAATTAAAAGACGTGGGTTGACAACCAGAAGAAACTATGACAAGTTTCAAGATATAACATAAAAAAAACTAAGTCCAAATAAAGCAGCCTCAGTGCTCAGTAAGTTGCACAACAAAAATTTCTGTTTTCTCCTGTTTTTCTTTCCATTATTTTTTTTCTTTCAGACGGAGAGAGAGAGAGAAAGGAAGGGGGGGAGAGAGAGAGAGCACACACCCGCAATGCACACTCATTGATTCTTGAATATCATAAGAGTCACTTCTCTGCTTCAAAGTAGGATACCCACCAAAGTCTGAACCTCCAAATTCTCCATCTCTGCTTAGTTGATCCTCGTATATGTAAGTCAAATTCTTAAGTACTGGAGAATATGAGGGGGCCTTTGGCATTAAGGCAATGGCTTCTTCCACAGGAAGATAACATACAGGACATGCTGTTACACAATGGCCAAGACATATTAGAAATACTGATATTTCATGTTAGAAGTTCATTACATATATTAGCGCCTTAATCCTCCTTCCATCCTGGAACATATACTATCAACAGCCCATATCCAGGAAATGCCTGCAGCAACTGTTAACCTCAAAAGAGGAAGGGTGCAAAAGATGAATAAAGCAATTGAGGATGGAGGGAAAACTTACGCCGTGGTCCTGTTCTTTTCTTATCTGCTGGTGGTGGAGGTAATGTGAAACTGTTACAAGGATGCCCTGGAGGAAGAGTGTACCCCAGAAAGTATGCTGGAGGAGGAGGAGGAGGAGGAGGAGATAAAGTAAGACCTGCCATCAATCCTCCAATGATGGAAGTTGTATTCCTTACAATGCTAAAGGCCATGGTACCATTGAGATCAATGTTTGGCACACGGTCACCTTCTTGTGCATCTTCACCTAGAAACAAGCCAAAGTGCTGCATTACTTTGATACTTGCTGGTGAACTAAGAAACATTTTAACACAGTAACCTTCTTGGGATTGAGGCGATCAGGCAATAGTACATCTCAAAGGGCTTAAAAGATAAACAGATTGAAAAATAATTATATGACCAGATTGTCTCTCTGCAAGTAAAAACAACTGAACTAGACCAATTGCTAAACATGCATCTCCTTAATGGGAAAGTCAGTTATAATCCCCAGGGTTGCGCAACCAAAGCAAGGCATAAGATAACTAAAATGCCCATTACATAACTCTAAAATAAGCAGTCTAAGCCTGATCGTAAGTAATCAAACACAAATCCAGTCCGATCCAAACATCAAATATAAATGTTCTTCTATCGCAAGGAACACACAATGAAGCCCTTTAATTCCATCACAATTGAAACATTGACAACTCAAAAACAGATATGTGAAGGGATGGATGAAGAGGATCAAACCTTTTCCCACATACAGAACAAAGACAAAAACCGCCGCAGAGACAACGCAGAGTAGCATCATTCCAACCTTTTTGCGGCCAGCAAACTTGCAGATCCAATGGAAGACTCTTTCCTTCTCCTTAAACATCTTGGTAGGCTTAGTACGGGTTACTGCTTGAATAGGCAAGAGAGCACCACCGCCACCGTTCTGCTGTAATTGTTGCTGTAGTGGCTTGTCCAATGACCCATAACTCGCGGAGCGGATCCCCAATGACCCTCCAGTCATGGTCTCTCCTTAAACTCTCTCATCTTATCTCATCTCCCTCTCGTTAAGAACACTACTACTTTTCCCGATTCAGTGTCAACTTTTCTTTTTACAAGTCAACAATAAAAAATGGGTTTTGATGACAAACAAACAAAATAATTAAGACCCAGTTCACCAAATCAGTAAAATTTAAGTCTTTTTGAACAAAAAAATCAGTTTAGAACTCCAAATTCACCCACAAAAATTGCGTAAAATAGCAATATGGTTAAGACCCAGTTCACGAAATCAGTCCCCAACTCACGTGGCTCCTTCAATTTCCACTGCAACAAAATCTCTCTCTCTCTCTCTCTCTCTCTAACCAAATTGGACTGACAAAGCCCACGAATTGAGAACAGGAATTGGGGGGGGGAGGGCTGCACAGAAAGCCGAATCAAAATAATAATAATAATTTTTTTTTCAATAATCCAGTATAAAGAAGAAGAAAATTATATCTATGGAGTAACAGATCCACTTGATCACACCCAATTGAATGTAATTAAGCAGAGACAAGAACAGAGAGAGAGAGTACAGTGAGGGTTTGTTACTTGATTCTGAATAGAATAAATCCAGCGTCTGTGATTGGCAGATAAGTTGTCTGAACGAATATCCAGGTTTTGGTTGAAACAGAGGTTGCTTTTTTTTTTTTTTTTGGCTTTTCTTTTCTTTTCTTTCTCTTCTTGTGTGTTTTCCTCGTACCGTGGTTTCTCAAACCAGGATTGATGTCTGTTGTGGTGTCTGTCTGTTTTTCTTGTCTAAACAATTGAGGTTATTGCAGGAACAAGGAAATGTCACCCAGCATGTCACTGAATTTTAATAATTAACTTGTCCAAGATATATATATAAAGGAAATAATCTGATAGGCTAGCCTCCATATGGGTTCAATATTGACACAATCGGACGGTGATGGGTGATCCAACATTATTGTGCTATAAAAATAAGATTTATTTAGCATTGTGACCCCATCAGAGACAAAAAAAAAAACATTTACGGATGCAATTGTCAACGAATAAATAATGACACTTACCGAAATGACTTCTATTTTAATAAACATCAATGATTCATAAAAAATAATAAAAGTTCTTAGTACTTAAAAGAAGGTTGTGGACAACACCAAATAGTTGCTTGTTGGAGAGGGCAAAGTTACAGGTTGTGCAAGCTCATTTGGTTCAAATAATTGACCTAGCTCAATTCTAACTCAATTTAATTTACATTAATTTAAAATTTTAATAATAGGAAATCTAAATGGTTCAAAATTGAAATAAACTAAAATTTGAATGATAAAAATTCGATTAATCCAACATTCAAAAAATTTGAGTCTATAAAATTTAAAGTTTGAAAAACTAAAATTTATAACACAAAAGACTCCAAATGTAATTACTTGAAATTTAATAAACATAAAACTTAATGCATCTGATATCCAAAAATTTATTAAACTTAGAATATGAAATGTTTGAAAATTTAAATAATTTAAAATTTTGATAAATTTTTAATTTAAAATATTTAAAAATTCATATGATGTGAAATTTAAAATGATTTAACATAAATTTGACTGATACGTCGGTTTGCCACATGTAGGACAGTGACTAAACAAATTAGAGCATTTTTCATCATTGGATTTGAAAATGAAAAGAGAGTGGCTGTCGGTGCCCATCTGACATGTACACAAAATGCGTTGATATTTCGTCTTCACTCACTAATTTATTTGATTAACCGTGCAAGGTTGAAGAGGGGTTTTCTCAAATGCTCCCACGCCTATAAGATGAGAGTTCATATTGTTCTGAAAACGATGGCTCTTACTAATAATTAACATACTACAAAATATATATATATATATATATTTTAAAAAAAAAGAAAAAAAAACACTTATAAAGACTTTTTTTTTTCGACTAATGCAGAGCTGATATGGAAGAATTCAATTGTTTCGGACAAAGATGGAGTTGGGGTTGCCAATCACATTCAATTGCAATGTTTTTCCATAGAATTCTGAGAAATCGGTAACATGGTGTGGGGATGACCACGAGCATTGTTGTAGTTGGGAAATTCAATGTGGTTTTGTAGCTAATTAAAATTTATTTCGAGATTAGAACACAATGAACTTCTGTTTCTTTTTTCCTTTTTTTTTTTCAAAAAAAAAAATTTAATTTTAAATATGGAGAGAAATTAGTAAGTGTAGGCAAGGCATGGGCCCTTCACAATGGCATGTAATATTCAGTTTGGATGAAATAGAGTGCACATTATTAAGTGCACCGCCTGTGGTTACAGCCCCCGTTTCCTGTTGACTCCAAGATATTCCTTTGGGTCTGATTTATTGGCATCTTCGTCATTTATTCTCCACCAACTAACAACTCTGCCTGAGCGTTAGTTTTCTCCTCTTTGTTCTTCTTATACTTCTTAGCCCTCGATCTTATTGGGTTCTTGAAGATGCGAAGGAGTTATTTTGATTTATAGTCAGAAATTAAAATCAAAATCAAGTGAAATTAAAATTAAGTGAAACAAAAAATTAAAATAGTGAATTTTATAATACACTTAGTTTACTTTAGAATTAGAATAAAAAATTATTTTAACTTTTTTGTTAAATTTGGATTTATAATCAAAATAAAAAAATAAAAAAATAATAATATAATTAGAATATATTTAATTATCATAAAAATATAACTATAATTTATATTAAAAATTTTGTCTTAGTGTCTAGATAGTTATGAATTTTTTATTAAAAATACTGATAGATACTTAAAATTAACGTGATGTACATGGTAAATACCTTTTTTTTTTCCTTAAGTCATCTAATTAAAGAGATAAACATAAATATCATAGTCCTTATAAAAAAAATGGAGTTTCTAAAAAAAATTATTGATTATTTTTTTATTATCTTGTGTAATTTTTTTTATTATATTGTTTTCAAAATTTTAGTGAATAAACTGAAATCTTAATTTAAGTTACTTATTTCTTCGTATCAAAATATTTTTATTGATAGTAAATATATTTAAAATAATATTTTAATTATCCATAAGAGCTTTCACGATTTTACATGCAAAGAAGCTCGTACTAACTTCATGACTTTAGAACCTGATGTCTAAAAGGCCTATAATAAAATTAAGTGAAAATTTCTACAAAAAAGATAATGAAGTGGATGAGTTTTAACACTTTGTGGGTGGACCAAGTAACAAATTGTTTGAAAATTGTGTTATTTTACATTTTTGTCTAAAGTCTTATTAACTTATTTAATCTTACGAGTGGATGGAGATAAAGGAATACTCCTTCTCTTTAATTAATTTTATTAATTTTTTTCTTTTATGTCATATTTTACATGTTAAAATAAGTTGTACTAAAGGGAACCTTCAAAGTTATAGAATTCAACCACTTTATCTTGCATAATACCTTACTTTTTGGCAAGGTTATACTAAAAGAAGCAATAATGATGATGAATATCGTCAATCATTATTGTAAGGTATCTAACCAAATGGCAAATAAAAGCAAGTCAAAGGTCTTATGTGAAATAACTATTATACACTTTATTGTCAAATTAATAACTTTTTTTTAGTATAAAAGTACTTGTTAAAAGAGACAAGTACATAAGTCTCTTATTCTAGCTCAAACACTTCAAATCTAAAGCATTAAAATTCCTTCGAGAGGGAGTGAAATAAAAACTACAAGGATGTAAACAAAATTTATCATGGTTAACAAGAAAATAAATTCTAATCAAGTTAGTTGTCATAACAATCTCATATGTCATGATGATTAGCAAGTTCCCTCTTAAGTATGTTATCAAAATAATCCAAAAATAGCAAAGTTTTGGTGTGGATAAAAGGAGGAAAAAGCGTAAAATCAATTAAGTGAGCTGATTGTGACGGGTGCACATTACCCAACTTCCACATCCTTAAGAAAAAGGGAGATCTTGGGTCATATAAACGGTGGTACTGCACACCCCAACGGGTACTTTTTGAGGAGAAGGTAATGACCCTGTGACATAATGCTACCTTATCAAATCCAAAGATTAAAAAAGGACAGGGTTTCGGGATTTGCAAGTGTTTGACCTTATCTTATTGGCTAGGCAATGTTAAAGACTTATTTGTAACCTTAATTCTTTCTAAGTGTGAGTTTTGTGAGACATTTACTTCTTATTTAGAATTTCCTCATTGCATGAAAAGGGTTTAATTATTCTCAATGCCAAAGTAGTCTTTTTCAAGGTTGAGAGACCTTTGTCAAATCTAAGACACTTTATAGATTGTTTACTTTAACAAAAATTGCTATTATTGAAAAAATCTAACTATCACTTGACTAAAGATAAGATGAACTTATATAGTACTATAATCCTTATAGAATTCATTCAGTTAAGAGAGAGTATCATAAACTTGTTAGGTGAGCCACTCATACATCTCAACCTTTGTGGGCATAGATGACATCAGTTCCTTAACTTGATAGCAAGTTTAGTCCCTAAAGATCTATCCTTTGAAGGGCTTTGTGAGAGGTCTTTCCCACTTAATTCAATATATATAAAAGGAAAGCAATTGTCGATGGTTTTTGTCTAGCCTAAGTTTATAATTCATACCCTTTTGAGGTGTAAACATGCTTTGGTGACATGGTTTGTATGTGATCTTTGTTATGACATACTTAACTGATCTAAAATTCTTCCAAGATTGATGGATAAGATTAATAGAAAAGTTGTAACATTTTAGAAGTCAAAACCTAATTCCAGAATCATAATTTTGTGTTGGAGCATATGAAATGTGCATTATAACTTTTGCATAGAGAAAATGGTCATTATTCTACTTTTGAGTTACCTAATGCATATTGGGATTGTGAGGACACAATGCTAATTATGCTCCTAGTCATTCAGAATCTCTTGACCTTGTCTTTGTCAGTTAAGAATTTAAAGATATAAATCTTTAGAAGTGAAATATGTTAAAACCAATTGTGATGTTACCTTGGTTATAAAGGGAAAATGAAATGGAATTGTAGCCCTAGGCAAAAATGGGAAATGAGTTTTACTTAATAAGATAACCATCCATGAAAGGGTCTTATTATTTTTGGTTAGAGAAACTCTAACCAATAGACTTGCCACCTAAGTGACCATATAAGGTAAATGGAGCTGAGTTATTATTCAAATTGATCTTAAACCTCTATTTCATTTATGCCTAAACAAACATTTTGCTTATTTATGGGAGATTACACCAATAATGTGGGATATAAGAGAATAACTCTCGTGTAAAGGAAACTTAACTTCAATTGATTGGTAGAAAAGCAAATGAAGCTATAAATTAGCTTTCTAAAGCCTTTAGAGATAAGTTTTGTCCTTATAATTGGCTTATTAGCCTTGTCATGAAATTGTTATAAATTTTGCATTTTGATTATTGTTTAAACTTTATGAACTAATTAATCAATGAAAACAACTTCCTTTTGTTAAAAAAAAATGGCATATGATTATTTGATTGGTTCAGTCTATAAATAAACAATATAATAAATTTTATATACCTGATAATTTTTCTTAAACATGAATTATTGATATCTTAAGAAGAAATTGACTTAATACAATGCATAAATTAGCATCTAATATGAACCTCAAAGTTGTCATGAAGTACTAACCTTTTTTGAAAGCAAACAATGATGAAATATTTGTAGGTTTTATGTAAAATTTGTTTTTAGCATTTGATAAAGTTACCTTCTAATATATTAAATGCAAATGGGTCTATAAGGTTAATATGAGTTTAAATAAATTTTTTGAGCTATACCAAGCTTAATTAATGGTTAAAGGCTTTTTTCATGAGTATGTAATTAACTAAGAGGACACTTTTTCTCTTAAAGTTCAGGTTACTTCAGTTAAGAGCTGACATTAGAAGTATTTTTAAATGGATGAATGCATTTCTTACCAACAATCTCATAAAAGAAGTTTATATATAACTTTAATCTAGATATGATCATCCATATAACAAGGTTTGCAATTTCTTTGAACACTTTGTATTCTAAAGAAGACACATTTTACATGATTTCCAAAATTTAATAGTACTATGCAATAGTTTCATTTTTTTTCTAGTATTTATGAAACTACCTTTAGTTATTCATAAAAGTGATCCAAGAGTCATTCTTCTCCTAATTTACATTAATTATATGATTATCACTAAAAATGTTTTGCAAGACATTATTGATCATAAGTTGCACTTTAGTAAGATGTTTGGGATGAAAGATTTTGACTTGCCCAGACTAAATTTTTTTTTTTTATAGATTTTACAATGTATTATTTATCTCTTGCTAAATTTGTTTCAGATTTGCTCGCATGTGTAAAGATAAACAATAGTAAAATATCCTCTAATCTTATTTAGTACAATGCAAAGTGTATTCCCATTGATGACATATCATTAAAGGACTTTGTTCTTTATTGATAGCTCATTGATAGTTTAGTAAATTGACCAAACATTACTTATGTCATACATCTGATCAGTCATTTTATGGTAGCCTTTCAATCCATTCATTTTGTTATTATTTTTTGTATTCTTTGTTGCGTTAAGGAAACTATATTTTATAGTCTATACTTCTTTGTTTACCCTTATTTAAGTTGCAAACATAAATATGTTCGTAAAATATGATTTAATCATATCAATAATTGATGCAAGCTTCTTTGATATTATTACATCAATATTCTTAATTTTTTTTAAATTGTGTACAAACTTCTTGTATGTAGTATTTGTATAATCTATAAGAATAATGTACACTAAATTTTATTCTTTCGATTCTCTCACTTCTTTAATCTCTTTCAAACTGTTTTCAAATTATTACAACAATACAAAATAAAAAGATATATCAAGAATTTTTTTTTTTTGGTGTAATGCCAAGACAATTGTTATGTCATCGAAAATTAATGACATTTCAGTTATGAAGATTATAATCGGTTATTCAATCATAATCAAAAGTCGGGTTGAATTGTCATTAGTTATTAATATGTTAAAAATGAATTATATTTTATTAAATTTGAAAATATATTAGAAAATATCTTTTATCCTACATACCATTTCTATTAATGAATTTATATTTCTATTTTAAATATATATATATATATATATATATATATTATAGTCTTCAAATCCTAATTGCAGTCAATACATGTCCATTCATTAAAGTCTAAATTAATTAGTTATCGAATGCCTATATGCAAATCATCCGATTCATGCTACTTATTTTATCAACAAGTATTTAAAATTTGATTACTTTACAAGCATTTCTTATAAAAATAATAATAATAATAATAACAAAATTTTGGAAAGGAAGGACTAGTTGATACTTTATTAATAAAAATATAAAAAATTGATGGTAACTCAAATGTCAATTTATTACAAACGATGCCCAACTAAAGATGTCAGCTTGACAACAAACCATAAAAAACAACCAGCAAGCTGCCTACAAAACAAAAAATTGTCCTTTCCTACACAAAAAGGTCAAATATAGCTGTTGAAGAATATTTATACCTTGAGCCATTTTACGTGGAAATTAGCATATACAAAGTTAAAAACGTATATATAAAGTATTTTCCGTGTCTTTCTCATGGTAGAATCAAGTGTGGTGGTCACATTTCTTCCAGCTGTGTAGTCCGCCATTTGAACAACCAAAATTTCTTGGTCTTCGAAAAAATAAAACACAACATTTCTTCTCTTTAATGGGGGGGGGGAGGGTGGTTAGTGGGCTTTATCAATTGGAAATGAAAGATTCCTTTCCTTATATTTGGGGAAGAGGGATTTTTTTTTTTTTTAAGTTACTTAAACGGCAGTGAATTTCTATTTTAAATATAAATTTACACATTATGTTATTATTATTATTATTACAACTAATTTAATGTTTTAATTATATATATATATATATAATTATCATTACTCGTTACAAATATATTTATATAAAAATTGCAATAATGTAATATAAATATGTATAAAAAAATAAATTAGATTAAATGTGTCTATACAATGAACTTATTTATTTATTTTATTTGAATTCATCCGTGGAGCCCAACGACATTCTCAGAGTGCTTTTCTGCTTCAAAACAAGAAGTTACTGATACCTTATTAAATTATTGAGAACAAGTCAGTTCTGAGTGTTACTTTATTTTGCAACTGAGGCACTTGAGCACTGGTCCACTGGTCTTGAATTCCCAAGCGCCATTAATTATAAAGGTTTGACTTGTTGTGCAAGTTTCAACTGTTACACTTCAGTCTTTTTTTTCTTTGGACCTTGGGGCTTTTGTTTCCCCAAAAATGCGTTGCTTGTAATTATCTTCGTTGTTTGAGTGAATCGGTACAAAAATGTTATTGTGGGGAAGTTCATTCTTGTCGTTCAGCCAATATGTCAATCGCTCAATAAAGAAAGAATATTTTTAACAGAGACCAATCTTTACGAACATATTTCCAAGGATTTGGTAAGAGAGTGACTTTGTAATGACCCCAACGTTTTTGTTTTTTCATTTCGTCATAATTGCATTTGAATTTTCTTAGATATGTAAGGAACTGACTCTTACCAAATAATTCAGTAAATTGTTAGGGTAGATAGCAAAGAATAGACAAATGACGAGTAACCCAAATGTGAACTAACTTATAATAGTACAACGTGAATATTATTACGACAATTAATTTTATATTTATAATTATTTTATATATCATCACAATTAATAATAATACCTAAAATAAGTAAAAATTGAATGATAATAAAATCATATAAATTTATTTTTAATAAATATTAAATTAATTGTACTTATGTTCTTGACACACAAGTATTTTATTTTTTTTAAGATAAATTTGCATTTAGATTAATCAAGGCAAGATATTTTAAATTTTTCGTATTTTGGTTTGATTGATGAACTTTATAATTATGACTAAGCTTGGTCTACTAGATGGGTTTACCTTTTTCTAGTGTTCTAACTTACAATTTATAACTTACGCAACCATGAGTCAAATGAATGAAGACTCTACCAATTGTACCCTTCAGTTTCTTTCGAGATTCCATCACATCAATCTGTAGTGGCCATAACATTATTTCATAGGTGTAGTTTGTGACAATTAATATTGGTGAATTAATTTCATAATAATTTTCATGAAATATTAATTTTCTTCTTTTGGGGGGGGGGAAATTCGAGGGAGTTTTTTTTTTCTTTTTTTTTTTAAAGTAAATTTTGTGCAAAAAAAAATTGCAAATTCTGTACGACACACAACTTTAATACGTTTACTTTTGTAAGAAAACCACTTCGCCGGAGACAAAATGACGTGTTGCAACTTTCAATCCTGTTTTTTTTTTTTTTTCTCTCTTGACTTACTGGTCTCTGTTTCTTTCTTTGGATATTTGGTTCAATTTGTTATCTATACCTTTTGGTTTTTCATGTACCATACATGCATAAAATGAATTACCCCTTTCACCTTCTAACTATTTATACTCTTCATATTAATGGCGGTTTGTTTAATCGTTCTTGAATTTTCAAATCTATATGTATTATATAATTACCCAAAAAAAAAGATAGGTTGTTTATATTAATATCAGTTTAATAGTTAATTTATAATTATTTTTAATATTTTAATAAAATTAAAATTCTTACATAAACTCAATCGTTTTCTTCTCACTGTAAAATTAAAAATATACTTGACTTACATTATTATTCTTTTATTTTATTTCAACTAAATTGTACCTTAAATTTTTTTTATTAAAGTTAACATCTTTTTTATTAAATTTCACTCAATCAATTTTTTTAAGATCAATATTTATAATTATTTTTATTAATATTAATTGATTATATTATTTTAAAGTCTTTTTTTTTCATAACTTTTATAAGTTATACCGTAAATTGCATGATAATATTCAAAATTTAAGTTTCTTTTTAAATAAAATACAAATAAAAATATAATTTGGTAACATTTAATGGATCCATTGCTGATCTTATATAATAAAGATATATAACGCAAAACAGAGTTGGTATAATTGAGATTGTGGGAGGTATTATGTCATTGATGTTAGGCTATATTTATATTTTAATTTTTGTACTTATATCGATGAAATCAATTTAAATTTATTATAAATTATAAATTCATTTTTAAATAAAATTTAAATAATTAAATTAAAAATAAATATAATCTATTATGTAAAAAATATAAACGTATCAATTTATTATATAATTAGTTAAGAGAAATTATTAGTGTATATACTCATAGACACAGATTTAGAGGGAGTCCCCCAACTTCGTATCATATATATATATATATATTAAAATATACTTAAAGAATTATTTAGCTCTTGGGTCTGTTGGCTCCCCCCTCCATCGACTTTTGGGTCAAATATTCATACATGTTATGTACTTTCTTTCTTTTTTCTTTATATATAATTTTTTTTAAAAAAAAAATTAAATTTGAAATCGTCTAAACGATTTTATTTTATTAGTGTGCTTAATGAATGTAGGTTTTTATAGTGTGATTTACTTAAAGATGCTATTATTGAATATGATCAATAAGTATTATTAATATAATTTGATGTATATATTATTTGTGTATTTTTTAATTAAATGTATATTATTTTTAAAAAATTAATAAAATTTTATTTTATTTTAATATAATTGAGAGTGATATTATAACTAATTACTCAGACGGATGTAGCTACCCAGCCGAGTCACTCTTTCATCATTGTACGAGTCTCTGGCTTAAAGATAGCGGCAGGCAGCCGTGGGTTCCAATTTGAATATCATATTTTTCAGAAGATAGATTCATACACTGTTGGTCGATGTGACACTTAAATTCCCTTACAGCATGTGATTATTCAAAAGAGAATAATAATAATTTAATTAATATATATATTCTTATTTAATTTTAATTTCAAATTTTTACTGCAATCCATCATAAAATATAAAATAAAAATTTATATTAAAATTTTAAATTATTAGTATTAAAATTAAATATAAAAGAAATTTTTACAATTTTAATCATACTCATTTGAATATTTTTTTATAAAAAAAAATATTAAATAAAAATATCAAAAAATAATTTTTTATTTTAAAACATAAATTTGATAATTTTCATAAAATATTTTTTTATTTTTAGAAAAAAAAAAAGTTAAACATTCAGATGTAACAATGTTAAAAGGTTCATGCATTTAATTTTTGTAAGGTCCATCTAGAAAAAGAAAAGGAAAGAAAGTAATGTGCCACCAATGAATTAAAGTGTCAACTTTCAGTCAAAGAAGAAGTGCGCGCCATGTAAATTTTGTGAAACGTAAGCAAATTTGAAAGGTCCAAACCACAAAAAAGCCAACTTTGCAGAAACCCAACGCGGTAGTGGACAAGATCTTGATCCTCCATATTTGACTGGTGAATTTTCAAAAGCTTGCAGCCATCACTCAAACAAGGCTCAGCAGCGAAAGATCATTTCTTTACTTCCTTCTCATAGCAAATTAACTTGGGTTGCTTGTTCAATCCAACTTTGTTTACTCTCAGGTCTCCCGTAAAAGCAGCAGCTTCTGTCTCTCTGCTTCTTCTTTTTTTGGCAAGCAATGGAGAAACATCGCCATGATCCTTTTCTCTTGTTTCTGGTTTCTGTAGTTCTGTTTTCTCGGTGTATATCAGCTGTTGATTTTGTCTTCAATGGCTTCAACAATTCTTCCAACTCCTCCAATCTGATGCTCTACGGCACCGCCACCATTGAATCTCGGATTCTCACCCTTAACAATGATACCGACTTTGCAATTGGCCGTGCCCTGTACCCATCAAAGATACCAGCAAAGGATCCGAATTCCTCCTATGTGTACCCCTTTTCAACTTCTTTTATGTTTGCTATGGCTCCTTACGAGAACGTTCTTCCGGGGCATGGCCTGGTTTTCCTCTTTGTGCCGTTTACTGGCATAGACAGTGCAAACTCAGCCCAGAACTTAGGGTTCTTGAATAGAACGAACACGGGTAATCCCAATAACCATGTGTTTGGTGTCGAGTTCGATGTGTTTTCAAATCAGGAATTCAATGACCCGAACGACAATCATGTCGGAATAGACGTGAATTCCCTTACTTCTGCAGTCGCAGAAGAGGCGGGATATTGGCCGGATAGTAAAGAGAGCAGCATTAGGAATGTACCATTCAAGACACAGAAGCTAAACGATGGCAGAAACTACCAAGTATGGATTGACTACGCAGACTATTTTGTTAATGTTACCATGGCACCGGCAGGAATGAAAAGGCCTGACCAGCCATTGTTAAATTTTCCTCTCAATCTTTCTGATGTTTTTGAGGATGAGATGTATATTGGGTTCACAGCAGCAACAGGAAAGCTTGTTCAGAGTCACAAGATTTTGGCATGGAGCTTTAGCAACTCCAACTTCTCGTTGAGTGAAAGCTTAATCACAACTGGGTTGCCATCATTTGTTCTTCCCCTTCCCAAGGATTCAATTTTTCAGTCAAAAGGGTTCATTGCGGGAGCAACAGTAGTAAGTTTCCTGGTTATTGTTTCTACCGGTATTATTGCTTTTATATTGATTAGAAGGAAGCAGAGGAGTTCAAGATTGAGAGAGGAAATGGAGGATTGGGAATTGGAGTACTGGCCACATAGGATTACATATCATGAAATTGAGGCAGCAACAAAAGGATTCCGTGATGAAAATGTTATTGGAGTTGGAGGAAATGGAAAAGTCTACAAGGGTGTGTTACGAGGAGGAGCCGAGGTTGCAGTGAAACACGTTTCCCATGAAAATGATGGTGCCAGAGAGTTCTTAGCTGAGATTTCTAGCCTTGGAAGACTCAAGCACAGGAACTTGGTGGGGTTGAGAGGTTGGTGTAAGAAAGACAGAGGAAACTTCATGGTGATCTATGATTATATGGAAAATGGGAGTTTGGACGAGAGACTGTTTGATTGTGATGAGAGAAAAATGTTGAATTGTAAAGAGAGGATTAGGATTTTGAAAGATGTGGCTTCGGGGATACTGTATTTGCACGAAGGGTGGGAGGCCAGAGTCTTACACAGAGACATTAAGGCCAGCAATGTGTTACTTGATAAAGATATGAATGGAAGATTAGGTGATTTTGGCTTAGCCCGGATGCACGGGCATGGCCAGGAGGCTTGCACTACGCGGGTGGTTGGGACGGTGGGGTACTTGGCACCTGAGATTATTCGCAGTGGGCGAGCATCGGCTCAAATTGATGTGTTCGGATTTGGGGTCTTGATGTTGGAGGCTATGTGTGGAAGGAGGACTGTAGAGGAAGGAAAGCCACCTTTGGTTGATTGGGTATGGCAATTGATGATGCAAGGGCAATTACTCAATGCCTTAGATGCACGCCTAAGGGCCAAAGGTGAGTTCAATAATGAAGAAGTGGAGAGAGTGCTGCACTTAGGCTTATTATGCACATATCCTGACCCTGGTGCTCGGCCAACAATGAGGCAGGTGGCAAAGGTTTTGGAAGGCAAGAATGAGGCCATTGAGGCTGAGACCGAGGACTTGCTCCAGCAGATGAGAACCGAGGATATGTGGCTCGATTTATCTCAAAACTTCACCACATCACATCCTACATTTGCAGATGTCAAACGGTCTAATTCATCTCTCATGTCTCTATCATGGTCCAATACTTCTATAGAGGGTAGGTGAATCTGCAATCTTGCATCACTTGATAATGAGTTGCATTTCTTGGTCCCTGCCATTTTTTATTCCATTAACATTCAGCAGAATTTGGGAGCCAAGGATGCTTAGAAACGGGACTGCGGAAGTTGGGACAAATGAGGTTCAAGAGCATATGGGTTTGAAATAGGTGTGCAGGAGGAGTTTGAAATAACTTGCACTAGAGCATTGTAACCTACCACGAGGCCATTGGGCTAATGGTTGATATGATGATTTATCATTGTAAAACCAATTTTCATTTTTCTTTTGGTTTGGTATATGGTTATCATGTTAGTGTACATTTCCACAGATTTTCCCCTTCTGATATGTGATACATTCAACTAACCTTTTCTGCTTTCATTTCTTCTTCTTCTTCTTCTTCTTCTTTTTAATAATAATCTTGAGCTTCAGAAACTGAGGTGGGGCTGATGCTGTTAACTGCAAGTGTATAAACATGATCAGAATCATTCTTCCCTTTTGAATTTCCCAACTTGATGTCATGATATCTTTTGCTTCCGTCTAAAATGATGCTGCATGAGTATGACCAAAGAGAATTAGAAAAAAAAAAGACATAAAATGATGCTGTAACAAGGCTCCTACCTGTCACCCATTCTGTATTCTGTATTGAGGAGGACAATTTCCTCGACTGCTTCAAAAGTAATACCATTCCCAGATGTTTGTTATGTTGGGCTTCAGAGTACTGTTCTCTAAGCTCAAAATATGATTTGGTAATAATCGCCATCTCCCTTTATTATTAATAAATACATAAGATGGGCTTGAAATGTTGTGCACAAAAATGATAAATTTCAACGGTCCAAGGAGCCCATCACATAAGGTTGCACATTTTTTTTAGATCATGTCTTGTCCCCCTCAATTCACTCTGTGTGTTGTGTGTTTTATGGATAATTTATATTTTTTTGTAGTTGAAAATATCATTTATTTTTATTTTAATCTCTTAATTTTAATTTGATATAATTAAATTAAATAATTTTTATTTTATTTTAATTTAATCATTATTATTCTATCAATTGAAAATCTATAAAATTTATACTTTAAACATGTATTTTTATATAATTAAGTTCATCAACTAATATATTGATAGATATTGAGTTAAATTTTTTCAAATTAAAATGCCACAACCTATGATAGGATTAAAGAGTTTAGAGACATTAATGAATACTTAGAAAAGAATTATCTTTCATATTTAATAACGTGTTTACCTTGGAAATATATCAGTCTGAGATATGATCCAATAGTTAATAGAGCAGCAGCCAATGGAACACTACACGTCACTTGATATTCGGTGTGTCAAAGAAAAAAAAAATTATTTTAAAATTTTTTAAGGCATTAAAATTCTTTATTAAACTTTAGTTCTTATTTAAAATTTTACACAAACATTAATAAAAATTTACTTCTTTAAATTATTTTTTAAAGGAATATAAAGAAAATCTTTTTACTTTTTTTTTTCTGGTGCGGCGCACTCAAGATTGAATGACATACGGTACTTTTTTTTTTAATTATTAAATTATACGTTAAACTGAGTTATTATTAAGGTGAATAAAATATTAAAAAAATATAACTTTTCTTTAAATACTCTCCAATGTATTTAAATTTTTAAATTTTGTATCAATAATAATGTCAAATTTAACTCAATTCTTGTTAATATATTAATTAATGAATTTAATTGCATAAAATTTTATTTTTTATTTGGTGAATTTTTTTAAGTTTTTATCTAATAAAATAATATAATAATTAAATTAATAAAGTTTAAATCGAATAATAAAAATAAAAATAAATGATAAATTAAATAATCAACAATATAAATTATTCAATATTATATATATAATATGAATATATAAATTAAAATTAAAAAATATTTCAATAATAAATTTGTCAATTAAATTTTTTTATCTCTTCATTCTTTTCCTTCGTATTACTTTCTTTACATTTTTATTTTATCTATTTAATTTTTATTTTTTTTCTTTTTATTTTTATTTATATCTATACATCTTTACCCTCTCTTTCTTTATCTATTATATTATTTTTTTATCTTTATTTTTCTTTTATATGTCTCTTCCCTCTTTATCCTCTATTATTCGTTCATTCTTTCTATTTCTTTAATTTATATCTTTTTCATCTTTTATTTTATTTTTCTTTTTATATATTTATTTTTATATTTTTTCTTGTTTATCTATATATTTCTCCTCCCTTTTATCTCTCAGTTTTTAATCTACTCTTCTCTCTTAATCTCTATCATCTTTATTTCTCTTCATCTCTCTCTAAACCATCTATTCCTTTATTTTTTTTCTTTATATATATATATATTATTATAATTATATATATATATGTCATATTTTCATTTTATTTTTGACACTTTTTTTTTTATTAAGGATACTAATAAAAGGTTTGAAAATTAACGTGTAATGTTTTTATACAAAAAAAAAAATTATTTTCTTGTTAACTAATGAGAACCATAACGATGATAATTGGAAAGTTTCAATTGATACAAGAGGTCCAATAACACAAGCTAATGATGTGAACCGTAGAGATAATGGCTGGAAGGCTTCAATGGATGCAAAAGGTCCATTTCACATTCCAGAAGACCCAATAACACGAGTTAGAGCTAAAACAATTAAAGAAGCACTAAATGGGCTGATTAAGGACATTCAGGCCCACCAAGTTTCAAATGGTGCGAATTCAAGTTTGACAAACAGTAGAGGCCTAATTAATATCATTGGAGTACTTGATGGCCCGTATTAAGTAATAGCACTCACTCCTAAACATGAGTGTATTCTCTGTTGTGGAATTTTTCCATTGTTAAAAATTTCTCAAAATAAGGATTTGTCCTAAGTAGGAATTTGTTCCTCTTTAAGATTGCTATCTTTGCCTATAAATAGGCACCCCTTGTAAGTTCTGGAGGATATATACAACTTTGAGTGAAATAGAAAGTAAGGGTTTTCTCCCTCGGTTTTTTTGAGAACTAAAAAACTTATCAAAAGGTACTCCAATCGACTTATCACTCCTAATTCCTTTCTGTTCTGAAGTGTGACGTCCATATCCTTTTAAAAAAAAAGGGGAAAAAGAGAGGAGAAAGAAAGTTTCAAAATTCCTTTCAAAACCTTTTTGGGTGGGGTATATGTGAGGAAACCATTTTTTTTTGTTGTTTTTCCTTTATAAAATTTTGTAGAGTAATGTTTGTTGTCTCATATAAAAAATCCCTTATACCTTTTTATGAAGGGCTTTTTTTGTGAGATGAGGTATCATTTTACCCCTTTCAATATTTAATTAGGAGCAACTCTATGTTCGTGTGTGGTTTTTTTTGTATATCCACTAGACCAAGTAGTTATTATAATATATATTCTATGAGAGCGTTTTTTGTAGGTTGTGAAAATGCATTTGGTGCATGGGGGTTTTGAATATAAAATGTAAGAGAGCATATTGTTTTGTTTTCTTACCTGATCTAAAAATATCTCCAAAATTGATGGATATAGATTAATAGAAGAAGTTGTAAATTTTGAGTCAACCTATTCCCAGGAATCATAATTTTGTGTTTGGAGCATATGAAAATGTGCCTTATAACTTTTGCATAGGAAAATGGTCATTATTTCTACTTTTGGAGTTACTAATGCAATATTGGGATTTGTGAAGGACACAATGCTAATTAATGCTCCTAGTCATTTAGAATCTCTTGACCTTGTCTTTGTCAGTTAAGAATTTAAAGATAAATCTTTAGAAGTGAAATATGTTAAAACCAAATTTGTGAATGTTTAACCTTTGGTTATAAAGGGAAAATGAAATGGATTGTAGGCCCTAGGCAAAAATGGGAAATGAGTTTTACTTAATAAGATAACCATCCATGAAAGGGTCTTATTATTTTGGTTAGAGAAACTCTAACACATAGACTTGCCACCTAAGTGACCATATAAGGTAAATGGAGCTGAGTTATATTCAATTGGATCTTAAACCTCTATTTCATTTATGCCTAAAACAAACATTTTGCTTATTTATGGGAGATTAACACCAATAATAGTGGGAATATAAGAAAAATAACTCTCGTGTAAAGGAAACTTAACTTCAAATTGTATTGGTAGAAAGCAAATGAAGCTATAATTTAGCTTTCTAAAGCTTTAGAGATAAGTTTTGTCCTTATAATTGGCTTATTAGCCTTGTCATGAATTGTTATAATTTTGCCATTTTGATTATTGTTTAAACTTTATGAACTAATTAATCTAATGAAAACAACTTCCTTTTGTTAAAAAAAAATGGCAATAATGATTATTTGATTGTTCAGTCTAATAAATAAACAATATAAATAAATTTTATATACCTGATAATTTTTCTTAAACATGAATTATTGATATCTTAAGAGAAATTTGATTAATTACAATGCATAAATTAGCATCTAATATGAACTCAAAGTTGTCATGAAGTACTAACCTTTTTTGAAAGCAACATGATGAAATATTTGTAGGTTTTATGTAAAATTTTGTTTTTAGATTTGATAAAGTTACCTTCTAATATATTAAATGCAAAAGTGTTCTATAAGGTTAATATGAGTTTAAATAAATTTTTTGAGCTATACCAAGCTTAATTAATGGTTAAAGGCTTTTTTCATGAGTATGTAATTAACTAAGAGGACACTTTTTCTCTTAAAGTTCAGGTTACTTCAGTTAAGAGCTGACATTAGAAGTATTTTTAAATGGATGAATGCATTTCTTACCAACAATTCTCATAAAAGAAGTTTTATATATAACTTTAATCTAGATATGATCATCCATATAACAAGGTTTGCATTCTTCTTTGAACACTTTGTATTTCTAAAGAAGACACATTTTACATGATTTCCAAAATTTAATAGTAATATGCAATAGTTTCATTTTTTTTTCTAGTATTTATGAAACTACCTTTAGTTATTCATAAAAGTGATCCAAGAGTCATTCTTCTCCTATTTACATTAATTATATGATTATCACTAAAAATGTTTTGCCAAGACATTATTATCATAAGTTGCACTTTAGTAAGAATGTTTGGGATGAAAGATTTTGACTTGCCCAGACTAAATTTTTTTTTTTAGATTTTACAATGTATTATTTATCTCTTGCTAAATTTGGTTTCAGATTTGCTCGCATGTGTAAAGAATAAACAATAGTAAAAATATCCTCTAATCTTATTTAGTACAATGCAAAGTGTATTCCCATTGATGACATATCATTAAAGGACTTTGTTCTTTATTGATAGCTCATTGATAGTTTAGTAAATTGACCAAACATTACTTATGTCATACATCTATCAGTCATTTTATGGTAGCCTTTCAATCCATTCATTTTGTTATTATTTTTTTGTATTCTTTGTTGCGTTAAGGAACTATATTTTATAGTCTTATACTTCTTTGTTTACCCTTATTTAAGTTGCAAACATAAATATGTTCGTAAAATATGATTTAATCATATCAATAATTGATGCAAGCTTCTTGATATTATTACATCAATATTCTTAATTTTTTTTAATTGTGTACAAACTTTTGTATGTAGTATTTGTATAATCTATAAAGAATAATGTACACTAAATTTTATTCTTTCGATTCTCTCACTTCTTTAATCTCTTTCAAACTGTTTTCAAAATTATTACAACAATACAAAAAAATAAAAAGATATATCAAGAATTTTTTTTTTTTGGTGTAATGCCAAGACAATTGTTATGTCATCGAAAATTAATGACATTTCAGTTATGAAGATTATAATCGGTTATTCAATCATAATCAAAAGTCGGGTTGAATTGTCATTAGTTATTAATATGTTAAAATAAATTATATTTTATTAAATTTGAAAATATATTAGAAAATATCTTTTATCCTACATACCATTTCTATTAATGAATTTATATTTCTATTTTAATATATATATATAGTATATAATATATATATAATAGTCTTCAAATCCTAATTGCAGTCAATACATGTCCATTCATTAAAGTCTAAATTAATTAGTTATCGAATGCCTATATGCAAATCATCCGATTTCATGCTACTTATTTTATCAACAAGTATTTAAAATTTGATTACTTTACAAGCATTTCTTATAAAAATAATAAAATAATAATAACAAAATTTTGGAAAGGAAGGACTAGTTGATACTTTATTAATAAATATAAAAAATTGATGGTAACTCAAATGTCAATTATAAAACGATGCCCAACTAAAGATGTCAGCTTGACAACAACCATAAAAAACAACCAAGCAAGCTGCCTACAAAACAAAAAATGTCCTTTCCTACACAAAAAGGTCAAATATAGCTGTTGAAGAGATATTTATACCTTGAGCCATTTTACGTGGAAATTAGCATATACAAAGTTAAAAACGTATATATAAAGTATTTTCCGTGTCTTTCTCATGGTAGAATCAAGTGTGGTGGTCACATTTCCTCAGCTGTGTAGTCCGCCATTTGAACAACAAAATTTCTTGGTCTTCGAAAAAATAAAACACAACATTTCTTCTCTTTAATGGGGGGGGGGGGAGGGTGGTTAGTGGCTTTATCAATTGGAAATGAAAGATTCCTTTCCTTATATTTGGGGAAGAGGGATTTTTTTTTTTTTTAAGTTACTTAAACGCAGTGAATTTCTATTTTAAATATAATTTACACATTATGTTATTATTATTATTATTACAAACTAATTTAATGTTTTAATAATTATATAATATATATTATAATTATCATTACTCGTTACAAATATATTTATATAAAAATTGCAATAATGTAATATAAATATGTATATAAAAAAATAATATGATTAATGTGTCTATACAATGAACTTATTTATTTTATTTTATTTGAATTCATCCGTGGAGCCCAACGACATTCTCAGAGTGCTTTTCTGCTTCAAAACAAGAAGTTACTGATACCTTATTAAATTATTGAGAACAAGTCAGTTCTGAGTGTTACTTTATTTGCAACTGAGGCACTTGAGCACTGGTCCACTGGTCTTGAATTCCCAAGCGCCATTAATTATAAAGGTTTGACTTGTTGTGCAGTTTCAACTGTTACACTTCAGTCTTTTTTTTTCTTTGACCTTGGGGCTTTTGTTTCCCAAAAATGCGTTGCTTGTAATTATCTTCGTTGTTTGAGTGAATCGGTACAAAAATGTTATTGTGGGGAAGTTCATTCTTGTCGTTCAGCCAATATGTCAATCGCTCAATAAAGAAAGAATATTTTTAACAGAGACCAATCTTTACGAAATATTTCCAAGGATTTGGTAAGAGAGTGACTTTGTAATGACCCAAACGTTTTTGTTTTTCATTTCGTCATAATTGCATTTGAATTTTCTTAGATATGTAAGGAACTGAGACTCTTACCAAATAATTCAGTAATTGTTTAGGGTAGATAGCAAAGAATAGACAAATGAGAGTAACCCAATGTGAACTAACTTATAATAGTACAACGTGAATATTATTACGCACATTATTTTATATTTATATTATTTTATATATCATCACAATTAATAATTAATACCTAAAATAAGTAAAATTGAATGATAATAAAATCATATAAATTTATTTTTAATAAATATTAAATTAATTGTACTTATGTTCTTGACACACAAGTATTTTATTTTTTTTAAGATAAATTTGCATTTAGATTAATAAAGGCAAGATATTTTAAATTTTTCGTATTTTGGTTTGATTGATGAACTTTATAATTATGACTAAGCTTGGTCTACTAGATGGGTTTACCTTTTTCTAGTGTTCTAACTTACAATTTATAACTTACGCAACCATGAGTCAAATGAATGAAGACTCTACCAATTGTACCCTTCAGTTTCTTTCGAGATTCCATCACATCAATCTGTGTAGTGGCCATAACATTATTTCATAGGTGGTAGTTTGTGACAATTAATAAATTTGGTGAATTAATTTCATAATAATTTTCATGAAATATTAATTTTCTTCTTTTGGGGGGGGAAATTCGAGGGAGTTTTTTTTTTTCTTTTTTTTTTTAAAGTAAATTTTGTGCAAAAAAAAATTGCAAATTCTGTACGACACACAACTTTAATACGTTTACTTTTGTAAGAAAACCACTTCGCCGGAGACAAAATGACGTGTTGCAACTTTCAATCCTGTTTTTTTTTTTTTTTCTCTCTTGACTTACTGGTCTCTGTTTCTTTCTTTGGAATATTTGGTTCAATTTGTTATCTATACCTTTTGGTTTTTCATGTACCATACATGCATAAAATGAATTACCCCTTTCACCTTCTAACTATTTTATACTCTTCATATAAATGGCGGTTTGTTTAATCGTTCTTGAATTTTCAAATCTATATGTATTATATAATTACCCAAAAAAAGATAGGTTTGTTTATATAATATCAGTTTAATAGTTAATTTATAATTATTTTTAATATTTTAATAAAATTAAAATTCTTACATAAACTCAATCGTTTTCTTCTCACTGTAAAATTAAAAATATACTTGACTTACATTATTATTCTTTTATTTTATTTCAACTAAATTGTACCTAAATTTTTTTTATTAAAGTTAACATCTTTTTTATTAAATTTCACTCAATCAATTTTTTTAAGATCAATATTATAATTATTTTTTATTAATATTAATTGATTATATTATTTTAAAGTCTTTTTTTTTCATAACTTTTATAAGTTATACCGTAAATTGCATGATAATATTCAAAATTTAAGTTTCTTTTTAAATAAAATACAAATAAAAATATAATTTGGTAACATTTAATGGATCCATTGCTGATCTTATATAATAAAAGATATATAACGCAAAACAGAGTTGGTATATTGAGATTGTGGGAGGTATTATGTCATTGATGTTAGGCTATATTTATATTTTAATTTTTGTACTTATATCGATGAAATCAATTTAAATTTATTATAAATTATAAATCATTTTTAAATAAAATTTAAATAATTAAATTAAAAATAAATATAATCTATTATGTAAAAAATATAAACGTATCAATTTATTATATAATTAGTTAAGAGAAATTATTAGTGTATATACTCATAGACACAGATTTAGAGGGAGTCCCCCAACTTCGTATCATATATATAATTAATTATTAAAAATTTATTAGATATTATTTGTTTGGTTGTTGTCCCCCTCCATAGACTTTGGGATTATTACATACATGTTATGTACTTTCTTTCTTTTTCTTTATATATAATTTTTTTAAAAAAAAAATTAAATTTGAAATCGTCTAAACGATTTTATTTTATTAGTGTGCTTAATGATGTGGTTTTATAGAGTGTGATTTACTTAAAGATGCTATTATTGAATATGATCAATAAGTATTATTAATATAATTTGATGTATATATTATTTGTGTATTTTTTAATTAAATGTATATTATTTTTAAAAAATTAATAAAATTTTTTTATTTTAATATAATTGAGAGTGATATTATAACTAATTACTCAGACGGATGTAGCTACCCAGCCATCTCATTTCATTATTGTACGAGTCTCTGGCTTAAAGATAGCGGCAGGCAGCCGTGGGTTCCAATTTGATATCATATTTTTCAGAAGATAGATTCATACACTGTTGGTCGATGTGACACTTAAATTCCCTTACAGCATGTGATTATTCAAAAGAGATAATAATAATTTAATTAAATTATATATTCTTATTTAATTTTAATTTCAAATTTTTACTGCAATCCATCATAAAATATAAAATAAAAATTATATTAAAATTTTAAATTATTAGTATTAAAATTAAATATAAAAGAAATTTTACAATTTTAATCATACTCATTTGAATATTTTTTATAAAAAAAAATATTAAATAAAAATATCAAAAAATAATTTTTATTTTAAAACATAAATTTGATAATTTTCATAAATATTTTTTTATTTTTAGAAAAAAAAAAAGTTAAACATTCAGATGTAACAATGTTAAAAGGTTCATGCATTTAATTTTTGTAAGGTCCATCTAGAAAAGAAAAGGAAAGAAGTAATGTGCCACCAATGATATAAAGTGTCAACTTCAGTCAAAGAAGAAGTGCGCGCCATGTAAATTTTGTGAAACGTAAGCAAATTTGAAAGGTCCAAACCACAAAAAAGCCAACTTTGCAGAAACCCAACGCGGTAGTGGACAAGATCTGATCCTCCATATTTGACTGGTGAATTTTCAAAAGCTTGCAGCCATCACTCAAACAAGGCTCAGCAGCGAAAGATCATTTCTTTACTTCCTTCTCATAGCAAATTAACTTGGGTTGCTTGTTCAATCCAACTTTTTTTACTCTCGGTCTCCGTAAAAGCAGCAGCTTCTGTCTCTCTGCTTCTTCTTTTTTGGCAAGCAATGGAGAAACATCGCCATGATCCTTTTCTCTTGTTTCTGGTTTCTGTAGTTCTGTTTTCTCGGTGTATATCAGCTGTTGATTTTGTCTTCAATGGCTTCAACAATTCTTCCAACTCCTCCAATCTGATGCTCTACGGCACCGCCACCATTGAATCTCGGATTCTCACCCTTAACAATGATACCGACTTTGCAATTGGCCGTGCCCTGTACCCATCAAAGATACCAGCAAAGGATCCGAATTCCTCCTATGTGTACCCTTTTCAACTTCTTTTATGTTTGCTATGGCTCCTTACGAGAACGTTCTTCGGGGCATGGCCTGGTTTTCCTCTTTGTGCCGTTTACTGGCATAGACAGTGCAAACTCAGCCCAGAACTTAGGGTTCTTGAATAGAACGAACACGGGTAATCCCAATAACCATGTGTTTGGTGTCGAGTTCGATGTGTTTTCAAATCAGGAATTCAATGACCCGAACGACAATCATGTCGGAATAGACGTGAATTCCCTTACTTCTGCAGTCGCAGAGAGGGCGGGATATTGGCCGGATAGTAAAGAGAGCAGCATTAGGAATGTACCATTCAAGACACAGAAGCTAAACGATGGCAGAAACTACCAAGTATGGATTGACTACGCAGACTATTTTGTTAATGTTACCATGGCACCGGCAGGAATGAAAAGGCTGACCAGCCATTGTTAAATTTTCCTCTCAATCTTTCTGATGTTTTTGAGGATGAGATGTATATTGGGTTCACAGCAGCAACAGGAAAGCTTGTTCAGAGTCACAAGATTTTGGCATGGAGCTTTAGCAACTCCAACTTCTCGTTGAGTGAAAGCTTAATCACAACTGGGTTGCCATCATTTGTTCTTCCCCTTCCAAGGATTCAATTTTTCAGTCAAAAGGGTTCATTGCGGGAGCAACAGTAGTAAGTTTCCTGGTTATTGTTTCTACCGGTATTATTGCTTTTATATTGATTAGAAGGAAGCAGAGGAGTTCAAGATTGAGAGAGGAAATGGAGGATTGGGAATTGGAGTACTGGCCACATAGGATTACATATCATGAAATTGAGGCAGCAACAAAAGGATTCCGTGATGAAAATGTTATTGGAGTTGGAGGAAATGGAAAAGTCTACAAGGGTGTGTTACGAGGAGGAGCCGAGGTTGCAGTGAAACACGTTTCCATGAAAATGATGGTGCCAGAGAGTTCTTAGCTGAGATTTCTAGCCTTGGAAGACTCAAGCACAGGAACTTGGTGGGGTTGAGAGGTTGGTGTAAGAAAGACAGAGGAAACTTATGGTGATCTATGATTATATGGAAAATGGGAGTTTGGACGAGAGACTGTTTGATTGTGATGAGAGAAAAATGTTGAATTGTAAAGAGAGGATTAGGATTTTGAAAGATGTGGCTTCGGGGATACTGTATTTGCACGAAGGGTGGGGCCAGAGTCTTACACAGAGACATTAAGGCCAGCAATGTGTTACTTGATAAAGATATGAATGGAAGATTAGGTGATTTTGGCTTAGCCCGGATGCACGGGCATGGCCAGGAGGCTTGCACTACGCGGGTGGTTGGGACGGTGGGGTACTTGGCACCTGAGATTATTCGCAGTGGGCGAGCATCGGCTCAAATTGATGTGTTCGGATTTGGGGTCTTGATGTTGGAGGCTATGTTGGGAAGGAGGACTGTAGAGAAGGAAAGCCACCTTTGGTTGATTGGGTATGGCAATTGATGATGCAAGGGCAATTACTCAATGCCTTAGATGCACGCCTAAGGGCCAAAGGTGAGTTCAATAATGAAGAAGTGGAGAGAGTGCTGCACTTAGGCTTATTATGCACATATCCTGACCCTGGTGCTCGGCCAACAATGAGGCAGGTGGCAAAGGTTTTGGAAGGCAAGAATGAGGCCATTGGAGTGAGACCGAGGACTTGCTCCAGCAGATGAAGACCGAGGATATGTGGCTCGATTTATCTCAAAACTTCACCACATCACATCCTACATTTGCAGATGTCAAACGGTCTAATTCATCTCTCATGTTATCATGGTCCAATACTTCTATAGAGGTAGGTGAATCTGCAATCTTGCATCACTTGATAATGAGTTGCATTTCTTGGTCCCTGCCATTTTTTATTCCATTAACATTCAGCAGAATTTGGGAGCCAAGGATGCTTAGAAACGGACTGCGGAAGTTGGGACAAATGAGGTTCAAGAGCATATGGGTTTGAAATAGTGTGGCAGGAGGAGTTTGAAATAACTTGCACTAGAGCATTGTAACCTACCACGAGGCCATTGGCTAATGGTTGATATGATGATTTATCATTGTAAAACCAATTTTCATTTTTCTTTTGGTTTGGTATATGGTTATCATGTTAGTGTACATTTCCACAGATTTTCCCCTTCTGATATGTGATACATTCAACTAACCTTTTCTGCTTTCATTTCTTCTTCTTCTTCTTCTTCTTCTTTTTAATAATAATCTTGAGCTTCAGAAACTGAGGTGGGGCTGATGCTGTTAACTGCAAGTGTATAAACATGATCAGAATCATTCTTCCTTTTGAATTTCCCAACTTGATGTCATGATATCTTTGCTTCCGTCTAAAATGATGCTGCATGAGTATGACCAAAGAGAATTAGAAAAAAAAAAGACATAAAATGATGCTGTAACAAGGCTCCTACCTGTCACCCATTCTGTATTCTGTATTGAGGAGGACAATTTCCTCGACTGCTTCAAAAGTAATACCATTCCCAGATGTTTGTTATGTTGGGCTTCAGAGTCTGTTCTCTAAGCTCAAAATATGATTTGGTAATAATCGCCATCTCCCTTTATTATTAATAAATACATAAGATGGGCTTGAAATGTGTTGCACAAAAATGATAAATTTCAACGGTCCAAGAGCCCATCACATAAGGTTGCACATTTTTTTTAGATCATGTCTTGTCCCCCTCAATTCACTCTGTGTGTTGTGTGTTTTATGGATAATTTATATTTTTTTGTAGTTGAAAATATCATTTATTTTTATTTTAATCTCTTAATTTTAATTTGATATAATTAAATTAAATAATTTTTATTTTATTTTAATTTAATCATTATTATTCTATCAATTGAAAATCTATAAAATTTATACTTTAAACATGTATTTTTATATAATTAAGTTCATCAACTAATATATTGATAGATATTGAGTTAAATTTTTTCAAATTAAAATGCCACAACCTATGATAGGATTAAAGAGTTTAGAGACATTAATGAATACTTAGAAAAGAATTATCTTTCATATTTAATAACGTGTTTACCTTGGAAATATATCAGTCTGAGATATGATCCAATAGTTAATAGAGCAGCAGCCAATGGAACACTACACGTCACTTGATATTCGGTGTGTCAAGAAAAAAAAAATATTTTTAAAATTTTTTAAGGCATTAAAATTCTTTATTAAACTTTAGTTCTTATTTAAAATTTTACACAAACATTAATAAAAATTTACTTCTTTAAATTATTTTTTAAGGGAATATAAAGAAAATCTTTTTACTTTTTTTTTTCTGGTGCGGCGCACTCAAGATTGAATGACATACGGTACTTTTTTTTTAATTATTAAATTATACGTTAAACTGAGTTATTATTAAGGTGAATAAATATTAAAAAAATATAACTTTTCTTTAAATACTCTCCAATGTATTTAAATTTTTAAATTTTGTATCAATAATATGTCAAATTTAACTCAATTCTTGTTAATATATTAATTAATGAATTTAATTGCATAAAATTTTATTTTTTATTTGGTGAATTTTTTTAAGTTTTATCTAATAAAAATAATATAATAATTAAATTAATAAAGTTTAAATCGAATAATAAAATAAAAATAAATGATAAATTAATAATCAACAATTAAATTATTCAATATTATATATATAATATGAATATATAAATTAAAATTAAAATATTTCAATAATAATTTGTCAATTAAATTTTTTATCTCTTCATTCTTTTCCTTCGTATTACTTTCTTTACATTTTATTTTATCTATTTAATTTTTATTTTTTTTCTTTTATTTTTATTTATATCTATACATCTTTACCCTCTCTTTCTTTATCTATTATATTATTTTTTTATCTTTTTTTTTCTTATATGTCTCTTCCCTCTTTATCCTCTATTATTCGTTCATTCTTTCTATTTCTTTAATTTATATCTTTTTCATCTTTATTTTATTTTTTCTTTATATATATTTATTTTTATATTTTTTCTTGTTTATCTATATATTTCTCCTCCTTTTATCTCTCAGTTTTTAATCTACTCTTCTCTCTTAATCTCTATCATCTTTATTTCTCTTCATCTCTCTCTAAACCATCTATTCCTTTATTTTTTTTCTTATATATATATATATTATATGTCATATTTTTCATTTTAGTTTTGACACTTTTTTTTTTTTTATTAAGGATACTAATAAAAGGTTTGAAAATTAACGTGTAATGTTTTTATACAAAAAAAAAATTATTTTCTTGTTAACTAATGAGAACCATAACGATGATAATTGAAAAGTTTCAATTGATACAAGAGGTCCAATAACACAAGCTAATGATGTGAACCGTAGAGATAATGGCTGGAAGGCTTCAATGGATGCAAAAGGTCCATTTCACATTCCAGAAGACCCAATAACACGAGTTAGAGCTAAAACAATTAAAGAAGCACTAAATGGGCTGATTAAGGACATTCAGGCCCACTAAGTTTCAAATGGTGCGAATTCAAGTTTGACAAACA